>ML685811.1:688068-722580 GCA_007922175.1 Pelusios castaneus
TATGTCATACACTCCCCTGCATTTAATTTCCTCCCACTCTGTAACTTTCCTATCTTCAAAGCGTCTGACGAAGTGGGATCTTCTCCCACGAAAGCTCATGCGATAAATAAATCTGTTAGTCTTTAAAAGTGCCACAGGACTCTGTTGTCATTCAGGCATATGTTTAAACTTTAAGCACACAGGCTTAAGTGCTTGCCGAATTGGGGCCTTTATTTCTAAACATGCTAATGGACTTAGACATTTGTTATTCTTTCATAGAACCATTGAATGTGGCTGTAAACGCCGATCACAAAAATATTTTAATAAAAGGCAATTAAGGAGCAGGAGATGAGAGTGGAAGACTCCTAGCATGAACCTAGCTCAGGTCTCAGAAAGACACCAAAGAAGGAAAAGTTTGTGATCGGGTCCACATAAGAAATTCCAGAGGGACGACTAACGCCTTAATCGATAGCAATGCTATGGAGGGGTATCTACCTACCTACCCCTCATTTCTCCCTCTTTCACTTTAAATATTCATTTCTAAAAGCACGCATTCTCACTAGTAAATATCCTAGGGTCTCTCTTTGTGAATATACTTTCAATGGAAGTTCCCCAAACATTCAGACTTTAAGGAAAATATTTAGAATACAGGAACATGCAAGAGTTTGAAGGTGTATTGTTAATTCATGATCTTATTTAAAGGGCAGAAACTTTTTGTTCCTTTTGTTTTTGAAGTGGTGCAAGCCTCTCCCAAATTGCTTATTTGCAATGGTTCTGGTTTTAAACATGAACGTTTATTTCTCCTTACACTCTGGACTGTTTAGCAACCAAAAGACAGCTCTATGTTTTGGCCCTGTCCTCAGCTGGTGTAAACATCACTAAAGGTGATGAAGCTAGGATGAATGACATCCTAAAAAGCTGTTCCTTTATTTGGTATAGAATGTAAATGCTGACTTGAAGCCTTTCCCAATGGGATTTCAGGTCCCATTGATTTCAGTTAGGACTATTCACACCTTAAAGGCAAGCTATTACCAAATATTGAAAGAGTTATTTATAATCATTGGAAAAAATAACTACCCGATACATTTCTTGCCCACGGTAAGACACAAAAATCCTCTAAGCATTATTAATAAAAACATTCCCTATTCAATATAAAAAAGACTATATTTAAATAGTTTTTAAAGCTTAAAAATATTACAAAAAAGCCAAGGAAAAAAGATCCTTACACTGTACATTATTGTATTCTTGTGGAGTCTTGAGGGCCCAGTCCAGATATGGGCCCCACTGTATTAGGTGCTGTACATGCAGAGTCCAAGTCTCTGCCCCAAAGATTTGAGCGTCTCAATAGACAAAGGAAGGATTATAAATGTGACTGTACTTCAAAAAAAATAAAAATTAATCCAGTACCGTTAACTATTTATAAAACAAACAAAATACGCTAAAAGAAAATGTGTGTGATGTCCACACTTGTGCATACGCACACACGGCATAAAACAGACTCTGACTTTAAAGGTCAGAAGGGACAACCATGACCATCTTCACACTGCAGGACATAAAACCTCCCCCGCCCCATTCCTGTAATAGACCCCTAAACTCTGGCCAACCCATTTTGAAGTTTTCACTTCAAATGATTCTAAAAAGAGCCCACCTCCAAAACCAGAGAGTCCTAAATATTCTGCTAACGAACAGGAACCTGAATGCATATGCACGAGTTAAATAAATCAGCCAGCCCGGTCCACTGAGATGATGAACCAGTGGGAATAGCTGAACTCAGCAAGAAGCAGCCATGCAAACGCATAGTCCGCATCACTCTCACACTTCTGAGCCAGCGTCATCTCATTGCAAACAAACAGTATCAATAAACCCTCACACACAATTAATCAAACAGCCCAGCAGCTAAAACAACCCCAAAACAAAAATCCCCACAAAAAGCCATCGCAATTTTCTAGCCCCAAGTGCTGCCTCTGCAATCTACGAAAGAATGAATCCACTCCGTCTCAGCATTGATTGGTAAGAAGTTCACAGAAGCTTTGTCAGGAATTAGATTTATTTCTGGAATGATTTTAAAGGGATACTGAAATGCTGTTGTAACATAAGGGGCATTAACAGCTTCTCCCTTTTAAGCCAGGATGAAGTTAAACCATATTCCCTGGAGAGGACATGGAAGCTGACTGGCCAAAGTGACATTCTGTTTACATTTAAGATGATTCATTTTCATTAATTTGCCAGTCACCAAATCACTCTTTAAAGATGAGTTTTCAAAAGACCTTACAATTTGGAGTGAATATAGGCCCGGTCCAGCAAACATTCTAACTAAATGGCTCAATGTAAAGTACACAAATAGTCATTTCTCAATCGGCTTTTGTGCAATGTACAAACCTTCCTTCCAGTCACTGAATTTCATACAACGTGGCCAAGTTCACCTAGCCGTGTCTGTTTACAAACCCTTTCAGATTCCATTCCTGCAATGAATGCCATCTGAGCAGTCACACACACACACAAAGCTCCATTAAATTCAGAGCTGCAAGCCTTAGTTCTCTGTAACATACTAAAGAGAATCCATCTACTGATTTTGGAAAGCAACTTCAGATTTAAATTCCCTAAGAGAAAAGGGAACTTATTCAAGAAGGACCCTCTCTGAAAAGGTCTAATCTTCATTAGAAGCTCCCTGAAAAAAAGTAGTAACAACAAAAAAAGGAAATTAAATTAACCCATTGTTTTTGTGCTTATTTGGTTTTATTATTTTTCTCTTTTTAATAACCCAAGTACTTCTATTGGTCTTTCATCTCCAAGGGCAGGGGGACGTTCTCATGTGACTAAAGTGGGGAGGTCAGATCCCTGCGTGGGTATAAAAACACCCCTTTGTTTCTTGTTTTCCTAAAATGATACATCTGAGTAATTTTGGAATAAAGCTAGTTGGCCCTCAATATTAGTTCATGCATAAAACACCTCTCATCCCCAGATATTGTCAGGAGTAGCATTATCATAGCACTGAAGAGCCCTAGTCTTGAATTAGGACTGCATTGTGCTAGATTGTCCTCAGACAGAACATAAAGATGACCCCGATCCAAAGACTTTACAGCCTAAATATATGACAGGAGACAACAGGTGGGCAGATCTAGATGGACCTTTAATTTAAAACAAAACAAAAAACCTTCCAGTGCTACAGGCTAGATTCCTCCTGCTGTAAATTAGTTCTTGGTATAAAAAAGGCGCGCACACAAATAATGCCAATTCCCACCCAGCTGACCAGCATTCCCAGAGAGTTAACACTTCATTTCTTGCTCACTCTCAGAGCAGCTCTACACTTAACATGGCTCAGCTGCAGGACTTCAGTGAAGGTTAACCCAAGAGAAGTCCTCCTGTCCACATAGCGCTGTCTATGCTGGGGTCTGGTCAGCAGAATGCATCGCTTAGGGTGCGGATGTTCCACACATCTGGGAAAACCACATATCCGAGCCACACAGTTCTATTGAGTTGATAGCGGAGGCCTGGCCTCGGTCGCTGACGGCCTAACACGCTGACTGTGCGTAACAGGTCGCTTCAGGGGGTAAAACACTTTTCCTGGCTTCATCTTACAGCCTGAGGACTCCCAATAAAGTCACATTTTGGTGCACAACCACAGTTCTGGTCTATGAAAAAATCCCCCAGGCAGATAGAGGTTTAATTGCGTCAACACGCACAGGGTCTAATGTGTCAACAGACATGTAAAAGACCAGAGGGGCTAGTAGCTATCGTGGGTCAGTGACCTGACCTAAATCCCCCAGGGAGCCCCTTGCTCAAGGGCTGCTGGAGTTTGTGGATCTTGGGAGGCATGGATTCCAATCCTGATTTAGCTCAGATCTAACACCCAGTCATCTGCTGCCGATGGTCTCATAAAAAACATCCCCTTAACCTTAGCCTGCAAAGCATTTTATTGTCCCCGGGGCAGGTGCCCTTGGAGGAACGAGGTGAAGGGACAGATTTCTTTTCAACAGTAACAGTTTACAGTGGCCACAGTCATAGCCGGGGGAGGCTGCATCGCTCAGCCGACAAGCCGAAGTCTACTGGTGGAAATACAGCTGGGTATTGGTTACACTGGGCGCCCATAGCATGGCCCAGCACTCAGCTCGAGACGAAGGGCTGACTGGGGACCAATTCCAGGTCAGCTGGGGGGGCGGGGGGGGGGGTTCTGGCAGAAGGGTGTCTGCATTAGAACAGTGGGGGTGGCTGTCGTTGGAAAGCAAGTTATGCAAAGCAAGCTCTTTGAGAAAGCTACTCCAGTGCCTGCTTCCACGCTGCGGTTTAGCCCCTCACACGGACACAATCTTTAACAGGAGGGAAAACACCGCTGAGGGGAAACCAAAGGAAAAAAAAAAAAGTCTCCTTTTCCCTAGTCACCTTTCAAAGCTCCCCTGGCATTTTGTGAGCAGTGAGAAGGATGAAACTCAGATGTCCTGCTGGAAGGCTGCACAGCACAGCTTATCCCTCTTTCTTTCAAAGGAGAGAGGTTTGGACTACAAGGCTGAGCTCTGGACCGGAGCCTCCACTGTCCTCACGTTGTTTTGCTTCCCTCCCAACACAAGAACAGGGACTGTGGGGGGCACAGCGATCAATTCCATCTTTAAGCCAGACATGCCAGCCTGAAAGAGAAGGGTCTTTGGAAAGCCAGGTTCCGGAGGGGAGCTGTGTTGGTCTAGATCAGCAAAACAGACAAGGAGTCCTGGGGCACTTTTAAAGACTAACATTTATTTATCACATGAGCTTTGGTGGGAGAAAATCCCACTGATGTCAGATGCTTTGATGAAGCGGGATTTTCTCCCACGAGAGCTCATGCCATAAATAAATGTGTTAGTCTTTAAAAATGCCCCCGGACTCCTTGTGTGTTTCAGCAGATAGCAGTTCCCATCATAAAAAGCAGCAGGACAAGTGGCCCCACTTGTCTCCCTACCTGGCAGTCTCAGCAGAGAAGCCAAAGATTGAAGGGGGATGTAGCTGAACTGTCCTCTTCCCAGAAGGGGCCCTTCCAGGTCAGGACAGTGGCCTGAGTACCAGCATTACACTGTCCATGCTGTAGGTTATTTCCTGGATAAACTGAGAACTACGGTTTCCAGGGCTGTCAATCTGGTGCATTTAATCCACCCTGTACTTTTCTTTCATTTTAAACGAGGTGCAAGTGCAGAGGGAAGAGCAGACGCACCCTCTGGTCTGATACAGAGGTGCTGTTCTATTAAGGCACCTTTCCTCCCCTGCTATATTCCACTGCTTCCTGACAAGATTATTATCGAATGGTGCCAGCTGACTGACAGGAAAGCCACTTGCATAATGCCAGTAAAACTGACTCAACAGACATTGGGATTTTTTTTTTTTTTTGTAAGTCAGTAGAACTATTTCCCCCCCTTCATTTGGTCTTTTTTTAGTGCAAGCAGAAACGCACCTTCTGATGGGAGTTCAGGCAGGTTAGCCTGAAAAGCAGTGAAAAGAAAGTGGTAGGAACACCTCACTGAAAGGCACTCTGGCATCATCTAGTCAAGTCCTAACCTTATACAACCATAACAGCGAAGAGTAACCCTTGAGCGATGCCATATAAAGCATTTGCTAAAGGAGTTGACAATCACCATTTCCCATTTTGCATGTGGGGAAACTGAGGCATAGAGGAGGGACCTGATTTGCCTGAGTCACTCAGCAGCAAAACCCAGGACCAGAACCCAAATCACTTTGGTCTGAGTCCCATGTTCAGTCCACCAAAAATCAGAACTATTGAAAAGGAAACCGTGTCCTTTTGCTGTTGAATTCAGAATATTTTTTAGGGTTTACGATCTGGTTTTATACCCTTTATGCGCGCACCGCGTGATAAGTGTTAATGAGGATGAGGAGATGACATAAATGGAGGCCAGGTGAGATGGAGGCCTGGCAGGGTGCAATGTGTGAAAATCTGCAGCTGTATCCAGATCCTTTGTGTCTGTCCCAGACCTGAGATATTCCAGTAAAACTGTACTTTTCCCCAGGGTGCACAAGAGGTGCAGAGCAGTGGTCTGCATGACACAGGCAGAGCAAAGGGCTGCCTACTAACACATCAAAGCAGTGCCTTCCTAGAGAGGGGCCAACCTCAACTTATTTCTACATCCCCAGTCTCTGATTTTTGATGTTGAGGGTGAAGCACATTTTATAAGGTTTATTCCTTTACCATGAGAGACTCATCCAACCATTTCTTTTACGTCTTTGGTTTTACAGTCATGTGGACTAGATAAAACATTCTGTACCTGGCTTACTAAGTCACCTTGGCCACGTTATTTCATCTCTCCACACCTGAGTCCTCCCCTTATGAAATGGGGAAATGCCACAGATGCTCTCGAGGCAGCATAACTCGTAAGTTTCCAGAGCCATAGCAAGTACCCATCCATGGCCTTCGAAGGGATTTTACCCATGTGAAGGCTGCAGGATTTATTCCCAATGGAATAGGGGCAATCTTAAAAGGGACTAACATTTTAAAAGGAAAAAAAAGGATTGAAAAAAAGTTTGTTTTGCTTACCTGCCAAGGCCAGAACACAGTATTTCCACTACAATAGTTAAATTAAATCACTAATCTCTACAGAGGACAAGGAGTGCTAGAAAATGCTCTCATCCAAGTGTCAATAGCTGCAGAAGAAACACATTGCCCAGGCATCTGCAGGTCAAAAGCTTTTCTGTTCACTTTTAAGGTGTAAAATTAAAAGTAAAAAACAGGATCATTCAAGGAAAATAGAGCAGGGGAAAATAAAAAAAAACAGAAGAGAAGCCTCAGCCTATACTTAATTTTGCAATGGACAAGTCCCTCTTCAATCTCTGGTCCTCTTTGAAATGCAAATACCTTCAGATCTAGAGCCACGTTACTCTTATCCAGAACGTCGAGTTGACACATAAGGAAGCCGGTTTGCAGTCAACAGTACCGGTCTAGAAGAGGTGGCTGTTTTAGCAAGAGGTCAAACAAAATGGTCCTGGAAACTTGGGGAAGACTTTATAGAAAGCTCTGAAGAGTAGTGGGGGTAGGGCAGGGTTTGCCTTGCCACGGTGGTCACTGGTGCAATTTTTACATGCATGTGGTATATTAAAACATGATCAGAAACCAGCAGCTGTACTCAAGAGCTTTTATAGAGAGGAGGCGCCACAGCATAGCACTGCACCAGCTTGAGTAATTTCTCTCTCAAAACAGTTTAATATCAATGACTACACTGTACCACTTGGATGCTAGTGCACAACATCCATGAAAATACAGGGCAATGAGCCTCTCCTCTCACACCCGCACATTAAAAATCATGGACCGTCTGCCGTGAAGCCATGGAAATTTAACCTTGCTCCCATGGGAAACTCGAGGTGATGCAGAACCTGGATTGATGAGCACTGCAAGAACAGCATGGGGGACTCAGGGCTGGACCAGCAGAGGGAAGGTAAGTGGGGGTCCTGCAGGTCAGAAGAGAAGGCCACTGGGAGAGCTTTCCAGACCTGCAGCTACTCCAGAAGAATATACAGCGCTTCCTTAAGTTCCCTGTGCCTTCCTCATCTTAGCCTATTGTTCAGCTAAAGCCACAAGAGCTTCCACAAAACGCAGACATCGCATCTGAGCCGGGTTTTCCTAGGGTGATGCATTAAATACATTACACAGGGGTATCTGGAGTAATTCAACTGACATTAATGGAATTACTTTGGTGTAATTGAGAGATCAGAATCCATTCCATACATTTATTATTATTCATTTAGATCGCAATAGCACGCAAAATGGGCTAGGCACTTCTCATATTTCAAGCAAGGCAGTTCCTGCTGCCACTTTATACCTCTGTGAGGTTCAGATCCTTTCCCAGAGGGCACCATCTGCTCCAGAGCTAGGCTACACAGGCAGGAAGCCATGCTAGTTAAAGGCTATGAGGCAGGATGGTCTACCAACTCCCTTCCAGAGGAGTTAGATGAATGATTTCAATCAGAAACATGTTGCCTTAATGCTTCCACCGCATCTGTCTCCTAGGTGGTGTAATGACATGTTTCAAAGGTTTCTCCTGCCTCGGGGTTGGGTTCCTGTCCTCCACCAAGTCAGAGGCGCTGGAATCACTGTGTTCTCAGGAGTAGTTTGTTATCCATCTCCAAGCGAAAAGGCTCACTGAGCAGAGCAGGGGACAGATGGTCCCACGATAGCAGTAGAAAGTGTTTAAGTTAATGACAGTCCCCATACTGGGTTTCCACTTCATTGGACACTGATCATCTTCCCCAGAGCAAATAAATAGAAAGCATCTTTGCCCTGTAGCAACGTCTTGATTGAACCTCATGTCATCCCCATGGCTGCACATGCACTGCCCCGGTATGACCTCCTTTTTCCGGGCAAGGTTGTGTTCAATGAAAAGGCAAGTTCTTGGTCCTGCTTCGCCCACAGCCGGTCACTAACATGTCACGGTGGGCGCACAGCACGCAGTTGAGTTTCCATGCCCTTGCAATCATTCACAAAGTCAATCAGAAGACAAAGGCCCTCTCACCTTTGGTTCACATGACACCAGGAGTGGTTTATCAACAGCCTGGGCCAAATTCATGTCTGATGTAACCCTACTGAAGTCAAGGGAGTTGTATGAAGGAGGAACTTGACTCACCACAGCAGACAAGGAAACGTACAGTGAACTATAATGAGTCTCCACTTTTCTTAAGTGGGCAGAACACACCTGTACCATCTACGAAACCCACCTACCTCACTGGGGAAAGGGGCACGGGTGATTTTAGTGCTCGTGATGATGTCAGAAGAAAATGTGATTCAGATATCTCTCGACCCTATATAAAAGTTGCAATTAGAAAAATCAGTAGGATAAATTCCACTCTTGCTTACACTTCTAGCTGAGAGTAGAGCCGTGCCACCAATTTCCTACGCCACTCAGAGACTCAGCCCACTTCTGGCAAAGGGTCCTGGCCCATCCCCAGCCTTATCCAGACCCCTCTGGTTCCCTGAAGACATTTCAGTCCCCGCTTTTGGAGGGCATATTCACAACTCAGATGTGTTTCCTTGTCCACAGGGTCCCAGCAAGATCCTGGAGATGAATATGGCGCTAGCTATTAGAAAGTTTCCCAGTGCACGTAACCAGAGTGGATGAATGACTATGATGGGCAGAGATGTCCAAGAGCTCTTCAAACATTTGATGTGATCAAGATTGACAGAGCTTGAGACAGATTTTGTGTGTGCGTGTGCGAGTTAATTCCCAGTGGCCAAGAACATTTAGTCTGTCCGGGAAAAGGAAATCACATTATGGAATTATGGTTCATTTACCAGGTCCCAATGGAAGTCTTGCAATAACCACGGGCTTCCTAACACTATTAGCCAGCATCTGAACCTCATGAGTTCACTGCAGTTCTCTCCACTTCCCACACCAGACTCAAGAGCCAAAAGCGAACCGAGTACAGATTTCCAAAGTGCAGCTGAGTGGGGCAAAAGTAGATACAGAGGGTCTAATGTACGGACTCTGAATATGTTTTCCTTGACGGATACCATAGTCTCCAGCAACTGGCATTCATGACTTTCTCCGGCCTAGAGTGCAAATCCTATGCCTACTTAAGGAAGGGTTACAGACTCCCTTTGCCACAACAGAAACAAAACTGACCCTCGAAAACTCTCTCTGCCTTGTTCCCATTTAGTTGTGCACAATTAACTCACACTGGATCTTGGGCTGCCAGAAATGCAAGCAAGACCAGAAACTGAAGCAGTCCAAGCTCCATTACAGGTTAAAATGAACACACTCGAATAGGAGAAAGCATGCAGGTACTTTCCAGTGTAACTGAGATCTTAAAAGTGGCACTGATGTCTCTAAAAGGTCAGAAGCCACTGGGCTAGTTAAATTAATCTGGCTTCGTCATCAGACAAGCTTCAAGTCAAAGTTTGGATGATCTCCATTTAATCCCCAGAGAATTAGGAAGCATAATTCAAGGCTGTACAGTCCGTTATGACTGGGATGCAACTCACCAAAGGAGTCCCGAGTCTAGGGAAAAAGAATGATCAAGAGTGGGAGCAGATTAAGAGAGGAGAGCAGAGCTGTGGGGACAGATTAGGGTGTTTGCATGCTTGCTTTTAGTCACCAAATCTCTCCCTTCTTCACTCCCAGCCCCAAATAAGACAAAGAATAAATTAGATACAATAGAGCGGACGAAACCAACACTGCAGTTTCACAAGGACGAACTAACTGCCTCACATGCTGAAACATCACCAGAAACGTTCAGCAAATATCTCACTCATCAAAGAAAAACTCATAGCTAATCAGAGCAGGCAGGCCCGATACTCCAGAGCCAGGTTTAGCAACAACCAGGAATTAGCCACCTGCCTGGTGCGACATTCATACGACAGGTAGAAAGAAAACAGGGGGTGGGTTAGAAGGATAACTCTGCATAAAGAGCTAACTAAGTTAATACGAAGTGACCTAGACACATCTCTTTGGAGGTTTTGTTCACTGGCTGAAAGATGACATGGTTTCAAATGCCCAGTTTCACCTGCTTTTGCAGCAGCTAGACACAGCTCTACCATCAGCTCTAGATCCCAGGCTCTCGTGCAGCCTGGCCTCAGTCACAGACCAGCAGCACAGCAGGGGTGCACAGGCTAATTTCCACCGCAATGGCTTTGCAGAGAAGGGGCAGCCGTGGGCCAGTGGACGGAACAGAGCAAGTCAGGAGACAGGACCAAATTCTGATCCAGGTAACCGGGAGGAACTCTGAATCCCACTGAAAATAATGGCCTTGTACTGGGTTTACATGGTATAAATGACAGGAATCTGGATGAGATTTTTAGCTCTGCCACCCACTTGCTGTGGCACTTCAGGCAAGTCACAATTTTTGTTGCCTTAGTTTTCCATTTGTAGCCGGGGAGAAGGAGACTTCCCTACCTCCGTAAAGCACTTTTATATCCTCCGATGAAAGGTGGCATAGAGGAGACGCGTCTTCCTACTGAGACAAGGAAGGCTAGTTTTCATTCATCATGCCACTGTCGTTATGGGTCACGAACTGTTCTTGGATGACATGCAGATCTGCCACTGAGATCACTTCTTGTACAGATCTAGGGCACCATGTGGGCTTGACACCCTCCCTGACATTCCTGAGACTTGGACAGTTCTTTCAGAACAGCTCACTTCTCCACAGCTGCCGAGCCGATTGTCAGGGAAGTGCAATAACTAAATTATGACTGCAACTCGGGGGTGAGAGATCAGTAGTCAGGACAGATGAAAAGCCAGCGAAAGGAAGCCATCAGCCCAGGGATGAAACTCACTGATGCTAGGGAGAGAGCTTCAGTGATGCTTTGTTGAGAGGTAGTGTGGCTGAACAGATAAAAGACACCAGACTAGACACAGAGAGCTGGGTTCTGGTCTTACCATGTGATCTCAGCCAAAATCACTTCAGGACAGGTCTACGCTGCTGCTTAAGTTGATCTAAAATGATCTCGCTGAGGGGTGTGAACAGATCCCCTGCGCAGCTCAAGTTACGGCGACCTAAACGCTGTCCACTGGTGCTATGCTGGCAGGAGATGGTCTCTCACTTGCATTGCCTCCGCTGCGAGAGCGCTCTCCCATTGGCATAGAGCGTCTTCACCAGATGGGCTACAGATGTGCTGCTTTCGGTTTCCTCACCAACAAGATGGGGATGATGATGATGATAAATTCTACCACTATGATGTATACAAGAGCAGATCAAACCACCGGATCATCTAGTCCGACTTCCTACACATCACAGGCCACCCACACGCTGAATTTAACCTAGACCCCGAGATTACAGCTCTCAGCGCATCCATGTATTAAGAGCCACATGCAGGGACCAGGAGGGACCAAGATGCACCGATGCCTGAGGGAAATGACTCAGTAAGATGTTCCCAGAGGATCACAGCACATGATTCGCAACACCCAAACCACCACCCACCCACCTGAGGTCACTGCCATTCTGACCTACGGGAAAAATTCCTTCCAGATCCCACCAACGGCAACCAGTTTAACCCTGAGTAAGAACCAGCCAGCCAACCACCCAAGAGAAAGAGAGAGAAAATGAGAATGTGGTATGCCACCTCAGAGCCCTGGCCATCCCTATAAAGGGTACCATCTCCTCTTCTCCAGTCATGACCATTCCTGATGCTTCAAAGGAGACATCCTCCTTCCCCAATTCCGTGATACACTAGGGGTCGGGATCCATTTCTGCTGGAGGGTTTCAGCCTACCACCTGCATGAGATTCAAGGAACACTAGATGATCAGAAGGGCCTCTTGAGATTGCTGAGCTCCATCACCCTGTTCCTTTCCTCATCAGTAGCAATCCCATCATACACTTACAGATCTGACCTCATTTATAAAAGCATTTTAATACGCATGAATGTTTAAAAATTGCTAGACAATCATTATAATTTTTATATGGGACAGCAATGCACTGAGTTACAAGGAAGGTGACTCGCCAGTAGGGTAACATGATCACCTGCTCTCCCAGGCATCTACAGCTAACATGAAAGAGAGGGAATAGGTGTGAGTGGGAGCTTGGATGGCAGGAGGTCATTTCTGCAGACCAGGGCTAAAATTTCCAACTTAAGACAGAGGTGGAAAGGTGCCTACGAAGCAAAAAGGCAACTGGGCACTTAATGATTGACACCACTATCCAAGTTCTTTTCCTGGGCGTTGATTGTTCATTTATAACCCTATAAAGGCGCAAGAGTCACTCAACTATTTCCCCTCATTAAACAGCTTTGAATTTCATCTGCCACCACACTACCCCTGCCCCCCAAGTTGATTAGGTCTCCCTGATATTCCTCCTCACTGCACAGCCCTCTTTCCATATCATTGTAACCGACCGAGGACTTAGTACAGGCCCTGCTTGTCGTAACCCTTCGCCATCATGAAAACCGACCATTTCATCCTACTCTGTTTCCTGTTTTTGATCCATGACAAAACTTTGCCTCTCAGCCGATGAGTCCTTAGCCTCCACTGGGGGCCTTGTTAAAAGCCTTTTGAAAGGCTAAATAAAAAGTGATCGCACCCAGGAGTACGTCACGGCTACAAAGAATTCCAACAGAGTAAGTGAGGCACAATTTTCCTTTGCAGTAATCATGCCAGTCAGACCCTCTCGTCACGATCATCCAGCTTTATAAGCGGTTTTCTGGTTTTAAAGTCTCATTTCAGCCAGTTTCCAGACGTGAAGCCCTGTGGCCTCTAAATCTCACTGAGCAACTTTAGAGCCATTCTAGCGTTCCAGGATCTATTGACAGCAGAG
This sequence comes from Pelusios castaneus, assembly GCA_007922175.1. Taxonomy (NCBI): domain Eukaryota; kingdom Metazoa; phylum Chordata; order Testudines; family Pelomedusidae; genus Pelusios; species Pelusios castaneus. The sequence continues at coordinate 701,258 of ML685811.1, forward strand.
GGGTGTGGTGGCTGAGACTTCCCCGGGGAAGATGTTCTTACTCATCCAGTCCACTCAAGAGACCCTGGAAAGTTTTTCTGAGCCTGTCTCATCTCACTCTTTGACATATTGCTGCTGTCCATTTCACTTCCCAAGGAAATCTGATTTGTTCCAAAGTTTATCGTTTCAGTGACCTAATCCCATTGAGTCCATTCCTGTTTCCCTTTAATTTACTGCCACAGATTGTATTAATTGATGTATTGCAGAGGTCTTGAGCTGAGCTAATTGTTTAAGACCAGTGAAATGTGAGGTCTTTTAGTGGATTACAGAGGTATTCGGATGGAGAAGCAAGCCTCCATAAAATAGCGATAAATAGACCAAGTAAAAACAACTATCCAAACAGGTTGACACCCTGCGGTTGTTCAGGAACATGGTTCAAGACAGTGTCCTAATATGTCATCATGCTAAATGCAACCATGAAACTACCTCTCTGAAAAGATCCTCTGATACAGCAAGTGGCAATTTCTGGGGCTGGAATAAGTCATCCAGTGGCAATTTGTTGTTTTTCTTCTCTGCTTGAGCATACCACATTGATATCAATATTCCCTCCAGAAGGATCTCAGAGGGCTTTGAAAACCAGATATGCCAAGCCCCATCAAAATGCAGCCATTTCTAAAACCAGAGGAGCAAGCTTTGTGGCCTGTTCATTCTTAGCCTGGCCTCTCTGCTGGTACTGGTCCTGAGTCAGGCCCAGTGGGATGGCGGCATGGTGCCGTGGATCCCTGGGAATTGGACTAAATGTACCATCAAAACTGGCTGATATGGAAAAACATGGAGCCACCTCAGCACAGACATTCCAATCTAGCAAAATCCACCGGTGAATGGTTTTGCTGGGAGAGGGAGGGTGAAACCTGGCACCATAAACACGAGACTGTCTGGATTCTCATGGCAAGAGGCCCTCACGGACTCACAGTTGAAGCTAAGTACTCCTATCTAGCCAGCCCTCTCTGCTCAGGGCCCCAGGAGTGGTGTAGTCCAGCCTTACATCACTGAAAGATTTCCTCACATCAGGCAACCTCAGCTACTCACTTAGACCAGCTTCAAAAGTTCGCACAAAGGAAGTTTAAGAGGGCTGAGGACCGGGCTCAATAGCTTTGAAGAAACTCTGGGAGAAAGGGCAGAGGGGAACTCTGAGCACTCTACTCAATCCACTGTCTTCAAGGAACATTCCCTGGGGACACACTGGGTAGAAACAGCTGCATTTCAGTTACAGGAAACCAACATGACCCATGCTCTAGCCACTTGGGGAGGCAGCAGCATATCAGGAAACACGTTGGGAGCAGAATTCCAGTGCAAATGCAAAGCAGGGAGCACGGTGCATGGGTTGAGGTGATATAATGTGGAGACACAGTAAAGGTACGTTGGAAGCCACAGTGACCCAGACAATTGCAGAGGAGAGAGTGGAAAAAACAAGGATTGCCAGATGCCATCCAAAACAAAAATACTGTGAGTATTGTTGGCTGTGACTGAACAGAGACCAGATGAAATATACAGGTTTGGACTGAGAGACCATGGGAAACCAATCAGAACAGTTCATTTTATGTTTTTAATCTGTGCACCCACTTGTGTGCGTCTCTCTCTCAATCTCTCTCTCTCTCACACACACAGTTTGCCATCTGAGCAATTCCATCAGGGGACTTCTCAAGTCAAAATAGTTTAACGTGTAAATCAACACTCCTACGCTGCTTTCAAGTGACTTTAAACCCAGCCGTTGTAATAGATCACAGTAAAAACTAAAATACTCTCTCTCTCACGCGACGCATTTCATCTGAAGAGCTCAAAGAGCTTCACGGAGGAGGGAAAGTGTCAGCATCCCTATTCTTACAGAGGCACATAGACCTGCCCAAGGTCAAGCAGCAAGTCTGCTAGACATGGGGAAATACATCCATTGCTCCAGCCTTCCTAGTCAGTATTCTCCCCACTGGACCACCCCACTTTCCTCCTGCTTCAGATTCAGATAAACCAACCAACCATCCATCTCCAAACAGTGCACTTTATTTTGAACAGACACTGATTGATGATTTGATTTATTTGGAAACAAGACAGGAGTTTTCCAATTAATTAATTTCAGAGAGCGATTAGTGCTAATAGCCTAAATGGCAATCCTCTTTTTGGAATACAGCAAGCGGTTCAATAAAAAAAAAACAAAAAAAAAACCTTGTCAGAGTACGACCACAAATTGGTAAATTCCCTTCGCCACGAATTATCTTAAACTACTCTAACAAATTTATTAAGCCTGCAGAAAACAGAAAGTGGTAAATTTGTTTAATGGAATAAGAACACTCCATAAAGAGTTGCTGCTTTTTAGAAACATGCATCTAATTTAGAGAGCCACATAACTTAAGAAATCTCAACCAGTCATGACAACTAAGACAGGAACTACTATATTTTTGCTAAGAGAAAAAGAAACCCAGCTACTGTTCTTTTCTAAATTGAACAGTCACTCAGGCCTGTTAAACTGTGAGCACTGATCTTCTCCGAAGACTTATTTTAAAACTTAACATAGGGAAATTATTCCCAGCTCAGAACACAAATTCATTGGGGGTAGGTTAGCTGTCCTGGCTGGGTGGCATAACTCAAGTAAGGACAGCTATTATACCACTTGGTTACCTGGCCTTACAATTGGCAATGGATTTTGCCAGACCCCAAGTGACTTCGCAGAAGGAGGGAAATCCAACTCAGCATATTTCACTGTGGGACATTGTTCGTATAAAGGAACCTTTTCCCTGAATAGTTATGCATGTCATAGGAAATGTTCTACCCTGCCTATCTCTTGGCAAACACGCTCCCAGCCTTTCGTGCTCCTACAGATCTTAAATTGGCACTTGGGAGATGGGAAAAATGTGTTTTATTTGGAGAGTTCCCAAATTTCTCTTCCACTCTGGGTGTACAAGATGTGGAGCTGTCAATGAAGGGACTGGGTAGAAAAATGCATCAAGGGGAGCCTTGAAGGCATGGAAAAAGAGGTAGCAGACTCTCAAAGTTCTTCCCTGGTTGGCTATGCCTGTGCACGTGAGATGGAAAGGATGGCAAAACCGATTTAATTGTAAAGATTAAAATGACTGGGACCATAACTTTATTAAGTCACGGCAAAGGACAGGGAGCGCGCAAACCATCTCCAAGGATCTGATGGGTATAAGCACCAGGAGGCAAAAAACTTTTCACCTGATCTACCAAAGGAAAAGAATGACAGTAATGGGATATAAATGATCAAAGATCATTTTAGGACAATGGGCAACAAAGCCCAACAGGGAGGCTCCTGAGGCCATGGAAAGGTCACCTGATGGTAGCAGCAGATGCCCTTTATTATTTGCTCGTGTTACAGTAGCACACGTAGGCCCCACTGATGTCAGGAACGTAGTGCGCTAGGCCCTGTACGTTCACGTGGAAAGAGACAATCTAAGGAGGCAAAGGCTCAGAGTGGACCCACAGACCGATTACCTGTCAAAAGTCACATTGCAGGTCAGCGGCAGAACCCAGGTCCCGTACCCCCCTTCTCCCATCAGACTTTGCTGCTTCTCTATGCCATGCCATCCGGCTTGAGAGAGCTGAAAACAAGGCTGGTCTCTGTACATCAGCCCAGGTAGCAGAGTCAAAACCAGAAGGGGCCACCAGACCATCTAGTCTGACCTGCTGTATTGTCACCGGCCACCATCACTAACCCCAGCCACCAAAATTAGACCAAAGCAACCCACCCTTTGGGAGACTGCACACCTGCAAATGGCAGAGTAGATGGGAGGTGTGGTCTGTACTCATACATACCCACACTCTTCAGGCATCTCCTCTATTTGCTTAAGACATGCCTCGCCAGCCATCACGCTCTTTATTCCCATGCCAGGGGACTATGCGGGTATACGTGCAATACGCTGCCAAAATATACGCTTAGTGCATCCAGAACGAGGGGGCACCATTTCTTTTGCTGGTGATTAACCTCTGATGTCTGGTGGCCCTTTAACAGATAAGGAGGAACCCTGATGCCTATGCTCTGGAACCAGCCGCCAGACAGGAGGTTATGGAAAGCAACAAAGAAGAACTAAACTAGCGTTCAGCTTCAGCATCCAAACCTCAGCCAACAATTGCATCCCAGCTGAGTTACCTGCTAAAAAAAAGACTCCACCCCTTAGGCCCACAATTTCACTTCAGACCCGTGGGCACCTCTGTGTTGTGGACCTGAGTGGAAAGTACAAGAACGAGCCATGAAAAATTGCAAACCACATTTTCCAGATTTTTTTTTAAAAAGTTAAAAAAAAAATGTTTTGGGTTTTCCATTAAAAACTCATGTTTTCATGGAGGTTTTTCTAAGAGCAAATCTTGAAAAGGAAATAGAGGCTATTTTTCATTAAACATTTTTGAATGGTGAATTCTGGCCAGCTGCACTGTAACAGAGAATCCGAACAGGTTGTGGGGTCCAATCCTCAATTGACTGAGGTTAGTAGAATTAAACCTATTTATCCCAGCAGGGGACTTGGCCTATGGTGTTGAAGCTTTGCAACTGACATACTAATAAAGGGACTGGTAACTAACACTTCTAAGGTCTGCCTTGAATAGTGATTGCAGAATCCCTTGGCAAAGCAGATTCTGTAGCATGGTGGCAAAAGAATTTACTAAAAGAAAAAAATAAAATACAGTCACTCCCTTCTTAGCATGGGCTAGTCCTGTACAATCTGTCTCACACAGCCATAACACCCGTGGCAGGGCACGTGTATCTGGAGAAGCTGCACAAAGTTGAAAGATCAAGTTTAAAGATGAACTGAAGACAGACAAAAGAGACTGAACGCCCGGCTCCTTCCTGGAGAGCGGTTACCAAGTGAGGATGGTGGGAGGGTTACTAAGAATAACAGCAGCTGTCCAATCAAGTGCCATAAGTCATGGAGATTTGAGATAGCGCCTGGCTGATGCCATCTGCTTTCAACTCCTGGCACATTGCACCCGGGCAGGAGATAAAAAGCATTTGACTGCACAGAGATGCAGAGAAAGGAGAATTTCTCTCGGGCATGGAGAAGGCTCTCCTGAATGTCCAGCAATCTCTGTGGCTGGATCCTTCCTTTTCTCCCTTTCCTGCTGCAGCTGCTTTGCTTACCTCAGCTTGCTCATTACCAAGCAGCAGCATCATGGAGAGCAGAAGGGATGTTACAACCAAACTGCCAAGTGAAAAGACGGCAAGGGAGAGAGAGAAGCAGATGAAGGGAGAAGCAGGGGGAGTTGGCAGGTAATCCGAGCAATCAGGAAAGCTCCAGGGGAAAGACTATGTCTTTGTCCAATGTTGGGTCTAACCCGCTTGCTGTATTTGCAGGGACTCCAAACCCAGGCTCCCGAAGCCAGTTCAGAGGGTCAGCTCTTGGCTTTTGGAAAGATTTTGTGGACTTGGTTCCCGCTCTTTAAATCAACCTTGCCTCCATCCTTCAGCATCTGCCTCCTCTCCCTTCCTTCACATAGATGGACAACAGTTGGCCAAAGAGCCGGCTCCTGGAATGGCTTCCTTATCTCTCTATTCCCTTCCAAATCTGACATTAAAACATCTCTCTCCCCACCCTGCACAGCCACCCCAGTACGCAATTAGCTCCATGGTTGCTCTGCTTTCCTTCTCCTTTGAGTTGTGTTTCTGTTTAACTGAAGAGTTTGAGTCCAAGTCAGAGAGAGAAACAGGTTTTGAAATAACACATTGTTGCATTGTCGGGTAGGAGTTTATGTCCCAGTTTTGACTTTTGAAGGAAATATATGCTTTCTCCTTTTCTTGGCCACTTCCACTCCTCATTCCCTTTCCCATCATAGTGACTTGTGAATGAAAATCCCATGGGAACAGCTGCTCTTTGCCATAATTCTTCTCTCTCCCTAAAGTCCTGCACCAAGAATTGACCAGCCAGATCCCAAACACTGGTCTGCTTTTATTGCAGGCCCACGGAGAAAGCAGGCAAGGGTGGAGACAAACAGGGGACATGATACAATCTGTTCTCTCCTCATGCAGCATACCCATCTTCCCGCCACCAAAGAGCTGAATTATTTGGACTTTTCCCAGAGCCAAGCATGAAAGAATTCAGCCTTCTCAATTCAACAGACATTCTCATTGGAAAAATACCTCTATGTATGTTACTATTTTCCTGATTTAAAAAAAAAAAAAAAAAAAATCAAACAAGCTAGCAGGCAAAACGGAAAAAATATCCTGTTTGGCTTTTTTTTGGCGGGGGTACGGGTGGGAGGAAGGGGGCGAGGAAAGTTAAAACCAGAAATTTTTAAGATGCCACACAAACGTTAAATGGGAACGATTTTCACCTTTTGTGGGGTTTTCCCCACTCCTCTTCAGAAGATCAGTTTTTCCCGACCAGCTCTATTGGAAATATCTCAATCCTTCCTAACCCACCCAACCCAACCGGCTCAGAATCTTGGTTTCTACTAGCAGCCAAGGGAGGTAGGAAGTAATTTGCTTGTAAGATGCAGCGATTTCAGGCATCTGACCTAGCCTAATCAAAGCAAGGAGAGCGTCGGTAACTTGGAAGCTGCTAAGGGTTAGCTCTGAAGTGAAAAGGGTGCTGGCCCTGCCACTCAGAGGCTCACAGACAGGGTCTAGTTTTCTAAGCCAGAAAAGATACAGGGAACGAGTCCTAATATCAGACCAAAAGCAAGCTGAAACAAACATACTGCTCTGTCTGGAGATTTGAGGCAGCTCCTGGGATGGTTGCCAAAAGACCAAGAAGGTGACCGAATTTACTGAGTCTGCACGTGCTTCAGCTTTGGCGCCTCATTTGACTGTGCGTGAATTTGTGGGGGTGTCATCACCCTGACCGCTTTTTCCTCTCCTTTCTCTGCCTCTGATAGGTTTCAAAATATTCCGAGTTCACTTAGAGACTTGATTTTGGCTTTCTTCATTTTTTTTAAATCCACAGGTGAGATTCTCAGCCAGTATAAATTACTTCAGCTCCACTGAAGTCAATGGAGGTAAACTGATTTACACTAATCAGTGATCTGGCCCCATTCTTTAAAAGGAAACCAAATCAGGTTTCCTGACCTGGGTTTCTAATACCACCCTAGATGATTAAAACCGAGGGAATGTTTAAAGTCTAATTTATTGTTCAGTATTTTGTTACTTGCTTGCTTTCTGCATTTCACTTAGCCCGGACAAGGAAAATTGATTTAGTTTGTATCACAGCTGTTCAGTCTTACACACCAGACTAATATTTCAGTGTTTGGGTTGCAAAAGTTTTAAATCCAAAAGGAAAAATATACACTGTTCCTTTCCTCTAACAAAGGAAAATCCAATGAGAACATTTCTATTATGAAAGAATTCTGCAAAAATCTCATTTATAAATCCAAAATTCTGGGTTTAAACCTGAGAAAATCCATTTAAAGTGGTTCATGATACCAAAACCAGATGTATTTATTAATACTGATAATATTGAGCTGTACAAAACACTTAAAAGGGAAACAATACGGTCCTATCCTGCAGCCATCCATGCATGTTGATAATTTACCTGAGAAATAGGACTACCGGCATACGTTAAGTAAAGATATTCGAGTGCAGAAATATGTGGCGCATTAGCCGTTAATATGGCATGACAAATACATCATGATGGTATTCCATATAAAGCACACACCATGGGAATTTGGTACTAACAGGGTTTATGCGGTTTTTTTTTTTTAATGACACCCATTGCCAAGTACTTGCCAGTTTCAAAGCACTTTACAAGCATTAATTCATTCACAATACTTCAACATGGTTAACTCACATTGTATGCTCCAGGGCAGCAAGGTTTTTTTTAGACCAACCTGTCACACACAAAGAATTAACAGTCTCAAAAGAACAGGAAGATTGATGGGAAAGGAATTAGAATACTGAAGTCTCTCACGGTACACGTTGGTCTAGCCTGCGTCTAAATACCTGAGGGCAACATATTCATATAACCTGTGAGGTTAGTCCACAGACGTGAGCAAGTCAGCTCCTGCCAGCTCTCATCTACTTCTTTTCTTCCTTAGCGAGCGGCACCACAAAAAGGGGGAAGGAGTGAAATACGAGTCCAAACATACAAGTCACATCTAATCTTTTCATCTCCCAAATATAAATTAAAGCCAAGGCAATAATGGCCAATGATTAAGGTAATTACAGGGACTCTAATGTTTGGAATTGCCATCAATGTATTCAAATTTTGGGACATAATGTAAAAATCAGCTGGGCACTTGGTATGATTTGGCCACAGAAAACATGAAGGCTTTCTTGCTCAAACAACATCAGTTCGGACCATTTCTAGAGCTCTGAGTGCAGGAAGCTGGTAGGAGAATGCGCAATGAAAGCATTGATTGTTTCAGAGACCCATTTGATTGACTTGAACCTTTTTGGTTGTCTGGCAATTTGTTTTAAGGTTCTTTTGCCACATCCACAGCTGAGATACCCAAGTCAAGTCTGCTCACTCTTCAGCCGTTATTTCAAAGGGATTTAGGAGCCTGGGTCAATAGCAGCAATGCTATTCACTAAGCAAGTACAGAGCCTTGAATAGACATTGCTATGGAAGCATTAATGATCAGCCTAAGAAAACTTGCTCTAGATCCAGGAGAGATTTTCCTGGTTTCAGGTTTCGTTTTGCAACTTCATGCTCAGGCCATTTTGGCAAACCCAGGCCAAGTTTCAAGCAGTGGAAGTCATGCAAAGCTGGAGGCAGGGTGAAGGGGTCCCTATGATGTCCAGTCAACCCCAAACAGCATCATTTCAACTGATCTTGGCTTTGAGAGTGGAAGGAGGGGTTTGAACACGAAACAGCAAAATTCAACCTCACACTAAGCAAAAGCAGAAATTTTGGCCAGAAGGGAACATCAATCAATGGCAAAGCTCCAAGATTACAAAAAGCACCATTGCCTGGGACCTTAAATCAGAACAGGGGGGTTAGTTTTCTCATAGCAATAAGGAAAGTAACCCACTCTCATTCTTCTAAGGGTCACCTGGAATACTTAACACACAGGCAATCGTCACATCTCTCCAAGCCCTTCAAGAGTCAACAGCAGCAAAGCACACTGAAGATCCAAGTATTATGGGCATTAAGCCTCCCGATCCCCTTGTGTGGTATTTCTTAAACAAAAGCACTCCTCCTCACACACAGGGAAACTGAGGTATAGGGAGGTTAAGTGACTTACCCAAGAGCACACAGGAAATCCATGACAGAGCCAGGAATACAGCCCAGGACTCAGCCCCCTTCTTAACCTACAAGAATTTCCTCCTTCTCAGGCCTGGTTGAAAGCACCATGACTCTGGTGGGACTCGCATAGATTTGTAAGGCCAAAAGAGACCATCAGAGTCATCTATCTGACCACCTGCATATCACAGAACCTCACCAGCTCAGGCTCCTAAACTCCAGCTGAGTTACTGAAGTCCTCCAACCATGATTTAAAGATAAGTTACAGAGAATCTGTTAGAAGAACAAAACAGGTTGTCCCAGAGGCGGATTGGGTCGAACGTCGCCCTTTATTGCCTGCTTGTTCCACTTTGGCGCCACGAGTGAGCAAGGAAGAGGGGCATTACAATCCTTTTATGCTTAAAAATAGGCAAAAGCTTCCATTTGCAACGACTCCCCAGAGACCCTTATGTGGTCACATTGACAGCTAAATAATTAATATTAACAGCCATGTGGTGAATACAATTATCCCCGCCCCTGTTTACAGGTTTTGCATATAGCGCACAGACGCTTTACCTTCAAACTTGTTATTTTCTACAGCCAAAATTACTTCACAGTCCTTAACAAGCAGGGAGGAGGGGGAAGAAAGGTGATAAGCGCTGTTCCCATCCAGGACCTTATGTAGGAGGGGAAGAGGGAGAAAAAGGAAAATAACATAACTTAACTAGAATCTCATTTTACAAGACAGAAAGACTTGCTCGGGGTAACCCCATCACCATAGGAACTATCATTCAGGCCAGGCGCTCAGCTTAACTCTTTCCTACACCCCCCCACTCTCTTTCAAAGAAGGCCCCAGGCACCCATTCTCCCCGCACACTGGCCAGGGGGGCATCTCTCCAGGACGCCCTGGCTCGAGTTGGTCCAATGCCTTGGTCCACCGATCATGCTACAGGGAGACAGGGGAGGCAGGTCTTTGGGCTGAGCACTGCCACCGAATTTATAGATCTAGTTTTCAGCGGGAGGCTCGGGCACAACATAATTTGAAGCTTGCCGTAACCACATTTAATAAAACAACAAAGATGTTTCGTTCTTCCACAGCAGAAGCCCTGCGACTGAGGAGCGAATGAGAGTCTCCTAAGGATGTTCAAAGGGACAGGCTACATCATGCAATCCAGAATTTCCTTTCCTGTTCTGGCTTTGCCCGCCCCGGCCAAGATCATGTTCTCGTCACTGAGGTATTAAAACAATCAAACAAAACAAATACTTAAAAACAAAGCCGAGCAACACTAGGTGTCCGTTTGCTTAACACCACTTACTCCACTCCAATTCCTCTGACAGCTGGACTGAAATTCCCATTTCTACCTTTGGAGACAGTCAACTTTTAATGGAAGTTCCTTATTCTCCTTTTATCATTTTGACTAACTGTGCAGTAATTAAAAGAATTTAAAATCAGATGTCCTCTTGCCTGCTGCCTGCAGCAGCTATTTAAAATTAATTGTTTACAGACAACTACTTCAGGAAAAGGGCCCTTTCTCCTTCATAAGAGTTGTAAAGGCTCCTGGGAACCGAAATCTGGTAGTAGCGACTACTTAGCCCCTTACATAATTTTACTGTCAGAATTCCACGCAATATAACTGTACCAAATTATACTTGTATTTATCTGATTAAATATTATTACACCAAAAAAGCAAGAGAAAAATTATAACACTAACAGCCTTATAACATTTCCACAGCTATTATCTTTTAATTATTCCACAACTTTCAACTGTTCTGTCCACCATACGGTGGATATAAAACTGGCTAGATCAACAGGCTCAGTGGATGGGAATCAACGGCTCAATGTCTAGCTGGCAACTGGTAACAAGTGGAGTGCCCCAGGGGTCGGTCCTGGGGCTGGTTCTGTTCAACGCCTTCATTAATGATCTGGATGATGGGATAGACTGCGTGCTCAGTAAGTTCGTGGATGATACCAAGCTGGGGGAATGGTAGATACTCTGGAGGACAGGGACAGGATCCAGGGAGACTTAGACAAATTGGAACACTGGGCCGAAAGAAATCCCATGAGGTTCAACAAGGACAAGTGCAAAGTCCTGCACTTAGGATGGAAAAATCCCATGCACTGCTACAGGCTGGGGACCGATCAGCTAAGTAGCAGCGCTGTAGAAAAGAACCTGGGGGTTATGGTGATCGGGAAGCTGGATATGAGCCAACAGTGTGCCCTTGTTGCCAAAAAGGCCAACGGCATATTGGGCTGCATCAGTAGGAGTGCTGCCAGCAGATCGAGGGATGTGATAATTCCCCTCTATTTGGCATCAGTGAGGCCACATCTGGAATACTGTGTCCAGTTTGGGGCTCCCCACTACAGAAAGGATGTGGACAAATTAGAGTCCAGCGGAGGGCAACAAAAATGACTAGGGGGCTGGGGCACATGACTTATGAGGAGAGACTGAAGGAACTAGGCTTATTTAGTCTACAGAAGAGAAGACTGAGGGGGGATTTGATAGCAACCTTCAACTACTTGAAGGGGTGCTCCAAAGAGGAGGGAGCTAGGCTGTTCTCGAGGGTAACGGAGGACAGAACAAGGAGCAATGGTTTCAAGTTACAGCTGGGGAGCTTGAGGTTGGATATTAGGAAAATCTTTCTCACTAGGAGGGTGGTGAAGCATTCAAATGGGTTACCTAGGGAGGTGGTGGAATCTCTGTCTTTGGAGATATTTAAGGCCCGATTAGACAAAACCCTGCCTGGGATGATTTAGGGGGAGTGGTCCTGCTTTTAGCAGGGGATTGGACTAGATGACCTCGTGAGGGCCCTTCCAGCCCTAGGATTCTATGAATTCTCCTCTGCTATAGCTTTTAACTAGCAACTTGCTTTTGTGATTGTAAACCTTCCATTCCTCACTTAGAGTGCTGTTTTTCTAAACCCTAGTCTATACTTGCTGCACTTTTCAGTGGCGGTCAACAGGAGATACGCAAAGTACGTAAAATGCCTTGTGCATCTCCCGCTGACTTACTAAGTACTCCCTACACACTGTGCTAAGCCGACGGGAAATGCCTTCCAGTCGGCTCACCAGTGCTCCAGATCTGGAGTTGCTAGGGCGAATTCTGGCTTGATTGAGCACATTTACACAGACAACTCAATCAAACCCGGAAGATCGCGCTGACGCTGGCGATTTCACTGCCCTCAGTATAGACTTGGCCTTAGCCACTGTTTTTACTGAGTTCATTTTTATGCATTCTTAAGGTGGCAGATAATGCTTGTAAAACCTGAGTCACCAGGAACAGTGTTTGCCACACAGCTGCCTTAGTCTGTACTTTGTCAAAAACTTGTCAGCCACCGGGTATTCAAAGTTCCATCTATTAACATTAAAAAACAACAACCCCCAAAACACAATTCCTATGAAATACAAATAATCCTATGAAATCCTAGCAGCAACAACATTCCTTAACATCAATACATTAGGGCTCCACTGTCCTGTCTTGGTTCACACACACAGAGGAATGGGAAGGAAGGGGAGGACAAATGGGGAATGGGGTAATAGAAGATTGCTTTGAGGCATCCACTTGACCCTTTAGGGCTAGGTTCTCTAACTTAAGATGGTTAAAATCTTCCATGCGGCTTTTGACCGATCTAACAGCCAGCACAGTATGGTGATTAACTGTGCGCTGTTTCTCAATAATTGACTGCAAAGTTACAACCTCGCTCCTAAGATTTATAACTTCACCCATAAACCTGACAAGTCCTCACAGAGCCTGCACCAAAATAGACCTGGATGTGAGGAAGGCTTCTACCCCCCCCCCCCCCAGATGGCTGGCCAGTCCTGACGTCCCCCCGGAAGGACCCCCATAAGTAACCTCTATTTCCCAATCAACCGGCTAAAATACTCCCTAACCACAGTTACCATAAAGGGCCCATTCAGATTACCTATATCCATGGCAAGAAGTGGTGATCAGGCACTTCTTTTCCCTGGGGTCCTGTTCGTGATGCAAGATGTTAGAAGAACAAAACAGGTTGTCCCAGAGGCGGATTGGGTCGAACGTTGCCCTTTATTGTCTGCTTGTTCCACCTCAGCACCGCGAGTGAGCAAGGAGTAGGGGGCATTTCAATCCTTTTATGCTTAAAAATAGGCAAAAGCTTCCATTTGCAACGACTCCCCAGAAACCCTTGTGGTCACATTGCCAGCTAAATAATTAATATTAACAGCTATGTGGTGAATACAATTATCCCCGCCCCTGTTTACAGGTTTTGCATATAGCACACAGGCGCTTTATCTTCAAACTCGTTATTTTCTGCAGCCAAAATTACTTCACAGTCCTTAACAAGCAGGGGGGTGGGGGGGAGGGAAGAAAGGTGATAAGCAACATTCCCATCCCGGACCTTATGTAGGAGGGGAAGATAGAGAGAAAAAGGAAAATAACTAGAATCTCATTTACAGGACAGCAAGACCTACCCATAGTAACCCCATTACTGTAGGAATTATCATTCAGGCCAGGCGCTTAATTTAACTCTTTCCTACAGAATCCACCATTTGATCTATTTCAAACCGGTAAGTGACCTGTGCCCAATGCTGCAGAAGGCAAAAACCCCGCAAGGCCTCTGCCCATCTGAGCTGGGGAAAAATTCCTTCCTGACCTGAAATATGGAGGTCAGTTAGACCCTAAGCATTTCAGCAAGACCAGCCAGCCAGACCCCTGGGAAAGAGCTCTCAGAAACTCAGAGCCCTCCTCATCTGAGTCTGGATCAGGCCTCAAGTTCTTAACATCCAATAGGAGTTTGTTGGCCTGGGTGAAATGAGTTTGGTGGGTCTCGGTACAACTCCAGGTGAAAGGGAGCCACATCACAAAAGCCCTTGCCACACGTGGTACCGAGTAGCCCTCATCCGCACTTCCAGCAAAAAGCCGAGCAGTGAATGGCCTTTAGAGACCGAAATGTCACCTCAGCCCTAGGAGTTCCCTCTTAGGTCTAGGCTCAGGCAGATAAACCCCGTGCGCTGGCTTGCACCCCACTCAGCAGCAACTTCGCAACAAGTGCCCCACAGATAGCCTTGGCGTGCGAGTGAATTCACCCATCCCTTTGAAACAAAGTGCTGTTGTGCGCTGCGGCGTGATCACCTGGGCACACCACACGTTATTGATCAGTTCTGGGGCATCCGATTACCGCGGTGCAGCATGGGATGGGGGGAAATAATTCCCAGTATGCCTCACGTAAGAGGTACATCCTCCACCCAGTGCGAACAGAGGGGCCCTCCCAGGACTCACCCTGGCTTGCTCCAACCAACCACCCGCTGACCATTTGGAGAGATCAGGACCCTCTCACGTAACCGGGAAAAGTAGAGTAAAAGCGGGTCGGGCGGAGGACGTCTCAGCCATCACAGCGCATCTCACGAACCGGGGGCGGCAGAAGGCTGTGCTGTTAGTGCAGAGTATCCGGAGTGCTAAGGGCAGCCGAGAGCAGAGCGCCGGTGTGAACATGCACAGATGTTCCCCTCTGTGCTACCACCTGCTTTCCCTCAGGCCTTCCCTGTCTGATAAAGGCCAACGGTGCTACGTGCTCCGAGTTTCTTGCCGCCACACAGGAACTCAGCAAAAGCCAAGACCCAAGTCTAAACCGCAGCCCCTCCCTAGCTGAAGCAAACGACAGAAACGTGTGTTTCCCACAGGAGGCCTGCCCTGACCCAGCCCTGCACTTGGATTTGGCCTTCCCATTGCTAACCCCAGACTTCATCAGGAAGATTAAAGCAACAACGAACATCCTTAGTCTGTGGAGAGGCCTGAGCCGAAAAGTTCAGCTTCTCTTTCTCGCTAAGTGTTTAAAGCGACAGGAGGGATTTAACGTGCCATCTTGTGATTTCCCCACCCACCCCCCAGGCACTTAGGCCCATGCAATACCAGCTTTGGGGGGATCCCGCGGTGGCTGAGAGTCAGTGTCATGACTCTACATCGCCTCTCCACACACAGCAGGCTTGTCTACCCTGATTTCCAGCTTGGGCAGACCGACCCACGCCACCTGTGACCAAGCAAGCCAGCAAAACTTGGAAGCCATGTCTACATGGGCGGTGGGGCAGCTAGCTGTCCAGTAAAGTCCCATCTGAAAACCCAGGCACACACGCAGGGTAGATAGCCCCTGCTGCTGCTCAGACCTCCATGGCCGCACTGCTATTTTTAGCACACATACTTGATCACAAATAGCGCAGGTGTGTCTACCTGGGCAGGGAATCACAGCCCCAGCTCCAATGGAGATATAACCACAGAGTCAGGGCGATGGAGAGTGGCTGCAGACCCTGCATGCTATGGCTCTTCCCAGCTGCAGAAAAGAGTTCGGAGGACTCCAGGCAAGTTGAATTAGCCTAAAGACTGGAGACCAGACCCACTCCCTCTCCAGCTCAAGAATCCAAAGGCTGGAAAGGTGAGAAAAGGCCACTTCGGCCCGCTCCCTGGCCCTCAAAGAGTTGACCTCAGTTCCCAAATTCCCTAAGCTGCATCTCCCCCACTCATGCTCTTCTCTGGGTCCTCAGACCTTCCCCCACCTCCCAGGGCAGGCTTCCTCACCCACACTTCCCTCTCAGTGCTGTCTTTTCACTACCTGATCTCATTTTGCATCAGCACGGAGCCTGCTCAACAGTACTTGGTGGATGGGGGAAGGTTCCTTAAGGCTCTTTCTTCCAGGAGCAGGGAGATGGCGAATCTCTTCATTGTCTGGAGATCTTTGGAGTGCCAGGGATATTTCAGCATTTCCCAGGCAGCATTGGCAGGACTAGCATCTCCGTCTACTAACATGCCTATGGAAGGCCCTTCTGGGTAATGCAGGGATCTCCTCTGGCAGATCTGTTGCCACAGACTCCAGCCAGGCCACCTTGTGAATGGAAGTGAACTTCTGCTACAGTGCTTCCAGCTGAGGCTTGAAACAAATGAAGGAGGCAGAAAAACAAACTCCAAACTATAACGAGAAGACGCTTGTCCAGCGAGTGCAGAAGGGGTAACCTCTACAACTCTACTGCCAAGGAAAGAAGGTATATTCCCTGAACCGGCGCATTAGGCTACATGGACGCCTCTCTCCAGGAACCCTCTTCAGAAAGGAGTTCACTGTCTTTCATTTCAGATCTCCCTCTCTCTCTGACCAGCTGAGCCTTCTATTTGGTACAAAAAAAAATCAAAGAGGCTCATAGAGAAAAGTTCTGAGATCCAATCCGAAGTTGGTCCATACAAATGGTAGGAATCAGGACTCACCCAAGTCCTGGCCTCAAGCACCCCTAATTGTCCGAGCTCTAGTCTCCCTGCACAGATCTGCTAAACCACATCAGTCCTTACCCGCAATATCTCCATGCTAGTTTAGTCCTAGGTCTGCTGTGAGCAGGTGTTTACAGAAAACTTCTACAGCTCCTAAGCTGGGATGAAGCCAATAGCATGCTAGACAGTTAGTTGCATTCTATAACAAGGAGTTCAAAAAACAGCAGAGGTCACATTGTTGATCCCATTCAATCTGCCTTGCCATGCTCTAGTAGCAAAAAGTAACCTCAATCTTAGTAGACCCCTGAGGATGCCCCTTACACAGAGAAATCAGCTGTGGCCCAAAGGTAGCTTCCTTCCCCCTCCATCCACTCACCTGTGTAAGGGACAAGGCTGAGGAATAGGGCCTAGGCACAGAACTCTGGAGATCCAGTGTAGGCATGAGATACCTCACGCAAGACTGGACCAGAAACCAGAAGAGTGAGGAGCCATTGAAGGGGCTTCCAGCTACCTTTGAACATACCTGCCATCAAGGTGTGGCAGTCCCAAATATCAGTTTGGCAGATATGTTGTCCATAGGTTTTAATGAAGTACAGGACCCTCTCTGGAGGGCTTTGACACACCCCACAGAATTCCATAGTAACTCCACCCCCTCAATTACAGGGCTCTCCAAATTTCTTAATAGAGTGGCTCACATTTTCAATGAGAGGTAGCCGTGTGCAGAGTTTCCCCTCCCATTTCCTACCATGCAGCCCTGCCCTTCACAAGCACATGACATCTCTCTGGCAGCTGCAATTGTCAACATGGAGAAAGGAACATAAGTGGAAAATCTGATATTCTCATTTGCTCTTAATGCCACTGGGCATTTACTGGTTGAGATCCTAACAATGCTTGTTTCCCAGCATCCTGACCCAAAGCTTTTGGGCTTGTTACCCAAATGAGCAGTGAAGTGACATACAGTGTAAGGGCTTGATTTCTGGATCCTGCCCAGGCAGATTCCCCCAAATCCTGGGGAAATAAAGTGATTCCCCTGGCAGGCTCCTTTTCAAAAGATGGCCCTCTCTACCTCCTCTGACTGCCAGCTTAACAGAGACCAGAGATGTTTACCCAGTCATTTCTGCATTGTCCTAATAACTTGTGTGAGAGACTCTTTTAGAAACACACCCATTTTTTCTTTAAATACTTGAGGTAATGGAAAAAAAATATCTACCACACTGCTAGATAATGAGACA
Source organism: Pelusios castaneus (assembly GCA_007922175.1). Lineage (NCBI taxonomy): Eukaryota > Metazoa > Chordata > Testudines > Pelomedusidae > Pelusios > Pelusios castaneus. Next base: position 718,847 of record ML685811.1, read on the forward strand.
CTTAGCAATTTATTTATTAGGCATGTGCAATCTGATCAAGCCAAACCACAATGTTATCACCAGTGATGTTCGAGGTACAAAGACCGCCAGGAAACTGAGTCATTTTGTAATCCTCAACAATATTTGTCATGGTTTGTGGCTGCCCGCACGTAGCAATTAAATACAGCTGCCTTTAGAGAATCAGGTTCCAGCAGAACTCCAGCTGCCTCCTGTGCTGGAACTATCTTCTCCAGAGAGCTCTCTTGTCTTGCTGTCTACTTGGATACTGCTTCCTTTCATTGGGGAAACCATGAGAAGACACGTCATGAAATGGGTCTGAATTGCCCATGGCTCACAGATAGATAGAGGTTGGGTTGAAAAGAAAATCAGGAAAGCACCTAGTAACATAGAAACTCATGGGAACTAGTCTGGAAATCTCACAAGAACAGGCTCACTCATGAGATGGAAGCAGGAAGTGCCAGCCAAGAAGGACCAGAAATAAATATGAAGCCTGTCAGTTTGCTTTTGGAGGGGAGAGAGCTGTACAGAACATAGCTCCTTAGACACCCTAGATAGTAATCAGTCTACCAAAACCACCTTCCTCTGGTATTTCAGCTCTTCTTGATCTGGCTATGACCCAAAAAATTAAGAACGAACTCAGCTCTGATCTTCAGAAGACCCGATGGTTGGCAGGAGCGAGGATCTCTGGTTCTCTCAACTTGCCCATTATGAGCTTGAGTAACCTGCCCTCCTTTCCTACAAGCTCCTTGGCTTGTTTGAGAAGAGGAAGTTCTGAAATACTGTGAGAAAGTCTGAGATTAATGTGCTGTGCAATCCTTTCTAACTGCCTGGGCTGGTTTTTGTCAAGGTGACTTTCCATTGTCCTAGCCCTTTGTAGCAGAGAAAAATCCAATCCATTACTTCAATGGTAGTTTGAGGAGCTCAGCCCCATGTGTCCCAGAACCACAGCATTATGGGGACATTCAGTTAAGCTGACAGATGACAATTCTCCACGTGTCAAGGGGCTTGCACTGCTCTACAGCAGGATATGGCTTCACCACTGCATTGCCAGGCAGCTTTGGGAAAGCGCCTGTTCTTGTTAGGGGGCACTCACAGCAGCTGGCAGAGGATGGAGGAGCTCTGGATCCAAACTGCCTTATAGGAAAGAACACTGCACCAAACAGGAGCGCGCTCCCAAGCTCAAAGCTAGGTATGAATATATGAACACACACACACACACACACTTTTTACAAGTAATTCTTACACTTCATGATGCAATTTCCTATATTTCTTCCATACAAATCCTACTTCCCCCAGGGAAGCATTTCAGAATAATAAATTAATAGAAAAGTGCCAGCAACTGCTGCTGTGGTGCAGAATTTGCCATTTTAGTCCCCAATATGTTCTAATCCTTACTCAATGCATGGATGACAGACACCAAGGCCTTCCGAGCCATCGCTAGATTGATTTATAGGCAGCATAAAAGGGAAACTCAATATCACTTTCTCAAGGTTAGTGGAAAAGACCTCACTAAAGTTTCGCAAGGCTGAGATGACTCATGATTTTAAGACTAAAAGGGAACAACGTGATCAGCGAGTGTGGCCTCTAATGTATCTCCCTGAACACAGAGTAAGGAAAGAAGCTGTGAACTTTGTTGACCTGGCAGATAACATTTGAACACAGAACACGCCCAATACGCCAACGTCAACACCAGATTGCCAAGAAAAATCTTGGCTTCACAATTGGGTGGAGATGTAAACAATTCATTTTACGATCCCCTAGATGCAACACCGACTTGGCGCTCACCAGCAAATGAGCACCCCTACTGAAAAGCCTTGGCAAGCTGACCATTCTAGCATTCTGAGCCATGTCAAATATTTTATTGCTTATCTGCTCACCAGACTCCATTGTTGGCCTGACCCTTTGGATTCTTTTACTCTGTGTTTGAGGGACTGTTACCAACCAGTGCTTCAAATTTCTTCCCCTGGTTCCAATCCGCTGGCAAATTTCATTCACACAGTTGGATAAAACTCCGCTAGGCCATTCTGGAAACACATGTAAGAACGACAAACATAACAGAAACCTATTTCCTCTAGTAGTTACATTTTTCAGGTGCTTTTTGCACTGACTCCTAACTCTCAACATCTTCAGTATATTCACCTTTCCTGGGAGAATTTCTCTGCAAGTTCCAGTACTTTCGCCAGCATATACTGTCTGCCCACAATCTCTGTGCTGAGAGAGTGAAAGCAACCTGCATTTAAGAGGTTAGTAAAATGATCCTCCTGTCTGTAGTGCCCATTTCCGCTCTGACACACAGGGGCAACTCCTAGCAGTTCAGCAGCAATTGCCAATCAGGCCGGAATGGGCCACTAGCTAGCAAGGGGTTTGGGATCGGTCAAAATGAATGATTATACACAAAGAACTAAAAGCTACGTGCAGTTAGCTATCCCCAATGCAAGCTTTGAAAGTCAGAGAGATTCACGCTGAAACTTGTGGCACTTTTAAAGATTCCACTTCAAATGGCTGCAGTCAATGCCTTGCATGTTGACAAGTGCCGTGTCAGTGGTTAAAGAAAAGTGCCTTGTTTTCTGAACTAGACTGACACAGCTGCCCCTCTGTGCTGAAACTCGTCATTCATATGCAGGATTTTGGCTTGGCAGCCCACATGTCCAAGGTCTCTACATATCCCAAAACAGCTAGCCAGAATGGGCAGCAAAGCCACTGCCAATCAGAAGTTTAGCACTCCTGCTTTTTGCTAATTTAAGGAATATCCAGTAGCAGCAAATGGCACAAACCTGACAGCCCCTTGCTGTGTTTAAAACAGACAACCACAGGCACCCCCACTCATATACACACACTCACCCAGACTCCACTTACACACACACCTAAAACATTCCCGGGATTTGGTCGGGAGCAGTTAAACTATCCAGCCAGCTCTGTCCTACTTCACCATCCTTCAGTCTCTCTCCTGGGCATGTGCCCTCCAACTCAGCCTTCACTCCACTCTCTCATCGTACAGCCCTGAAAATACGCAGGTGATGGTTTGACTTTTGAGAGGTCACTGATGACACAAAGTGGACATCTTACCGTTCATCAGGTAGCCTAGATATTAGACCCTACTGTTATGCCTCTAAGCATCAGATTAAGGAATACGCTAACAGGGAATCTTAGTTATAAAGAGGCGGGTGGATGGTTTAAAAAAATAGAATGAGTCCCACCCGCAACTGGTCACAGAAGGCATTTACTTGCCCTTCATGTGGTGAAGGAATTTCATTTGGACTTTATCTCTTGGGCTCAATCAGGAGATGACAATCACTTCGGTGCATTTCAAAGCATTTTATATTGATTTTGCTTGCCCACAAAATGAGAGAGAGAGAGGTGTCCGCGGCTGAAGCCACTTCAGTGCATTCCCCGCATTTCCAAAGTCACACCAGCCACGGGAATTAGCATGCACCCAAGAGCCACCACGTTAATTAAACCATTTGCTGTTTGATGGAATCAGTCTTGGGGACTCAGCACTTCCTGGTCCCATCTCTCAATCAGCAGCCGAAGGGCTAAGCTGGCGTCCTGCTCAGCATCACAGTCAGCAGGGAGAGTTTGAGGTTGAGACCGCTGCATTCTCTCTGAACCCGCTGATTTGAAGCATCCTGTTGGGTAGCAGACTTGGTGGGTGCATCAACACTTATAAATTAGGTCGACTTAAGGAGGCTTAATTCGACTTAGTTTAATCCACGTCTACACTGGGCTTTCCTTAA
>ML685811.1:722590-762771 GCA_007922175.1 Pelusios castaneus
TAATTCGACTTAGTTTAATCCACGTCTACACTGGGCTTTCCTTAATTTGATTTAAGGTGCTCCTTAAGCCGAATTAAGGAAAAACTAGTTCGAATTAATAACACCTCGTTATAATTCGAACTAGTGTCTCAGTCGACTTTTAAAAAAGTTGACTTAGCCAGTGTAGACGCCTTAAGTCGACTTGGTCAAGTTAGGGTAGGAGGGACAAGGGAGCACCACACGGCTTCCTCGCAGAAGGCAGCCACTGTGGGTCCCTTGTCCTGGGGAGCCCCTGCTCCCTTCTCCCCAGACCTGCAGCTCCCCAGCCAGAGCTCCAGCAGGAGGGGATTCCCCGCTGGAACCCTGGCTGGAGAGCCCGGAAGGCGGGCGGCTGGTCCCTTCAGAGCCATCCAGCACACAGCTGGCTCTGCCGGGCTGAGGAGGGGTGGACGGCTCTCCTGGCTCCCTTCCTGCCGGGACTGCTCAATCCTGGCTAGGAGGGAGTGCAGGGCTCCCTTCAGCCAGGACCGCTCGGGTCCCGGCTAGGAGGGAGCCCCGCGCTCCCTCCTAGCTGGGACCGCACTCCAGCTCCCAGGAAGCCTCTGGAGACTTCCCACCAGCTGGAGGCCGCCGTGCCAGCACTTGCTGGTGCTCCAGCTGTTTGGGGAGGCCCGGGGGCTTCCCTAACCAGCTGGAGCGCCGGCAATTGCCGGCACAGTGTGCTCCAGCTCCCGGGAAGCCTCCGGAGGCTTCCCGGGAGCTGGAGCACAGTTCCAACCAGAAGGGAGCCGCAGGGCTGTGTTCTGGCCCAGACCTCTGGGGTCCTGGCAGAAAGGAGCCCACGCGGGTCCCAGCAAGAAGGAAGCGGCGGCTCCCTTTTTGCTGGGACCCACAGGGGTCCCAGGGAGAGGGGAGCCGCCGGCTTCCTTATAGCTGGGACCACTTGGTCCCAGCTAGAAGGGTTCCCCTTCTGCCCGGGATCTGAGCGGTCCCAACCAGAAGGGAGCCGAGCAGTCCAGGGCAGAAAGGAGCCGAGCGGTCCAGGGCAGAAGGGAGCTCCATGCTCCCTTCTCCCCCGGACCGCTCCGGGGCTTGCTGGCTCTCCCTGGACCTAACTTGTCAACTTAAAGAGTCTAGTATAGACTCTCTAAGTCAAGTTAGTAAGGCCCACCTTAAGTCGACTTAGGAGTCCTGTGTGGGTTCTCTAAGTCAATTTAATAAGGTCGACTTCAAGTTGCCACATTTAAGTCGACCTAACTCACTAAGTGTAGACATAGCCAGTGAGACCAGAAAGGATCATGCGAGGGCCCCTCTGCTCAAGCCAATATGTCTCAGAGGGAGACAACAGCCACTAGCACAAAGAGAGATGGATGGGCCCTTCTGTCCATGGACCGTGACATAGTCCACTGTGACCAATGAGCAGTGCTCCCTCGGATACTTCCACCTCCGTTATCTAGACTAACAGCCTTGCGTCTCGGGCACAGGACTGGGAGTGTGCCAGACTCCCTAGGTAGCTCTGGATAAGTTTCCATTCTCCTTCATCTCGTGGGGTCACGGACTCACTGAGCATAGTCTCGCTCAGCACCAGCCGGATTTTACACTCATTGACGGTACTACACGTGGTGCAAGGTGATGGAAAATCTGGGCCACAAGCTCCATGTGGCTCAGTTCCCCATGCCCAAAGGGCAGCTATGCTGCTTTTCTCCCACCCTTTGTCTGTCTTACCTAGATGATTGCAGGCTCTTTGGGGGAAGGGACTGTCTTTCACTACGGTTCCTATGGTTGATCACAATTCTCCCACACATTTAAAGACAAAAGTCACTACAATCTACACACGCGCTGTCTGTAAGAAGGAAGCGCTCTCAGGTTCCTACGTTCTCTCCAAATACCTCATTAGGAAGCACCACTTAAAGGCTTGAAGAGCTTCCACTTGGTTCTACCTTTAAATAAGCTCACAATTTGCCTTTTGCAGCATGTTTCATACAGCCACACATTATGTCTCTCCCTCACCCCCCAAGCCACCCTGTTTGTGAGCCATTTAATTCTGGGCATCTTTCAGACCCAGAAATCCAGAGATGGAAAGCCCAGCTATTTGCACCAGGAGCCGTCCAAACACTACCTGTCAGAGAAATGCAGAACATCTAAATGGCTAATTATCTTTATCACGGCACACCATTAAACACACACAAAACAACCTACAAACCCTTTTAGGCTGGGGTGTGAGATTCGGAGAGTTTTGTTTTTAATATGCCTGGCCATTCTCTTCCTTGAGCTGCCCAGCCCAGAGCAGAAGGGAAAGGTGATTGGGTCTCTTAATATCACCCATAATGAGGCAGCTTTATGGAGAAAACAGGGAGTTGGGGAAAGCAGAGCATAATGGGTTTAAAGCAGGTAATTTTCATAATTGAATGCGGGAGAGTTTGTCATCTTCTACACTGAGAGACAGGTGAACAGACCCGGCATGGCGCTTCTCGCCCCCACTGCACGTCAGCAGCATAACTGCCACCCCCCCAGCTAACCTGAACATAAAAGGAGTTCATGAATAATGGAACGAGACCTCAGAGGTCAGGCTGGAAAGGAAGCGAGCAGCATGCGCCAGCTGCCAGGCCACTAACCTGCAAGCCAGGAGACCTGGATTCGTCTTCAAACTCTTATGGACCTTCTATGTAATTTTAACAAGTCACTTGACATCTCTCTGTGCCTCAGTTTCCCCAGCTGTAGAATGGAAATAAGGACACCCTGCTCTTGCAAGTGCTTGAAGAGCTTTGGCTTAAAGACACCAGATTAAAACGAGGCCTGACAAACAGGGAAGGCCTGAGAAATGAAAGGTAAACAGAAATACATACCTAAAAAGAATTGTGGAGCTAGGACACTATTTGGCTATGTCTACATGGATGGCAGCAAATTCGCCACTGTCAGATCAATTTATCTGGTTCAATTGAGCAGCAGTGAAGACCTGCTCAATCGATCTGGAAATCAATCTATTAAAACTGCCACTAGAAAAAGTGAAGCGCTGTGTCGACAGGTACGCATTTCCCGGCAGCGCCGCGGAGACGGGATGTAGAACAGAAGTCAGGATGTTGACGGGAATGATGCAAGCTGCTCTCTGTCTGGTCATTTAGATGGTAAGTTCTCTGTGGCAGGAACAGCCTATTGCCCTTTGTACAGCACCTAGCGTAATGGGCCCTGTTCTTGGCTGCTCGTTTGGCACTACTGTAATAAAGAAAACAGGCCCAGAAGTCCCCAAAAGCCACTACTGGGCCACTGACCCATGAGCTCTGTTAGCTGAACTCTGGAAGCTTACAGATCATTCAACGAAGCCCATTTTCCTGGCACACTTGAGAAAGACACCGAGCATGCGGCTTGTATACAGGAGCCTGTCAGCAATAGTGACGTCGGTGCCGAATTCGGTAGGGTCCCCCCTCAATCGCAGCACGCCAGCAATTGGCAGCTCCTTGCTAGAGTGCCGCCTGTGAAACCCACGGCAGCGAGTGTCTATGCCTGAATTTTTAGTGTGAGATTGTTGCACAGGCTTCGCCCAGTTTGTTCCACTGCAGTGCAGGTTTCCTCTCTCAGGTGCTCATTCCGCACACAACTGAACACCAAGGGCTCCTGCCAAGGGACTGGAGTGGGTCCGTAACGCCTCTGCCCCTCCTCCTGGGGCAGCAGCCTGTGCCCATTACACTGAGTCACTAACACAACACAACAGCGATCTTTGGCTTAGATTTTCCGCTGAAAATTGCTTCCTCTGCCTCCTCTCCCACCAGCCCTGCCATGATACCGAGCCAGCACCCAGATCCTTCACGCACAGAAAATGCACCAGCTCCGCAATGAGGCAGGAGCGCATGGAGATCCAGATTCAAGACCGACTCGGAGTCTTACTCACCAGGCCAGAGGAGAAACGTCAGGCGTTCTCAGAAACTCAGGTGGGGAGCCAGACAGGCTTATCAGCAGCTCCCCACCCCAGGCCCATACATCAGGCGTGGAGGAGATTCAAGGCTAAGAGCCAGCCGGACTCCCACACACCAACCTGGGAGCCAGGTGCACCCAGAGCGGCAGCCCTGGAGGGAGCAGAAAGAGCTCGCAGAGCATGGAGCAGCTCAGATGCCTTGGAGGCTGCTGCTGGCTCGAGTTCAGCAAGAAGCAGAGGCTGAGAGCCCTTCCCACGCGGCCGGCCTTGCTTTCATTGTGTTTCTTTTTCTGGAAGTGGGTGTAACAGCAGGTGTGACTTTCCTTTTGGGAACACGGCCCCTGCAATCAGGCTAAACGTGACCTACTCAGTCACCCGCGCTCGCAGCTGCCTGGCAGGTTGAAGCAAAGGGGACCCCTGGAGCTTAACCAAACAATCCGCTCACCCGTACCTTGGCAGAGCTATTGTCTCGGGCCATGGAAAAGAGGAATGGAACAATCTATCTGCAGGGAGACTGGAGGGACGCAGGCAGCTCTGGCCTCTGGTCAGACCCCCTGTTGAATTCACAGAGGACGCTGCCTGAACAGGGAGTGTCGGAGCTGACCCTGCTGAAGACTTCCCAAGCAGCTGAATGTGTTTCCTGTTATGACGGGCGACAGGGCAGGGAACTCTGCTCCACAGCCCTGCAGTCAGCCTTATGCCCTATCCTCCCCACCCGCCCCGCCGAGAAGGGTAGCATGCCACGCACAAGCAGCAGAACTGCCCTGCGTCGCGAAGCAGCGTCTCCTGCAGAACCAGAGCAGATGGGATCTCAGCCGGGGAGCCCAGACAGACGCACTGCAGAGCAGGCCCAGCCACTGGTACGCAGGGCTCCTCTTTTCTCTTGGTGGCCAACTTCATGGCAAGGACGCAGAGCAGCACGAAGGCCTGACCGCCCAGCCAGCATCGGAAATGGAACAACGGTGCTTGTCTACTTTATAGGAGAGGATGTTTCGAGCACAGGCTTGCCTGCTATCTGCCCTGCAATCCCACCATCCCTCACGCTGACATGCTGCTCCGGGCTGCGAAGGTCTGAGCCAAACTGCAAATCCTCCTGCTCAGAGATCCAGAAGGAGTCAGAGATGACCCCCGCAGGTTGGAAGAAATAAATACTCCCGGGAGGAGAGCTTTACAGGAGGCCACAGCCTGGGCGCAGAACTACCGTGGGATTTACACACCTGAAAATAGCAACAGTCATTGAAAGACAGGATGCTAGCAGTCAGGAGGACACCTCTATGATCTTGTGTCTCTGCCCTCTTTATCCATTGTCTGCATCACCCACAAACACACGGTCGCACACCAGCTTACGGAACTCGATGGATTTTCAGAAGGGCAGCCATGCCTTCCTCCACAGAATTCTGATAAGCAGCACATTGGGGGACCATGCTCCTTACACAAGTGACTGACTGGGCCGTGGCAATAAAAAGGAAGAATCCATTGGCACGGGACTGGGAATGTCGAAAACTGGGATTCTAATTTCCTCCAGGCCACTGACTTGCCCTGTGACCTTGAGCGAGTCATGGAAACTAAGCGCCTCAGTTTCCTCATGTGAAAGATGGGGTTACCAGCAGCTACGTCACAGGGGTGTATCGAGACTCACCTAGGGACCTTCAAGCACTTCACAGACATCATGCAAAAGGATGCCACAGAAATATTGGTTAATAAATTCAGGCTTTTGTAGATGAAAAGAGGTTTGTTGCAAATTGTGTCAATATTTTGCAGCCCTCTGAGAGGTTGGCCGAAGAGCCTCAGTTACTACAGTCACCTCGTGAGGTGAGGCCAGCTCCTTGTACTGGACAGCACTGGTTTTCCCCGACCGGTGTGCCAAGCTGCACAGCCTCATGGCTATTAAGAGAAGATTTCCCACTGACCAAGAGCTTGCCCTGCAGCCAACCTGGCCCTGGGAGGCTGCAGAAGAGGAGCAGGACTCTCGCTGAATCAACACTGGCTTTTCCCCCAATTCCAAACCAGAGTGCAGCAAGCGTCGTTGTCCGTGGCACAGAAGGGGCTGGGGGCAGTGGCTGAAATCGCAGGTTGCAGATGGAAACAAGGCAGGGGAGGACGGGCAAATGAAGCCTGGATACGGAAAGAGGAAAAGCATGGAGTTTTCTGTTTAACTGTTCGACGTGGGGAGACTCTGTCTTGCTCCAAACCCACCCAAACTTCACTGGCTGGGAAGCTGGCCTTGCACTCAGACAATCCCACCCCGGGGACTGAGAAAAGGAGAAAAATAAAGAGATGAAGTCTATGTGACATGCCCTTGCCCCAGCCTACCTTTCAGAGGGCTCTGCCTATCCCGACAGGCATAGAACCAAATGTTCAACAGGAATGGAGTAGAAATCGCTAAGGAAAACCAATGTCTGATGACAGTGATCTCTTTCCTGAAGGCTTTCAGGACCAGCCTACAAAATGCTGTAGCAGGATTATCAATATTGCTGTAGCACCTAGGAAGTGGATTCTCCAGTCATGGATGAGGGCCCCATTGGAGGTGGTGCATAAACAGAACAAAAATCAGATTGTAAACTCTTTGGGGCACAGAACCTCTCCTCTCTTCCTCAGAGCTTTAACCTTAAGACAGTAGCACAGATCTCCCTTTAGAAGAGAACAAAAGAGTGGCTTTCAAAGCACACTCGTGAACTCTGGCCGGCTTTGGGAACCCCACTCACGACTTGTTCACACCCAGGGTTTTAAAAGCAGCCTTTCAAATCACAGACATTCCACTTGTAGGGCTTCGGACAGAGGGCAGGCATGGAGGAGGCTGGGGTGATTCTGCTTGCTGGCTCATAAACTCTGCCATGGCTGGTGCCATGGTTTAGCCCCCAAACGCTCTCCTTGGGGAGTGCTGGGAGTGGGAAACAGAACATCAGCAAAAAGACACACAACATCAGGCCTAACTTAATGCATTTGTACAGCACCTAGCACAATCCAGTTGTGACCCACTACTACAGCTCCTAGGCTCCACTGAAATACAAGCAAAAAAGTAAACATGACCTTCAGATGCAAACTGGGAAGAAGGGTAGTTGCTATGGAGAGCAATTCCCCCCCCCCCCCCACCACCACAGGATTTATAACGCAGGCAACAGCTAATTCTGCAATTGCTGGCAGGCAGTCAGCTTGGGTGTAAGAAACCCTGGGCAGAACCACATGGGCTATATTTGGAAATTGAACACACAGACAGTTTCCTGTCTGCCCAGAGAGAACAAACAACTGAGCACACAACCCTAGATACTGGCAGTGCCCAAACTCAAAGGAAAATAACTTAGCGCAGGTCTCTGTTTTGGGCCCGCTTTCCACCTTTTGGCTATGCCATGATCTCTGTCCCCAAGGAGCAGAGCGAGCGATGCCCTTTCCCGGATAACAGCCTCACTTCACTGGCACTATCCAGGAGAGACCCCCAGAGCACCATAGACACGTCTTCTGTCCTGTCTCTTTGGGGCTGGGGAGAGACTGCAACATCACCAAACCAGCACACTGGATGCTCTTCAAGGGATTGCAGACACAGAGCCTGACCCAGGGACTCACTCCTCGGAGCGGGGAACAGGCAATCCCACGGGGAACCCTACACAGACCGAGGTAATGGGATTGTAAAATATTTGCAGCAAGTGTACTCACTGGGCTTGCCCTTGGGAAGCAGCTCTCCAGTCCAGCCATCTCCTCCTGTATTCACTTTCCATCTAACCCCACCTCAAGCCCAGCCTTCCCATCTGGAGGCTAAGTGGTAATTAATCAGCAGGCGCCCTCCACAGCCTCACTGCCTGAGTTACTCTGAATGAAGCAGGATTAATTGACACCACCTGGGAGCAGCAACCTGTGCCTTCCCTCTGCTAGCTCCAAGGCTGCCCTGGGGCTGTGCCCGTCACCCACAGCCCTCGTCCTTTTTTTTGGACAGGGTTTTATGATGATGCACTCCCAGGGGCCCCACTGGGTTAACAACCAGCTCTGGGTTTCTCTCTTCTCTGTGACCTTCCCACCATTACCTGGGTTTGGAGGTTTCCAGACCAGATTCTGCCACATTTCACAGAAATATGCCTCTTCCTTTCCCCACTTTTAGTGCTGCGGACCCTGCGGCAGCCTGCTCTTTCCCCTCCGTTTCCAGAGAGACCCTTCCCTTCCAACGCAGTGCTGAATGAGTGACTCTCAATGCACAGCAATGTGCTAAAGGAGCTGGCAGCCGCATTCAAGGCAGCAGGAGTTCGCCACCCCTGTGCCACGCACAGGGCCCAAATCTAAGGGTACGTCTACGCACTAAGCCCCCGCTCTTCGGCAGGTTTAAACCCAAGCCCCAGTCCTGTCCACAGACGAGGCAGCCTGTCTCTCGTCAGCGGGCACGCAGGTCCTAGGGCCCCATTAGGTGGGGGGGCAGAGCCCGATTCCCAGGGTAATGCTCCAACCCCCAACATTTTGCATTGTGGACCCAGCTCAAGCAGTGCTGAATCAGAAGCGCTCCACAGTGCCACATGGACCCCTTACCACAGCCGAGAGCTGGTCCCAGCAACCGTGAACCCAGGTCTACACCAGAGTGAGGATGCTCAAGAGTGGGTTTAGAAACACTGTGTCCAGGAGCCTGGGTCCCATTACCCTGGACTTAGCAGTGTACACGTACGTGAAAGGCCCCCGATGCTGTCCTCTGAGAACACGCTGTGGGCAACGTCCTCCCCGGCCATTACTGAACCGGGACTGTGCCTGTGTCATCCCTGTTCCTTGCTCCCCGTGTAACAGGTGGGGATGGGCGATGCCATGGCCGCAGTGTACTGCACTTCAGCTGGCCTCTGCTTCTCGCAGGGGGCCGGGGGACTAGAGCATGAGCCGAGACTGCCCAGTCATATGGAGTGCACAAAGGTGGCTCCTCCTCTCAGCCTTCCCCCTCTGCTCCCATGGGCCAAGAATCTGTAAATAATGGGAACTCTGCAGGAGCAGGTGCCCAAACCCAGCATTAATGTGGGGGCACCTTTCCCGGTCCTATACAACGGCTGGGGAAGAGAGGACTGCAACGAATTTCTCCAGCAGTGACCTGGGGTGGAGAGAGAATGAGGCCAGTGGCTGTGGAGAGCATCGCACAAGGCGGTCACATCTCTCTCCACAGACGGTGGCCACAGAATAAGACGTCACAAGACAAAGGGCCCCAGCTGTCAGACGGGCACAAGGCAGGTCAGCACACTGAGTTTCAGACAGAGATTCCAGCACATGGGTGACGACTCCTGATGTGACGTTCCCTTGGTGGATATTGCAGCCCTGCAGGGTAAGAGTTGTGGGTGATAGTGACATTCTGATCGGGGAAGGAGAATGAGATTCCATGGGCCAAATTTTCAGTAACAATCCCCCCCCCTTCATACACCCTCTGCATCTAGCCAGGCTCCCCTCCCCATTAACAATGAGAGAGGCTGGGCGATTGCAACCTCCTGACGCCTGTTTACAGCCCTACGGCTGACCCCAAAGCTCCATCTGAAGCCAGGCTGTCTGCAGTCTCGAGGATGGCGCAGAGGGATGCCCCAGCCACACCCCCTTTTCTCCAGCCACATTCTCCGTGCAGGGCAATTTGCAGCTGGCCCCTTGTAGAGCAGACCAGCTTAGACGTGTAGTAGCAGAAGAGACAGTTAGGCCCCACCACTCCATCCTACGGCCAGGTAAACACAGAAAAAAAATGTCTCTCTAAAAATTCGCATTGATTAGTTGCAAACTTTCTTCATCCCCAGTACACTCCATTGCTGTTCATTTCATGAACGTAGTCTCAGAAACTAGTCAGCTGGCTGGCCCCAATACATTTACTGCAAATATTTTGAATTCTTAACCAGGTGTGCTCACCCTGGACAGCAGGGTAATGCTAAGGAAACCAGCGACAAGGAACGTGAAATGGGACTGATTTGCCAAATGAGAACAGCTCAAAAGCAGAGGACTTGTGCATGGAAATGAGGGAGAAAATAATTTCAAACCATGAATAAAAATCAGTCTGTTGAGACAGAATTCATCAAACAAAGGACATCTTAGCCCAGATCTGCTGCACATAGGATAGCTGTCACCTGGGCAAGCTTCTCTGCGTTAGAATTTTGTATCTGCACCATCAACAAAGCACCCAAACCCCTGGCTTATCTCCTGAAATAAGCCAGTCTGGTCCCACTGCAATGTTTCGGTGTGAATTAGTTCTGGGCAGTCCCAGGCTAGCCAGTTATCTCCAGATGCCTGTCCTGCTTCAGGCCTCTGACCCAGCACTTCCATATTGAGTGATGGCACTTTGGAAGTACATCGCCTGAAAGCCATACTTCTGAGCGTGGTCATCAGCCTTCGCCAATGAGCTCTCAGGAGCTTTCAAGGTGGTGTGTCCTGGATCTAGAGTGAGATCATCCAACCCAGGCACCATGCTTGGCTTCAGGCCGGAAACAAGGTAGCAGAACCTCTCCAGAGTCAGCAGTTTCCTCTCCATTTCTCCCTGGATAATTTATTCATGTCTGCAACCTGTCAGCAGCAGTCATGCAAATTCTGCCACACGTGGGTCAAGGGAGGTGTAGAACGTGACTCAGCTTGAGACGAGGACGAGATAGCTGGCAGCAGAACCCACCGTCTGCCATCCTCCCAGGGGCCAGCCAATAACATGCAAACGGATCCCAAGTGCGTGAATGCTGCCGAGTGGTTGATCCAAGGGGCGCAGAGCGCGTCACATGATTGTGAGGGGGTAAAAGATGTGGCGCATAAGGAGAGGGGAATGATAAACACGAATGGACAGCCTCCTCTATGTGCTGGGAGCTCGTTGGCCCCCAGGGCCCCAGAAGTACCTGCCGAGGGGGGCTTGGAATAGGGATGCAGCACTATTGAAATTATTGTGCTGCTGAATCCCCTGTCCGCATCCTCTACTGAGGCAGCAAGCTGATAGACATGGGCCCAATCCTGCAAGGTGCAGAGCACCTTCGTCAACTCCTGCTCATTTCAGTGGCAGCTGAGACCAGGAAGATGCTCAGCCTCTTGAGAGATTGGGTCCCTTAGGCCTGCTCCTGGGGGCAGTAGGTGTCAGCAGCTCAGGGGGAATCAGGCCTTAGGTCTGTAAAATGGTGTCAATTTACAGGGATCTTTCATTGCACACGTGCTAGCTGTATTCGCACGCCAGGCTCCAGGGGTATTGGCTGGAACAGCAGGTGTCAGATACCGAGCCACCCTACAACACAGTCAAATACCAGCTGGGTTAACTGAGCCCTTTAGCCGCCAAAGGCAGCTGCGCTTGATCCAAGCAGTTTCTGCAGAAGGGAGGCTGCTCAGAAGAGACCTCAGGAACCAAATTCCTGGCTTTACTTTGTAGGCATCTGGCTCTCAGGGGTCTATGGAGAAGAAAAGGGCGGTGTATTAGCACCCTGAGCATTGCTGGTTGTTTCCAGCAGGCTCACACTGGCTGGGGGCTCAGCTGTGCTAGGAGCTGTACATAGAACAGAAGAGTCTCTGCCCCAACAGAAATACAGAAATAAATAGCTGTTCAAAAGCAAAACAAGTTTTCCTCTCCCCACACTGGCATGCAGCATAGCGTTCTGGGTGGCTGTCATTTTCCACCCCAGCAGGGGCTGCATTTCAGGGGTCTTAGCTACATCGTTTGTGAAGCCTTTGATGTGAAAAATGCCAGCATGAAATTCAAAGTACTTTTCCTCTGTTTATTCTTGTGATCTCTTGACGGGAGAAGAAGGATTCCCACACAGTGAATGCTCAGTTGCCAGGGTGCCTGAGGTTTTATTATTTTTCAAGTCTAGTGTGTACTTTGTTTGATCACTGGGCATGTGTAACCCTTCTCTGGGGTTCTGCAAAAAAGCATGGTACCTTATTTCAACTTCCTGGGTGATCTGCAACTCAAAAAAATTCAGATGTGGTGAACATACGACGCTCCCCCAAAACAAGTGGCTGAAAGGTCTGGCTCCAATTACTGGAGTTCACAGGTGGGAGTGGAAAGTGCTTGCACAAGCGCAGTATAAAAATAGATGTGGGAGAAACAGAATCTGCTGAGCAATGGGAGGTCTTTTAATGGGAGATGCCTGTGACGGTGTGTAATACCACTGGAAAATACCCCAGGTCCAGGAAGGTCACCTCTAGGGCTCTATTTATACTGATGTAATTAGCAATGTGCCATATTCAGTTAGCACAGCTCAAGGGAAAGCTCACATGGGGAGAGACATTCTGTTTGGTGCCTGCATATGGACTTGTGCACACTGGATTTGAAAATAAAGTTAGTAATTAAAATCTGCACTCACAGGCTTCCTGCTGGGGAGTGACAGACAGTACCAGAGCCCTGGGCACAGCTTGTCAGTCAGGTTCCCTTCTGCATTAAAGAGCTTGTTTAAGTTAGAAGCGGAGCAGCACCAAAACCTGGATCTGAACTTCCAGGCGTTTGGATTCTGAGCCCGTGCCTGCGGCTCGCAGTCAGCTCTGTGTAACCTAATCCACCCTGGCATTTACACAGGTCTCATCACAGCTGAACCAAGGTCTCCAAGCAACCCTGTGCTTTGTGGGGTTCAAAAACAAATCGGAGAGCGCTTGGGTTGGTTCAGCTAATTAGAGAAGAAAAAATTAAAAAATCAAGCTGGGCAAGTCAGAGCCAGTTCCAGTGGCGGGTTCCCAACAGCCCCTAGCTCAGAGCCAGGGGCGAGTTAGGGTTCCCTTTTAATCTAAAGGTAGAGTTAAAATAAAGCTAAATCCAGAGGGAAATTAAAGCTGAGATCCAGCCTTACGCAGACCAGTGCACTTAGCACATCCTTTCTTCTGGTGGGTCCAGCCCCTTTATTTCGCTCCCTGCCTCAGTTTCCCTTTCTTTTTTCCTTTCTCCTTTCCTAGGCTGTCTTCCCTTCCCCCATGCTAGGGTAGGCTTCTCCTGCAGTCCATACTCACCTCACTGTTATTTGGCTAGACAGCATCTTCCAGCGAATGGCTCTCCTCCTCTCTGAGCCATGGCACCCATTCAGCTTAGACTTGCCCTGACAAGAGGGTTACCCAAGTGGCAAAGGGTGCTTGAACTATCAGGAGGAGGCAGCGGTGGGGGTAGGAATGGGGAGAGTGGAGAAAGGTGGTGGGAGTGGGCCAATGAGCGGGTGGCACCGGCGTGGCACAATGCAGAACCGCTGAGAGCGGGAATTGGGAGCTGGGAGAGGGAGGGCAGAGCAGAGGTGCTGGTAGGAATGGTGCGGGCAGAAGGTGACAGGGAAGAATGAAGGAGGGAGAGGAGCTAAAGAGGGAGGGGGTGTGTGGAGCAGGAAGAGGAAGGGACAGCTGAGGGCCCACGTAACCTGGGGTGATAGCCCTGTTCGCCCCCCAAAAGGACGGCCCTGATTGTGGGAAGCCAGCCTGACGTTGTACTCCATTATCCAATAGCTGTCTGCGCTCGGTAGGCTCCTGCGTAGTTCGGCCAATGCGCTGGGTATTTCCCCCAGAGTGGGACCAGCCACAATCCTGGTAGGGGGGCCGGTGGCCACTCCAGCAATGGCCCACGAGCCAGCATGCAGCCTGCTCCTGATCTGGGCTTGGGCCCTTCGCCAGTCTGCCCGTCCTCCCCTCGGCTTTTCTCCTCCATCAGCCGCGCAGGTCCTGGCACACGGGACTAGCACGTGTCCTGTTAGTGCGAGCACCAGGCGCACGGACTGTACGACCAACCCACCAAGTAGTGAAAGGACACAACGCCATCCGCACACCTGGCTTCACGGTGGTGTAACACTGGTGCCCAGTCCTCACAGGGACCGGCCCCGGCTTCAGCCTTGGATGCGCTGGGGCGAGGAGGGGTGAGAAAGAGACCCTCTCAATGGCTGGCTGCGCCTCTTCAGCCTGTGTCTCCAAGAAAGAGCAGGCGAGGGAATCCCAATCACTGCAGGACAATAGTGCGGGACAGCCCCGGGGACGTGAGGCTGGTCCTGGGTGTAGAAACCTCACACAGTGCTGCCCTCGTGGCCTGGCAGAAGGGTTTCAGTAAC
The DNA here is from genome assembly GCA_007922175.1 of Pelusios castaneus. Lineage (NCBI taxonomy): Eukaryota > Metazoa > Chordata > Testudines > Pelomedusidae > Pelusios > Pelusios castaneus. Next base: position 736,445 of record ML685811.1, read on the forward strand.
ACGCTGGTCTATTGGCTGGCGTCAATATTTACATGTCGGCTGGCCTTGACCTGCCTGGAAGCCGGTGAGGGGGACCCCTTTGTGGAGTATTTTGAGATCTGGACTGGGCGAAGCTGGAAAGAAACACAAACGCGGGGAGCATTCGTGGCCCTGGCACATGCTTGAGACACCCAGTGAGAGAGTCCAGGGGCAATAAATGGAAGCTGGGGCAGAATGCCAGGACCATGGTTTTAGCCCAGATGTGCGCCACTTACAGGCTATATAAAGGGTCAGTGTTACTGGAGGATCAGAAAGTCCTGGGGGAAACGGAGCAGGCGGGGAAAATGTACTAGGCTGCTGTCTTTCCTGAGTAAAATGGAGCGGCCTCAGGGACGAGTTTGGCCCAAGGTGAGATAAGGGAACGAGGACAAATGCATGCAATGCAGGACCAAGCTGAACGCCATTCTGCACTCCTGAGGGCATCCTCGCCCAGTTCACACGTGCAGGCTCGAGCAGACACGGAATTTCCTCCAGCAGCGAGAGCTCATTTCGGAGAGCAGAAAAAGTGCAGGAGATTTGGGAAAGGACAAATTACGAAGGCGTAACAATGCCACCATTGTTGACGCCGCCGTAATTACGGCCCCTGCCAGGGCAGCTCCGCTGCAATTATAGTATCAAGGAGGACTGGCACAAAGAGGATTCTCCAGTCAACCCCAGGCTAGTAAATACAATGCACGCTGACGATCCCGCACCAATAAGAGCCCAGCATTGTTTCAGAGGGGCGAATGCCCAGTGGTTTTGGAAGATGTTTTCGGCGGCAGTTGAACGGAGATACGCAAGTTACGTAAAATATCTTGCGTATCTGAGTTTGACTGCCTAACGCCCCCTCGTCCGCCGTGTGAGTCGAAGGGAGGGGCCTCCGTTTGACTCAGCGCTACCCCCGTTGCCAGGGTGCTGATAATAGGTTGGTTTCCTGACTGACTGAGCGGGTCTTCACAGATTCCCTTCATCGAACGGGGAAGTTGGAACGGACGGTGCAAATTTGCTGCCGTCCGTGAAGACTAGCCTCTTTTCAAACAGATTCTCCAGCCAAAAGACTCCCATTCCCAGGAATGGCTTTTCAAAAAGCTGCTTCTATTTCCGCTTCCGTCTAAGCGCTGAAGGCAGGCAGGCACAGCAGATAGCCCGGGGTTCCCCAAGTGGCATCAGGTCCATCACAGAAATTAAAGAGCAGAAATCTCTTTGAAGCACACAGCGGAGCTGGGCTCCAACTCTCCTCCTGGGAATTTGCACCCAGCCGCTCAGCTGGGCTCCGCCGCGCAGTATACACCTCTCTCTCAGTGACACCACCGTCAATTCGCAGCCACGGCCCTGGCACTCCCAGGGTGCCAAAGGGCCGGCAGAGCTGAGAGGCGTTGGGCTAGGAGTCGCTAACATCACAGGGAAGGTGGTAAGACAATGGTACCCAGCCCTGCGGACACACTTGCGGGCGCGGGTTGTTTGGGGTTTTTTTTAAACTCCATGTCAGCAATGCACCGAAGCAGGCATGCTGCATTTCAAATGGATGCCTGGGTCCAAGTGTTTTGGGGACTCCCTCTGCACCACACATTCAGCTGCCTCTGCCCCAGAAGGAAGGACACTTGGGAGGATCCGGGCAGGTCAGAGCCCAGAGCAAAGCACACAGCCTTGCACAGTTTGGAAGCGATGGCCGGGGTGGGATCAGTGATACCTGGCAGACATGCTGCATCATTAGAGGGACAGAGTGTTGTGTGTATAAACCCCCCCCCGATCGAAAACTAGTAACACACCAGATGTACGGACAGTTGCCCAAGTTCAGTTCCATACTAGCCAGGAAGTCATTGGCTGAGTCCTCAGCCAGCGCCAGCAGGCTACAAGCCAGCGTTTGCCCTCCCCACAGGCACCATCCAGCACAGTCCTCCGCCTCCCCCAGCTCCAGCCTCCCCACCCCACTCCACCTCTGCTCACCCGTCCTGGGGGGGAGGGTTTGAGCTGGGGAACCAGGCGGGGTGGATGAGGGCCGTGCAGACAGGCGGGATAGCAGGAGCCCAGAGTCTCTACACCAAGGCCTTCGCCCAGCACCAAGGACAGTGCCTAGCCAGGTCGGCACAGACACTGAGCTACCCCTGGGCTGCTACGGGGCGAGCAAGGAGCCGCTCACGGACAGAGGCCACAGTGGATAGCCGCTGGGTTCCAGGTCTCCTGCACCTCAGACCCCTGCGCCCGACCACCTCCCCAAAGTCCTACGCATGCCACCTGCCCCTCCAGGGTTGCACTCCTCCTCCGAGTAAGGGCGGCAGCAGCCAGCGAGGCGGGGAAGGAGTGTGGAAAAGAGCGCCATCCGGTAAGTGGGCGTGATGCTGGGAGGCTACCCCAAAGAAGGGGTGGAAATGGGTGGGGGAGAAGAGGTGTGGTGCAGCTAGGGTGGCCAGACAGCAAGAGCCAGAAACCAGGACAGAGGGTGGGGGGGCACTAGACACCAACATCAGACAAAGCCCTGGATGTTGGGATTGTCCCTACAAAAGTGAGCTATCTGGTCACCCAAGGCACAGTTCCCCCACTGCTGGCCACAACCGTGATGGCCCACGTCCAACAAACAGAAGTCATTGGCCTGTCCGTGGAGAACGTCTATGGCTCTCACCACTCAGCTCAGTGGCTCCTGCTCTTCCCAGGGATGTCAGGCCACCTTACCAGTGGGACCGAGGCCCACTCGCCACACAGAGACCCCATAATCAGCCAGCGAGAGCTGCTCCATCCAGCCGCTCTCTGGGACCTCCCCCAACCTCCCTAGGTTCACCCTTCTCTCAGGGCCAGGTCAGGGCTCTCCCCTGGAGCCCCCAACAAACCCCTCCTGCTTCTGCTCTCCTCAGGCCTGACATTTCATCCTTTTCTGTTCCTCGGGCACACACTCCCCAGGAATCCCGCAAGCCCAGAGCCTGCCGTTCCACTAGGACAGCACTGTCGCGGTGTAAGCCCACCTCAGCCCCCCGCCAGTGGGGAGCGAAGGGGATCGGGGCATCCCTGCAGGCACAGTCTACCAGACTGGTCCCCACCCAGCCACCTCCACCAAACATCCTTCCTCCTCAGCCATCCACCTGGAACGAGCTGGGCTCCTTCCTTTTCTACTGCAGCAGTAGTTGGGGGGCAGATGGGATTTCCGGTGCCCATAGTGTGTGTTTAACCCTTTCCTGTTCAGTGCAGGGTAAGCCCACCGCCTCAAATACACAGCCCTATGTCTGAATCTCTAGGTCAGATTAGTTTGACCTTCTCCTTCTTTCTGTGTTCTTCTGAAACAGCCCTACAACTGGGCATGGCTGGAGCGATTTTGCTGCAACCCAGTAACAAAGCCCTGCTGAACACTGGGATTTTCGAAGGTGACTGTGGCTTTTGGGCCTGTTATCCCCGCACTTCATTCCATCCGTCTATTTTCTGGGGCAGCGCATAGTACAGGCTGAGCGTTTCGTCATTTGGATATAAACTCAGAGAGAGGGAGGAGGAGCTATATCTCATCACGCCACTCACGTGAAAAGCTGTTGTTGGATACTGTAGGGAGACACGGCATGTTTAGGTGCGGATCTGGGCTGGTTTCTCAGTACGTGCAGGACCCTGGGAGATTTCAGCATCTCTTGTAGGGATCCCAGCATGTGCTGAAAGACACTGCTGCCATTTCCGTTAGATATTCTCTAGCTTGATGGCTGGAGCTTTGCACCTGTTGGGTCTATTCCTAGCATCAGGGCTACCTCTGTAAATGGGGACGAACAATACATGCTGTAATGGGCTAACTCCAGATTTATACGTGTGTGTCTAGGAGCAGAATTTGGCTTGCATTATCCTGTGCATGTTCTAGTGCGTCTATATGCAGACTGTTTCAAAGTGCCTGAACGTAGCCAAGACTAGGGCATTGGGGGTTCTGTGATCGGTAGCGAAAGGGGCCAGGGATGAGGCAAGATGCGCGATGCAGGAGATGCAGTTTCTAAGAAAACCGCCATCACCTGAGTTCCAAGAACTTTAGAGCAAGGAAGTGTAATAGGCTGGGGCTGCTCCGGCTATCGTCAGTCGGATCATTTCACTGCAATCTGTTGGGACTGAAATGCAGACATGGGAAAAGGAAGAACAAAATGCAAAGACAGTGGCTCGGGAGATCTGCTGTGCCATGCAAGCGTCAGCAAAGTGGGGACTGATGGACACACTTGCCTGTACTTCTTTACAGGACTCAGCCTGCATTACCTCTGTGGGACCAAGAGCTGTGATTGCAGCTGGCTCACGTGAGGGTCACAAAAAGGTCCTTACATCATCCTGCTGCTTGCGCTCACCCCCCTTCTGGCCCTGACAGTGTAAACAGAAGCAGCTCCCGTCTACTGCAATGGAGTTATGGCTCACGGCGCTGGAGCCTGAGACTGGAACTTCCCAGAGGTCTGCACTGCCAGCGAGGTACCAAATCGCATCAGTGGAGCTCACCGTCCGTTGTGAAAAACTAACATAACTGTCCCAGGGCCGAGCTCTGTACAAATCTGCCTCCAACTGTGAGAAATCAAGCCCCCGTGTCTAAATCCTTCACCCCTGTGCTACAGGAGCTACAAATAACCCATCACAACCCCCCCCCCCCGCCCCCACCCCAGCCCATCTCGGTATCCGAATGACGGGCTTGGGGGCCCAGTACTGAAAAGGGGGGCCGCGAGCCAGCTTTCTTCAGAAGTGGGTAGCTAGAGTTTGGTATGTAAGCCCTGAATAAGTGGCCTGACATTCCTCTTTCCTCAGGGATGGGCCATGCACCATCATGGCAGAGACGCTGGGGTGCAAAAGATAAAGCAGGTAGGGGCTCCTTCCTTCCCCCCTTCCCTGCTACTGCGTGGACGCTTATGCCCCCTATCGCCAGCCCTCACCCTTGGGCGCTAGCTGGGGGGCCAGCAGGTGAGGACCCCAGACCAGCACTGTCACGCCACCAAGGAGATGCTGAGCTGTGTAGAACCCGTGTGAGCTGTGGCCCGCGCTGGGGTCACGATCTTCCTTTGACTTGGCTACCTCTGACATAGAGTCCCCAGGATTGCACAGAGATCTCCTGAGCTTTAATCTCCACTTTGCCAATGACTTGCTGGGTGGCCTTGGCTTCCTCTCTTCACCCCCAGGCCTTGCTTTCCCAGCCCCCAACGGGGACTAAATGGGACCAGGTGTGTGCAGATGGTCAGGAACCCTGGGGGCAGCCTGGTTTGTTAGCAGCAAGAGGCAATTGTTTCACCATGCAAACACTGGGGCCCCAGCGGAGAGTCCAGAGAGGGCTGTGGGTTTCTTGAACATGCATGCCGTAAAGCGAGTCACCGGAGCAGTTCTGCACATTCAGGGCCCACACAGCAGCAGAAGCCAGCACTATTTTCTCGACAGGCTTCTTTGCCGAGTTACGTGGGCCCTGCAGCAACACAGCAGGAGAGAAGCAAACAAAGTCGGCAGAAGGGGCTTGGAGATTCAGTTACCAGTAATGGTGATGATCTGCACTCCAGAAGGAAACATTCACTAACAGAGATGGGTAGCATTGCCCCCTTCAATCCCCCCTATTCTCACCTTGCCCGTCGCCCTCTGTCTCCCTGGCTAGCCACGCTGCTCCGGCGTTCAGCTGGGCTGCAGTCTGTTGCTGAGTAGCACACGTTCTCCCGTACATATGGGCACCTCCGACAAGTTCTTTCATTGTAGGAACACTTGAATTTCTCTGACTAATTTTCATGGCTCTGACATCTTTGGCTGCAGTCTCCCCTGCTGTTCCTGTCCAATTGTTCTCAGTTAATCAGCATCATCATGTACCACCAAACAGCTGATTCTATAGATGTTTGAGAGAAGTTCCTGTCTTTAAACCAGATGCCTTCAAAGGCTGAGTGGGGAGGGGACGTTTTTCTCAGTTCACACAGAGCTAAGGTTCAGGTTCCCCAGAAACCCACTGCCAAGGGGGAACAAGTGCTGGAGGGTGACCCCAAATTTAATATGAACCTAAGGGGATATGGGATGTTCTGTTGCTAGACTAGTTTGGGCTAGGCTTTACCATCAACAGGACAGTTCAAGGTCCCTTCGAGAACATCGGTAGCTGCTAGATGCCCTGGACCATGTTAGTTCTTGGCACTAAGACACACATTGAGGATCAGCGCTGGATCCTAAAACACCCCAAACCACTCAAACAAAACCCCCGATCTTCTGAGGGTTGTTGGAGGGAGCTACTCAGCTCCCATAGGAGAAACGAGAAGAGGAGCTCAGCTTTAATTTGCTTTTTCACAAATCGGGAGCTGCCCAGCAAGGTGTCAAGAATACAACCCCTAGGTGTGCTCCATCGTCATTTTCCTCAGTCCCTCCTGTGTTTACTCAGGAACACATCAAGATGGGAGCAAGGTTTCAAAGAGAAACGGGCCCAAGAGTTACAAGATTTTGGATCCAGCTTTTGAACTCTCCGAAGTTTGGAGATGTTCAGATGTTGGGTCTTCAGTCTGGCCCCTTAGAGCGGCAGGAATAAACTACAGATTTCAGATTCAGGGTCAAATTCCAAACCTCAGGTGGGGTTAGGGTGAAAGGAAAAGTCATTCCATAGCTTGTTATTAAAAGGGTTCTAGCACCTCCCACTGGAAGCAGCTGGGACTGGCCATTGGAGGAAGGATACAGCGGTACAGCTCACTGCTTTCATCCATCCTATCACACGCCCAGGGGTTTGGAGCTGGGATTCTGGCAGCACCCACTGTCCAAGAACCAGACGTGGTCACAAACATGATGAATTTTAGGCTGATTATAGTAACTGCTCTGACAGCTCTGTGGTGCGAAGGCCTCCGTGTGTCCCCAGGTGTGTAGCTGGGGCAAGAAACCAGTTGGACTGCCTAGAGGGTGGGAAGAGCACTGGGAGGCAGGATGGAAAGGGCACAGAACACCCATGGCCCATTCACTCCTGGGCCTCTCTGCTGTGTCTGGCCACACGGCTGTCAGCTATGTGGGTGTGCACGTGTGTTTATGCACTCGTGCACGTGGGGGTTGTGTGTTCACTGACAAACAGATCCCAATTTCGTTGCTGCGTAGGCCGTGACAGAGAGATAGTAATAGCACCCTGGTCCCTGAGGCTATGTCTACACATGTAAATTTAGGTCAACTTAGCTAAGTCGACTTAGCATGTCCACACCTACATTTTAAGTCGACTGAGGGGGGACCCTACAAAGTCGACCTAGAGCGTCCACACTGGACATCTAGGTTGACTTGTAGGAGCTAGGGGGACCTGGGACTGGTCCACAGTGGCAGAGGGGGCACCCCTTGCCAAGTGCCAGGGGGCTCAGCCTTTGCCCCATTGTACCTGGGTACAATGGGGCAAAGGGGGACAGGGACCCTGGCAGGGCACAGGGGCAGGGTGGGCAGGGCTCTGCCCTGCCAGGTGGGGGGGCATTCCAGGCTCCCCCTGTGCCCCCCCAACAGGGAAGGCAGTGGGGGAGTCCTGGAGGCCCCTAAATCGACTTAGCGTCGACTTAGGGGCACTCCACGTCTACACTGGCTTAAGTCGACTTAAGCAGAAAGTCGACTTAAAAGGAGGTTTAACAAAGTCGACTTAATTTTTCCTTAAGTTGACTTAAGCAGCTGCTTAAGTCGACTTAAGGAAATTGTAATGCAGACGCAGAGTAAATTAAGTCGACTTAAGCAAGCTTAAGTCGACTTAATTTACAAGTGTAGACGCACCCGGTGTTATCATGTTTAGTTCTTTCCTTGATGGTGCTAGTAAAAGTAAATACCATGGGTGGGAGGAAGGGAAGGTACAGGTAAAGTAAAAGAGTATCTGTACAACAAGGTAAAAGAGCATCTGTCTCTTGTCTCCATTAAGATTTTATAGTGATCTTGCTACCTTGAGCTCCCGACCGAGACAGTTTTGGGGCAGGCAGGGTATTACAGTATTATCAGATGCCGAAGGAGTCCCACATGTGGCCGAAAGAACCATACAAGCCAAGAATCCTGTGGCACCTTAAAGACTAATGAATTTCTCCAGGCATAAGTTGCATCTGATGAAGTGGATTGGAACCCACGAAAGCTCATCTCCAGAGAAACTGTTAGTTTTGAACATGCCACAGGATTCTCGTTGTTTTTGCTGCACACAGACTAACACGGTTCCCCTCCGAAAAGAACCACAGGTGACAAGACAGCAACTCTACGTCCACAAGAGATACACGCCAATTCAATGATGTGATGCAATGGTTTTCAAAGTCTTTATTGGCATAAATAATTCATACATTGTTACCTCACCAAACACTGCACAAAAAACACAGGAACAAATGGCTAACCGTTTCCACAGTTCACAGGGATTCGCACTCAGTCAGACAGCTGAAATTATAAATACTTTCGTAAAGTGTAGAAAACTTTATAAATGTTCCTGTACAAATTTACATCAGTGAGATCTGTCGTGCCTTTTCAGGTAAGCCTTTTTTTTTTTTCGGCACCAGAATCAATTGTTCTTTTCCAGTGACCAGAATTTTGCAACAACCACAACAAAATATATATATTTTTTATATATATATATAAAAACAAAACCAAAAAAGAGGGAAACAAAAATTAAAATTCGTTCTCAGCTCATTCTGCAACCGTCAGAACTAACACAGAGAAAACAAAGCAGGCCGTCATGTTTGGTTTTAAACTGTACAAGATTTAGAGTTTGTTATATATGTATGTATATATCTCTATACATACATATATAGATATGTATATATATTTATATATACCCTATGTACAGGAAAATGTAACAGCGTACTGTACAGAGAAAAGAAATAAGAAGGCTTTTGCAACTGAAAAAATTTCCCAAAGGTCACTTTTTTTTTAAAAAAAAGGAATAAAATCAAACATGCCAAGTGCTTGTCACAGGTGTGGACTTAAGCAGTGGCCACAGCCAGCAGCAGATTGGTGCATACCGAGCACGGCTGAGCATCGAGCAATAGACACAGGGCTTTTCAATTCTGCTTTGCTACCCAGAGACCACGTATGCCCATTTTCCATCCCAGCCAAAATGCACTAACCCAAGTGCTATCTTCACTTGTCTTTCTCTCAACAGCTAGCCCTCTGCTTTGAAACAGATCGTCACTTTGATTTAACTGGGGCAGAATACGAAACTATGTGTTCCAGAGAGCCGATGATCCAGGGTCTAAACATTTTTTAGAAGATAGCCAAAAGGATTTCTGAACGCATACGGATCCAATGCGTGAAAATCGCGCCAGTCCAAAGAACAATCCAGTCTTTGTGCGGGCTCTGCCTGCACTGACTTTCACTTGACATGCACACAGGACGCATACATCATGCGTGTTGCAGGGGACACCTTTTATTTCCTAGGGAACTCTCCTATGGCGAGGAACAAATCCTTTTTGTTCTTAACTGGACCTTTCGCTAACGCCTGGGCAGACCTCCCTAACTCGCGTGCACTGTGGTAGGGCGCATGGGAGGTGTGTGAGCAGGAGCCTCGGCTCACGCGGTGCAATGCCAAGTTTGCCATGGGATGTGTTGGGTACGCCGAGGGAGAAATGGCTCGTTCCGGGGGCATACGTGCTTCACACTGCTACCCTCCTGGTGGGTGTGACTGACTAGCCTGCTTTTGGGCTCCCCCTTGCGGGTGTGGCTAGGATCCAGTCCTGCCCCCATCCCTCCCCCAACCCCTAGAAGCAGATGTAGGCAGCTGTTGCAGCAAAATGGCTTCAAAGGCACGCTGATATTTTGGGTGGCTCGTGGAATTAGGTGTGTATACTCTGGAATGCCCATCTTCCTCCGTCCTGCCGGATCAACCAGAAACAGTCCTATATATATATTAACAGCCAGCTCTTCCACAGCACTTTTCATCTGTAGCATGCCGAAGGAGGCCAGTGCCCTCACTGTCTTAAAGAGGGGGAAACCGAGGCACAGATCAGTGAAATAGTCATCCAGCAGGCTGGCGACAGACCTAGAACCTAGGACTCCAGAAACGTGGGCCAGCATGCTACCCACTAGGCCACACTGCCTCTCAGTACAAGTCAGCTGAGTTACATCACCTGGGAACCAGGCCCAGGAATATTTTCCTGAGTGGAAGCGTTGATAATAAGCATTAATGTGGCCCACAACGTGGCTATCAAAACTGCCAGCTGTGTCTCTCTCCATGCTGCAGTGCCATGGAAAACTGGCGAAAAGATTCCTACTGACAAAAACATCCCCAGAAGATATGAACATCCGCCACGGAAACCGAAAGTTGGCATCAGGTTGGAATGACACAGCACACCCTGCTTGTTTCCAGCGTGCCCAGCACCGTCCATGAGCGCTGCTGCGGCCTATTTCTAGATAGCGACAGACCAGGAGAGCAAATTAGGGGGCCATTATCTCTTAGCGTCAGCATCTGCTGATCCCCTTGCGATAAATGGGCAAAACTTTGTCGCTTAAGCATTTACAAGCCACTAAGTCTGTCTCCTAGAACGAGCTGGGGGTGGAGAGGGAGGAGTCAGACCTAGGCGAGAAACAGAGAGCAGAAGGGACGTTGCCAGGCGTGCTCGGACGAGCGTAAAACCCATTCCGAGAGTCTGCAGCCATTTGCGGAGCCATCCTGTTTCTGAGATGACACTTCAGGGGTCTATTGTGCTCCGGTTGCACACACACAGCTCCCATTAACGCTAATGGGCATGCAGGAGGTCCAGAGAGAAGAGGAGAATTTGTGCCCGAGCCAGGATGTACAGAGGCTTTCTGACAAGAAGGAAACTTTCCTCCGAACAGCTGCAGTCCAGGTGCTGGTGGGAAGGGTGAGAACCACCATTACTGTGTAGTTGAGACCGATTGATCTCTGAGCAGTCACGCCAAGCCACAACCCAGCTGCACGGAAAGCAAGCGCTGGAGTTTGGGGCGGCACCGCTCATCCACAGCTGTAGCTGTAGGCAGCCACCCAGGGCACGCCAGCTGATCTTGGGGCTCTACGCCTACCACACAAAAGAGGGGAGGCCAGACCCTCGTTTCACGTACACCCACCCGCCCCATCAGGGTGCATGGTACAATGTAGAGCAGCATTTGGCCCTGTTGGGGTGGGTAGGGAGTTTCAGCTGCAATTACAGCCCAGGTTCAAATGGAGCTGCACCGGGGGGTGAATCTGAGGCTTCCATTAATGTGGAGAGAGACTGGGGAGGTGGGGGAGAGGGAGCAGACTTGGAAATTGATTTACCAGCAAAAAAAAAAGAAAAAAGAGACCAGGGCCTCTTTGGGTTATATGCACAAAGGCACCTCTGTCATGAGGAGGGAGCAATAACCCCTCTCTCTGAACTGCATCTCTGTGATCACCCCTGGAATCTTGTTCTCTGCTGGGAACAGGATGATCAGATGTCTAAAATTCACAGCTTTTTCCTACCTAGGCACCTTTCACCCCTCTGCTCCCCACTCCTTGTCTTGATTTTTCACATTTGCTGTCTGGTCACCCTGATGTGGTTGCCAGGGAGATATTGATGAATTAGAGAGCAATGAGATGAAGGATCAGAGGATGTGAGGGACTGAGTTAAAGGGAATCATTTAAAGAAGTAAACACATATACAACAGCTTCACTACAAGACAGCTAACAGAGGATCTGGTAAGAGGCCACAGAAATGATGGACACGCTGCGGAGGGAAGAGAAATGTTTTCTATGTCGCTCCGTGGGGCTGTAATTGGGATGCAGTTAAAACAAGGGAAATTTCACCTCCTCCAGGAAAAACTTCCTGTAGTGAGACACCATCTCACTATGGAATACTCCCTCAAGGGAAGTGGTCGAAGCCCTGCTGCTCAGAAATTTTAGCCCAAGGCTGGAAAACATCCTAGGGAACTGCTCTGGCAAGGACATGGACTGGATGAGCTGAAAGATCTTTTCAATCCCAGTCTCTGTGCTGCTGTGAAAAGGGCCCTTGTTGCCTGTGCAAAATACGGCAGTAACACCTGGGCATTATAAGCACCACTGGAGCCATCGCGTGCTTGACCCTGGTTTTTGGTGGACCTTACATGATGCCTGGATATCTGTAGTGAACAGTGATTAAAAAATAAGCAGTTTTGGGTGTGAGCAGTAAAGAGGTCTTTCTGTTTATGCGGTATGTTTTTCTGCCACTCAAAATGTTCAGCACGAACAGTATAAAAGTCAGCTTTCCTTCAAAGTCTCTTCTCAGAGACAGATTTCCCACTCCGAAGTGATGAGCTCATGTTCAGAACTGAAACTCTGGCACCCGGTTTCCAATACATACATACTGGAAATGGAGCTCTGGCCTTTTTTTAAATCACTATTTAAAATACTGTAATGGGAAGGAGGAGGTCACGAGATAGTCCTGTAAGAGAAATTTCTATACCAAAATGATATTTTATTATTTTTTTCAAAATGGCACCTCAAATTGGAGCACCTTTTTGGGGGGAACCTCTTCTATAAACTGGAAGATTATTCTAAACTGGACATTTTGGAAATCTAGTTTGACTTTCTGCTACTTTCAAGAGAAGAAATAATAAGATGAGGTGGTCTGCAATTCCTGCTTAGTCAAATACAAGATTTGCTTGCTTGCTTGATTTACTGACTGATTGATTATGGATGATGTTAGAAAAACAAGTTGGTTTCTTGTGACATTTTAGCAGTCAGGAAAGTGAAGGAATGTAGTTACTTAAACTCAACATTATTTTTTTTTTCTGTTTTTTTCCAGGACAGGCTGAAAAAATAAAACATTTTTTTGTTTTCTTTTTGGAGTGCCAGAGCATTGTTTACCATGTATTACTACAGCCACTCTGCTATTCTGCCTTTCAAACATCCTCTGGGGTCAGGTATCTGTATCACGCAATCCTTCTGAGTGACTGTGGCCGACGAAATCGACGTACAAGATTCCACTATCATCCTGTACCCCAAATCCCAACGAGATTGTGGAAAGTCCCACTGCTGTGGCTCACAGTTCCGTTCACATTCAGGCAAGACTTCAAGTTAATTCTTACTATATTTGATGCCATTTGCTCGTCCCTGATATGTGCTGTCAAAAGATGGGACCCAAGTCAGCCGCTCAGGTCCAGATCTGAATTTCTCAGTGACGTTCTAAGACCCCCCATTGGAGATCTAAGACCCTTTAACATTGCCTGAGCAGTGTAGAGGGTGGTTAGTGTAACAGGTAATTCAGACCCATCCCTCTAAAATGGACTGAAACCCCACAAAGAACACTTCTGAACCAGGGACTTCAAAATCCAGATCTGAACCTTCCCAGCTCTCAGGCTATTTTGGAACAGCACCCTACAAAGGTAAGCTAAAACTGGGAACTGGATCTGGGGTTTATTTTGGGTTCATCTCCACCCCGCAGTCACGAGACACTTCTGTAAATAACCCATGTCTCCACCATAGCTTGCATAGCTAAACTGAGCAACCGGATGAACTTCCTTGCTCCTTCGGATCTCCTATTAGACGGCATTGTGGAGATTTTCTCCTATATTCTCTCCGTGCTGATGGGCTGGATATTTTTAAACCGGAAAAAATGATATTCAAAGCTGGGATTAAAAAACAAAGAATGAAAAAAAGTAAGATTTGGTTTTTAATAATTAAGACTTTCAGAAATAAGAAAGCATGATGCAAATAACACGGTTGCATAAACAATTGTTGCTGGGCTGAATGGAGGAAAGGAGCTGCTCTTCTGAGCTAATTTATGATAAATACAGGGCAGCTATTTTTTCATCTACACCATTGTGCAACAGCCTTGGTTGCTCATGGCCCGGGTGAGACGTTATCATGAGGGAAGAAAGCAGGAAAGATATGGAGGAAATAATTGGAGATATTTTTGTTGCAGAGTGCAAGGGGCATTTATTAAGAAGTGTCGTCAAGATTTCAAGAGCCCAGATGCTTGGCCAGCAATGGCCAGAGGACACATCATACAAGAGACCGCCCCTGCGCTCGGATCACGGTGTGCCTGGGGGAATTCTCGGTGCTGCTCTGCTTTAGGGTTGGGCACCTGATGACTTCCCATTCAGCAGAAGGGAGTCCACAGTGGTGCTGGAAGCTCTCAGAATATATAAAAAGGCCAGCTTCGGAGAGAGGTTTGGTCTTCCAAGTAGACCCGTTGTGAGAGCAGAAAGAGGCTCAAATTTCCTGGCTGGATTCCTGGCTTGACTCCTCTCTGTTCATACCCCAACTCTCTGGCATCAAACTATCTTCCAACCACCTCATTTCATCTGTGCAAACACACTGGCCCTCGGAGGGGGAAGGCTGGACTTCTTCTCTGTAGAGTTTCTCTGTTTCAAAACAGAAATGGGGCCAGGGGACGGGGTGGGCTGGGTTCAGTCAACACCTTTTATCTGGGTCTTCCGAGTTTGGGACAAGAGGGACGGAGGCAGATAAGGGATTCCAGTTTTTCACAGAGGTCGAAAGTAGAGACCAGTCTAACAGCTCTTTTAGTGCTCATACTCCTTCCGGGCCAGGGCAAGGAGTGACCCTTGCTGGCATTGACTGTGAAGGACGCGTCACCGGAGGCAGTCAGGTCAGAAGGCAGCATTCCCCCAAGCTGCTAGTTTAAATGTGCAACTGGAAGAAGTAATACAGACTGGTTCATTTTGATGTGCACCTTGAGTCTCTCTGTCTTTGTGTCTGTCCCATGAACCGAGGAGGAAGCTTTCCCATTCCCTCTGATAGCACTGGCTGCCCAGAGTACAATGGAGTCCCCTGCAGATGTCACAGCACATTGCTGCAATAATCGCCATAGCGAGGGCTTGGGAGTCAGGAACCCTGGGTTCTGTTTCTACCTTTTCTGCTCATAGCTGTGCAAACTTCAGCCAGTGTGTCCTCTCCATGGCACAGGGGCACAGTGGGGAAGAAGGGAACACTTAGCATCGGACAGGGGGCTTCTTTCCGGATCACTGAGCTCAGCTACAAGCTCTCTCAGTTTCTTGTACACAAATTGCGCTAGCAAAAGTGAAAGCTGAAGGAAAAAACAAAATCAGAGATCCCATCTACCAATGAGATTCTTTTAAGACTTCTTGTCAACTCTCTTATCATTCCAGCAAAGGAATGCCTACATACACAAAGAAGTGATGGCCACATCAGCCAACTTCTTCTTACAAAGAGACTTATCATTTTATTTAGCCACAAGCCACTGGAGGGCTGCAGATGCCCTTTCTCAGGCTCCTTGCTCAGCCCTGTACATCGGTGGGTCTTACTGTAGATCTGTCTTGCTCAAGGATCTACCAATCAGCACGACACGCTGAGGAGTGTCTTTTTATAGAGCTGCTACCTATTTAAGTGTGCCCCTAACAATGATACAACTAATTTTCTAAACTATGGCAAGCAGAGAGCAAACAGAACTTCTCTAATGAGGAATTTTGGAAATCAGGAATTTCCTAATAAGGAGTTTTGGTGGCTTCCCACCTTCCTTCCTCCCCACTACCTACTACACGCAAAATCTAGTTCTGCTGTCAAGACCCACATTTCCCATCCTAATAAATGAGATGTGCAAATCGGATGTTATCTAGCCACACTTTGCTGAGCCATTAGGGTACTTTCCAAAGTTCCGACTAGAGCCTGGGGGTGAGCTAGCATTGTCTTTGACACAGAACTTTACTTTGGGCAAACCACATTCTGCTTTGGTCTCCTATCTGAAATACCTTTGAAGGTAGAATGGGCAGAGAGTGACAGAGTGGCCTTCCAGTAGAAGACGCGGATGGCTAGGTACAAGGTCACCCATGAATTCCTCATCTTCCATACCAGAATATACTACAAGAAACTTGACTCTTCTGGTTATCTATCATTTGATTGCAGTGAACTGCCTCCAGATGCAAGATTTTAGATAGACACTGGAGCTAATTTATGAACAAACCTGCACTTCCTCTAACCGCCAGTCACCATCTCAGCTGTCCGTTTGTTCAGGTCTCAGCTGGATGCTAAAACAGATAAGGCATCTGCAATTTTATGGTGAAATTCTTGTAGGCAAGTGGCTAAAGGAGTTTCTTCAGGAAATCACTCGAGTGCCGGTGTCCTCAACACAATCGCGCCAAATCTGTGTCACCCTCCCAAGCTGGACACCGTCCACAAAAGGCAAATAGAGCTCCTGCCTAAGCGTATATACCTACTCTTGACGCCAAAGAAAACTGCAGTCCCTAATGGCAGGGCAGTTTGGTTCAGAGGCTCTCCAGCAGTTATATCTCTCTGGCATGTTCCACTTGTTAATTCTAGGGCTCTGAATTCCCATCAAGTTTTAAATTAAAACCCTTTAATAGGAACAAAATGGTCTTTCTGGGCAGATTCTGATTCCTGAAGCTGGATTCCAGATTAGCGTTTCCAATGATCTAGGAGGCAGCTAAACAGCATGATGGGGGCAGAAATAATCCGAGACAGAGGAAAGGAATGGATGATTCCTGCCAGCACAATCTCCCATCTAGCAGAAAGCACTTGATGTCATTACAATATAATCAAATCCTTCCCTCTGCATGCGCCATGGAGCAGCTAATGACACAGCCTAAAATCCAGCTTGCTCCCGCTTCCAAGCCCCGGTGAAAACTTAGTGATACCAGATCTTTCCTCTGCTATCGTATCTCCTCACGTTTGCGGGGCACTCCCAGGGTGAGAGGCCTGCCTATGGCGGAGCATGCTGGGTTAACACACGACATCACCGTTATCTCCTGCTCCCTGTACAGAGAAACAACGAAGCCTTGCCAGGAATCATGGTTCACTTTTCCCTTGTGCCTGCCAAAACATGGCTAACGAGACTTGAACGGGGTCAGCATTCTCCGCAGGTGATCCAGAACTGGAGCCAAGTTGGTCGCCAATCATTTCCCGCGAAGGGGCTAGCTGCCAGCCCCAGTCACGGGCGGTATATTCGGGGACTGCTCAGCACTCATCTGCTCACACGTAAAGGTCTGTGAGGTCACCTAGCTGGGCGCGGCTGAACGTCGTTGTCACCCAGACTTTCTTTGGCTGCTGCTGTGAAGGCTGATGTCAGCCCCACGACTGGCACCAGTGTGGGCACTCCAAGAAAGGTTGAAGAATGAGTGGGCACAGAGACCATGTCAAAAGCAGAGGCACATTGGCGGGGACAATCCAGGAGAGGCCTGAACCTTCCAACTCATGAGCTAAATAGTCTTTCAGTCAATAGGGGCGTAAATAAATGCACCTTTTCCGAACATTGCAATTCACTCAACACATGAAAGAAGAGGAAGTCTGCCTCTGAAGAGGGCAGGGCAAATAACGCAACACAAAACTAGCTGGGGGGATTGTGTCTAAACCTGCAAAGCATGGTGGGGAATGTGCTGTGACTTGCTAGGAAGGCAGTATCAGAGGAGCTGGGATTCCATTAGCTACTGAGGTTGGGTAGAGAGTTATTTCCTCTTCATCACAGAGCAGTGCTGTGCAGAACAGGACTTTGTTTCTCTTAGGGCCAGACAAACAAACAGGCCACTGTGTCTATTACCACGTGGAGTCCAGGGAACCCACCGCCTCTTTGCTTGGGCACAATCTAGTTGAGCCATTACTCTACAAACAAAATCATAATAAAGAAATCAATAAAGACAAGACACAACACATAATTTCTCCCCCCCTATGCTCAGATATGTAAACTCAAATGCCACAACACAGACCTCTGAAGCCAGTGGGAAGGCTGAAGAGTGGGAAGAAAAATTAAACTGTTTTGAAGCTGTTTTGTACTCACTACTTATAGGAACCACCATCCCCATCATCCCCAGACATGCACAAGATGCTCCATTGCAACCACTCTACCCACACAAGACAACACCCCATGGACCACGAATTCAGGAACGGAGTGGAAGGGGAACAGAAGACAAAGTGATAGATGAGTCCAAACCCACCGCCTTTCCCTGCAGAAGAGATCAGAAAGAATCGTCCCCTCTGTTTCCGCAGAGATGCAGTGTCCCAAAGGACTGCCATTTCCACCCCGATGCGGAGAAGGCATTTGTGACCCAAGGATTAGCATGATTTATGGCACATGATGCACGCACACAAACCGAGGTATGCAGAGAAAGGGGAATTAGGGAGAGCGGCACCAGGTGGGACAATGGAAGTGTGAGAGAGAAAAGGATTTAGAAAGCAAGACTGGGAGAAAACATCTCTTTTTCAGCCTAGGGTGAAATGAAGCTGCTGCTGCATGCATAGAGGTGAGAAATGGGAAAGGAAGAAGGAACAGAAGCTACTGTCACATGGCTACATGTTGACTGAGAGAAGAGAGGAGCTGATAAGAAACAGAAGAACACACTTTTCTCTTCTGTGCATTAGGGTGACGGCAAAGAAACCCACCCCAGTGAACTGCAGCTTCATCAGACCTTAGGAGTGGACAATCCGGGAGGCTGCTGAGCATGGGGTGTAACTGACATCCTGACAGCCAAGTTCGGCCCTTACTCGCCCCATTTGGAGTACAGAGACGTAGCAAAGGCAGATTTGACCACCCACATACAAATTCCTAGTCAGTGCAGGGCAGAATGTGACCAAGCATGCTGCAGATGGAGGGAATATTCTGTCTTCATTGAAGTCAATGGTGAAATGCTCATAATAATTCTTTTCATCAGTAGATCTCAGAGCAGGTCAAGTTCATCACCCCCAGAGTACAGATAGGGAAACTGAGGCACAGAGCGGGGACATGATCTGCCCAAGGTCCCCAAGCAGGACTTGCTGAGCCAGGATTAGAGCCCAGGTCTCCATCCAGCAAATCTAGACCACGCGGCCTTCCACTTACGCGATTTCACTGAGTGCACACTTAATCCAGTGCTGTGTCATTTTGAAACTTCCTCCTATAAAACGCTAGAAACAGGCCTGAATAAAATGACCAGCATTTAAACAACACTGGACTTAGAGGAACTTGGGATCTGGGATCAATCCTAAAAGACTGTGCCCATCACCTCTAAGTTGAGACACATACACACGTGTGTGAATTTAATATAACAAACTGGCTTTGTTGTATATTTCCACAATCAAAGCAATTTCCCCTGTGAAATGCAATGTTTACGAGTCATTCTTTAGCCTTCATTTATTCAAGCTCAAACAGTTGCAATGTAAGCAGAAATGGGTGAAAGTAATTCATGGGAAATAAAACAGTACTGGTTAGTTTTCAGAGCCTTGTAGAGCCCTGCAATTAAAGCTAACTCACAGTACGATTAAATGAGGCAGGATGGTTCCTGTCAAGTAATCACGTTTAATAAAGGCCTGAAAATGCAATTTGCGATCATCTGTCACTTGATATCTCGTGGAATGGGTTCAAGGCCTCATCCAAACGGACTGGCCTAGAGAAATGCTGACATGTGATATTCAAATGAAACAGCAGCATTAACATGCTGACCACAGCACAGCTCTTCCCAGAGTGTGGGCTCTTTCTGACAGGAGAGGAATGTACGGGAAACCAGAGAACAATGCAGCTGTGCAGCAGGGACAAAGAGCGCCAAGGGGCTGGTAGACGGGAATGTCGCAGACACATAGCTGTGATCTCTGTGTTTGTGAAAAGTCCGGAAGTGACCGCCTTGGGAAGGAACGAGTTACAGAACAGGTACAGAAGGAACGTCTCGCCAACCAGCTTTAACCCTCACCTGAGGGGCTGGCTCCGAGGTGAAGGGGTCGTTCAAAGAAATACCCTGGTGGAAAAAAACGAATTGGTGGAAAAAACTATTGGTGAAAAAAAACCCCAATAGGAACTCAGGAATAACCATGCTGCATCAGATCTGTGGGCCACCTGGTTCGGTAGTGTTATGGAAAGCAGCCAGTGCCTGATGTTTCAGAAGATGCAAGAAACCCCGGTGGACAGCTGTGGAAAACCAGCCCCTCTGCATGTATAATGTGGGGGGCAGTGAGGGGAAAGCTGCACCACAGAGGAGCAAAGAAAGAAAGATTTAGATACAATCTAATCTGGTTAAACACAAGACAGTGCAAAATACTCCCATTAATATGAATCTGGATCCGTGCCATGCTGCGAGGGAGACAGGGCCAGGGTGAGAGGAAACGGGCAGACTGGGAGGTGGGGAAGCCACTTGTGACAGGTTTTGTAGGAGTGGGGCTCTCCTATCGATGTCTGCAGACACATTTCTCTGCAGGAGTCAGCTCACACAACGAGCAGGCACAGTCGCAAATGATAAACTGGTGGGGCAGCAATGTTCCTCTTTAAAAAAAAAAAAAAAAAGAGGAAGAAGAGAACAAACCCACACTGGCACTGAACCGCTCATTGAGGTCTCAGAAGCCACAGTGCTAAATTCAAGCTGTTTGCTTCCCACTCGGTATGAACCAGTGGAAAAATATCAAAAGGTTAATTACACACACACGTACGCATACACACACACTCACAGTCCTCTCCCTCACGGCCTTTGCGGCAGTGGGGATGGAAGGAGGTCTGATCCCATGACAAGTTGTACAGCGCTTGGTGACTGTTCTTTCCCACCTGCTCTGGCTCCAGACCTTTCCCCAGTATCCATTCAAGACCACCATTGTGAATTCTGCGTTCCTCCTGTCCAGTCCAAGCTTGGCATTTATTCTGGAGCGTGGGAAAGCATCTGGGGATGGAGAGAGATTTAGCAGGAAGAGTCTTTATTCCTTTCACGCTCCCAATCCATGGGACCCTCTGTTCTTCCTTAGTGCACGGAGGAAAGAGAGAGGAAGGGAGGAGGAAAACTGAAGGGATGAGAAAGGCACCGTCCCTTAACTCCATCTGTCACAGCCTGGAGAGAAGACACAAGACAGACAGCAGTCAGCACCTGAAGAACGAGAGCTGCACGTTCTGTTGAGACCAGTTCACGCCAAGTTTGCCTCCCACCATGGAGCAAACCCCTCCAAAACGAGAGCAGCCAAATATTAGCCGGCTCACATCAGAAATCTGCTGACCTGGGGAACACTCACTGGATGGAAGTAGCTTATGGCACGTCAAGTTCCCAGAAGGCCATTAGTTTGTAAAGGAGGATTATCATGGACATGGTGAAACAGCTTCAGTAACCTCCCCAGGAACCTCATATCAATGAGATTCACAGTCTTGTCTGGTGTAAGCAGCCCCTGGGTTTTATTGCCCAGATCAGTGGTGCAGAAAGTATAGATAGCTGTATCTTTATCTCCTGTCTCAGCACGGACAGATGGACTAATGACCTCTTGAGGTCCCTTCCAGCCCTACATATGTATGATTCTATTGTTCCATACGTACACTGTGCACGTTTGCATAAAATCGAAACAATGTCAGACAACAAAGGTTTTTATACAGTTCCTATTACTGTAGCATCCAAGACAACAGAGTCTTGCGGCACTTTTAAAGACTAACAGATTTATTAATCGCATGAGCTTTCGTGGGAGAAAATCCCACTTCGTCAGACGCTTTGAAGATAGGAAAGTTACAGAGTGGGAGGAAATTAAATGCAGGGGAGTGTATGACATAGCATCAGGTCAGGCTGTAACAGCAAATCAAAGTAGGTGTTAGGATTCAAAACACTGGGGAACAGCACATAGAGGAGGGGGGAGGTCAATTCACTTGATGTAATGCGAGAAAAATTCGTTCACCTGCTCATCCACCAATGTGATTTATGCCATCATGTGCCGGAAATGCCCCTCTGCCTTATATATTGGACAGACAGGACAGTCTCTGCGCCAAAGAATCAATGGACACAAATCTGACATCAGAAACTGCAATACTGAAAAACCTGTAGGGGAACACTTCAATCTCCCTGCTCACTCCCTTAACGACTTGTTAATAGCTGTGTTGACACAGATGAATAACAAATCACAGCTTCAAAGAGAGTCTGCAGAGCTCGAACTTATATGCAAATTTGACTCAGTTGCCTTGGGGTTGAACAGGGACTATGGATTTTTCTCGCATTACATCAAGTGAATTGACCTCCCCCCTCCTCTATGTGCTGTTCCCCAGTGTTTTGAATCCTAACACCTACTTTGATTTGCTGTTACAGCCTGACCTGATGCTATGTCATACACTCCCCTGCATTTAATTTCCTCCCACTCTGTAACTTTCCTATCTTCAAAGCGTCTGACGAAGTGGGATTTTCTCCCACGAAAGCTCATGCGATTAATAAATCTGTTAGTCTTTAAAAGTGCCGCAAGACTCTGTTGTCTTTCTACAATAGACTAACACGGCTACCCCTTTGGAATTTGTAGCATCCAAGTTCATGAGCTATCATCTCTAATGCACCCTTCGCTTCAGGATGCAGGCAGCAAATATCCAGGCAGCTCTATTCCAGGTTTCTATTCCATATCGTATCTTGAGCTAGAAGGTTCTTTTGACCGTGATTCCCCATCTCCATTACCGTGCGCAATCGTCCTACTTTCTCATAACAGTAGGGCTAGTTTGCTGCTACTCAAGAGCCCGTCATTACCAAACGTCATCCCACCACTTCCCAGCAATTGGTGATATGCAAGAGAACAAAGCCAGTACAGGTTTCCTAGGTCTGATGATGCCAGCAGGGGGAAATCTTCATTCCTTTGACTTCAAAAGCCTAGATCTTCAAACGTTTTAGGCACTAATAAATCAATGGAGCTAGGTATCTAGATGCCTTTGAGGATCTGGGCCCAAACACGGCGGGGCTTGGTGGAAACGCGTTGGTTCACGTCTCAGAGAGATGATTCCACAGTAGTAAGAGACAGGGGGAGAGCTCCCAGACCGAGTTCATGGCCAAGGGGGATGGAAAGTCCCCAGAGGACGTACAGTATCATGTACTAAACTGACAGCACTCGTTGTCTGAGCCCACAGGCCAAGGACAGTGAATCAGGGTGCATTTATTAATAAACTCCCATGCTCTCGGTGTTGGATCCATGGTGCTTGAAGGCTAGCGGCCGCTTTCTCTCAAACCCTACCCCCCCATGCAAACACATCCATGTGCAGAGCGGGGTGGGGAATGGAAGCAGTGATGTGCATACAGCTGGCATAGCAACGGGGGAACAGCAGTGCTGTCTCGGGCATCTTCAGGACTGCCTTCATCCCACCTCCCAGGGCGATGAGCAACCCATTGCTGGGGAGAGCGGGGGTGAGGAGTGAGCCGATCATTACTAAAATGCAAACTGCAGCTCTCATTACCCTGTGACTCTGCTCCAGAGGAAGCAGCTACACAAGGCGACGAGCAGCAGTCAGCCTCTGCTTAATGAGGGAGCCTGCGACAGAAAGCAACTGCAGCTCCGAAATCCGCTCCCTCTCCTCTTCTCCATGCAGCCACCGACCCAGAGGGCAGAATTACAGTAATTACTGGACTAAGCTGCCAGCCAGAAAAAGTTTGGTAACAGTCACAGCCATACGCTCAAGGGCAGCTGTTAAAATGACCAAACGTAACAAAGCAAACGTGTAACCTACCAACTTCAGGTTGTCAGCCTCTGGCCCTTCTTGTAAGATCTCTGGAGCTAGCACCTATTCCCATCACTCTTGTCGAACCATCCATATTCATGGCAGGCTTTGGACCACCTGGTGTTTTATTATTTCTGGGATTGCTGACATGTCCTGCCTCCAAACACTAAGAAAGATGGGACAGAAGGAACTTCTCTAGCTGAGAACTTTAAACAAGGAGACTCTACAGGGCAGAGTTTCCCAAGCCCTTGCTCTCCAATGTGTGCATGAGACATCCTGTGGTCCACGGAAGATCCAAGAGAGGTTCCAAGGAATAATTGGGGGCCTCAGCTGCTCATTTGTGGCTACAGAGTGCTGCTAAAATGCCAGGCTGGGAGATTATGTTGCCAGATGCAGATTGAGAAATCAGCATCTCAAGGCTGTTCATTGTCTCCAAGAAAAATGTTCTTCCAACACAATCATCAATAGACTTCCATTGTGTAAACGACTTGCCTTGGATGTGGCCCAGGGGATTTGTTGTGCGGTCTTGGGGGGATGAGGTGGTGCCAAGGAGAGGCGTTTAGGGTTCCTGGGCTGCAGCTCAGGAAAGTGGGCAGGCCTGGGTCCCTCCCTGCCTCCCCCAGACTGCCAGTGGGTAGGTGAGGGGACTAGTGGCCGCCACTGAATTTAAGTGGGCTGGCCCGGACTAGACCCTGCTCCAGAAGGGGGGAGCGAAAAGAGGATGGCTCGATTGAGGTCGTGACCAGACTGAGAAAGATCTCAACAGATAGATCAGGCTGTGAGACGGGAAGGCCACTTGAGCTATTTCCCAGTACCATCACCAGGAGGCACCTGGCCAGTGAGAGAGAGCCTTCCACAGTCACCGTGTGATCAGCCAGCACTCAACGCAACACCAGCGTGTGTTCCATGGGGGCTCCTGGGTTACGCAGACACTCCAGTACGGCCCCAGCCCGGGAGCAGGAGCACCCATGGGACTGCTGCCATTGGAGATGTCCAGAAGAGACGGGGGTGACTGACTTCCCTGTTAACCCAGCTCCTCTTCCCTCCCACATCCAGCCCAACACCCTGGGCAGCATGACGGGCCGCCTCGCATTTGGTACTGGCTGAAGGAAGAGCGACAGCGTTAGAAGCCAGGAGGGGAGAATCAGTGGAAACGCAGGGGGGAAGGCAGGGGCCTTACTCTGCCGACTTCCAAAAGTGGCCAGGGTGGGAAAGGCGACGGTTCCGCTTTGGCAGTTTCTCCAGCATCTCCATGAGTTTGGTGAAGGTGGGTCTCTCCTCTTGATCGTACGCCCAGCAGAAGAGAAGGATGTCCTGCAGGGTGCAGAAGGCAGGTGGTGAACAACAGAACCAGCCTTTCCCCACAGTTCACTGAGATTGTGCACTCCCAGACAGAGTCTGGCCCAAGGCAAACCCCGGATCCCAACCCCATCTCCCCTTCTGGGCTTTGGGGAACTTTGCAACTGCCCCCCATCTTTAGATTGGGCTGAAACAAATTCTCAACACCTTCCTCCATCCATCCAATGAGGGCTGGATGGGGCCCACCACAAATAGGTCATGGGGGTCTAAAGGGCTGGTGTGGAGTGACATGTGACACACCTTCCCTCCCAGGGATTGCATGAGCCTCCATCCCTGGCAGTCCCTTCTGGCTGAGACAGCAGGAAGTGAAGTCAGATCCCAGCTCAGCACACAAAGCATCTTCTTTGGGCCCCTGAACCCCAGTGGACGTGGTTTTGGAGATGCTTGAGTGGTTCCTGGCTGCATCACAGTGGGACCCCTACTTCCCAATCAACAGATTTGGCACTGTGCTGCATCACGTACCGATATCTCTTTGCCCATGCCGATCTGGCTGAGGTTGGGCTTCATCCCTCTTCCCACTTGCCATATTATTGCCTCTGCCGGCTGTGTCTTGAAAGGCCACTCCCGTGCATGCAGCTCGTACCAGATAGTGCTGTTTGGAGACAGTAGCACTGGGACTTAGAATGACCTGAACAGCAGGGGATCACTCTGAACACTAGCCACAGCCTTCCCCTGCTCATGAGCACTGCTAGGAAATGCTCTGCCAGAGGCAATCCTTAGTCAGTATCCAGGGCATGCAAAGGGACATCTCACAGAAGACATATTCACACCAACACGACCATCCCCATGTGGTACAAGGGATCTCAAAGCCTTCCACAAAGACGGTTATTAACTCCATTTTACTGATGGGGAAACTGAGGCACAGGAGCCAGTAACTTTCCCAAAGTCACATACGTTGCTGGCAAACTGTGAATGAAAACCCAGCTCTCCTGTCTGCCAGCCCCATGTTCCAATACACTGCCTTCCATTTGTAAGGTCCTCCTCTCAGTCTCTTCTTGACCTGCAGGAGTTTTACATGCCAAGGTAACTCTCTTTATCATTAAAGGGCACCTTGGTGTTCTCCCACCCTCTTCGTCCAGCACATGTGGGGCCAGACCTTCAGCTGGGGTAAAACTGGTGCATCTCCACTGACTTTGATCCTTTTACACCAGCTAAGAAACTGGCCCACGGAGATGAGAATAGGCCTCTTTGATGGGAGGCACAGACAGGTGGCCTAGGAAGCCTGTCCGTCAAGTGGGAGACTCCTGCAGCATTGGAAGAGTGGTTGAACGTTGTGCCCGGGGAGCAACTCAACAGCTAATGTGCCTTGGAGTTTAAAGTGCCTTTTTCACATTCACACCAACTGCGTGAGCTGGATCTGGACGCAAGCGCTACAGAAACAGGAGGACCAAACATTTGCTTTTCCACGGTTTCCCCAAAGGGAATTCAATGCTGAGCTAACAGCCTCAGGGGCAGAGCCGCTGTGTAGACCATCTGAGCAGACTGGAGAGTGATGCCAACACCCCACAACACCCCATCCGGGAGCTTCACTCCTGACCCAGTGGGACCAGCTGCCTCCCGGGTCTGACCCCACACCCATTCGCTACTTAGCCTCTCCAGACAACGAGCCAAGGCCCCACATACTCTGCAGTGAGCTGCCCTTAACCTCCATCTCACTCTGGTGCAGCCGCTGGACATTTTGCAGCATCTTTCTCTCAAGTCAACTGCTAAACTGTCATCTAAGCGCAACGTGGCCACGAAGGGCAGTGGCTGGCTCGG
>ML685811.1:762871-862834 GCA_007922175.1 Pelusios castaneus
TGGACTCTCATTTACTGTGCGCTCTCCCAGCCGTAGGGGGTCTCAACGTGGCCATGAAGGGCAGTGGCTGGCTCGGGATGGACTCTCATTTACTGTGCGCTCTCCCAGCCATAGGGGGTCTCAACGTGGCCACGAAGGGCAGTGGCTGGCTCGGGATGGACTCTCATTTACTGCGCGCTCTCCCAGCCGTAGGGGGTCTCAACGTGGCCACGAAGGGCAGTGGCTGGCTCGGGATGGACTCTCATATACTGTGCGCTCTCCCAGCCGTAGGGGGTCTCAACGTGGCCACGAAGGGCAGTGGCTGGCTCAGGATGGACTCTCATTTACTGTGCATTCTCCCAGCCGTAGGGGGTCTCAACATAGCCACGAAGGGCAGTGGCTGGCTCGGGATGGACTCTCATTTACTGTGCGTTCTCCCAGCCGTAGGGGGTCTCAATGTGCCGCAGATGTTCATGTTGAGGGAACTGAACTGTGTTGTCAGGGGGAAGCTGGAAATCCTGGCACCTGAGTAGGGGTCAGGGGGGCCGTTTGGCACCTGGAGAAGGATGGGCGGTGGGCTTTGGTTGTGGAAGAGACATTTAACCCAGTTTATTAAATGAAAGCTTAGGACTCCAGTCCTCACATCTGGCACAGCTGAGCTAAAGACAAAGGTGGTTTGGCTTAAAACAACATCTGGGCCTCCCCATCCCGGTGGCTTCCACAAGCCGATTCAACCCCCATCATAGCTCTGAGTGGCCTCAAGCCTGTGCTAAATGCATGTTTGTCATGGGTCCCCTGTGCCATTATACCCGGGCACTCTGCCGTGGCCCTTCTACTCTGTGGTAGACGATGCCGCTCTCCCCTCACCCCCACCACGGTGATGGAGAAGAGTTTGAGCCACCTCCCTCAGACTGGCAAGAAACATCAATCTTCTTCTTCAAAAATGCTCAGAGGCGGACAGCCCTGTCCATGGGTATTGTTCTGCTTCACATTTCTAATATTCGGTGAGACATGAATTGAGAGGGAAGGGAAAAAAATGATTGTCCGTGACAGCAGCAACGGCTGAACCATGCAAAATATCTTCAAGGGAAGGCAGGAAATAGAGCCTTGCGTGCTTCAGCTCTCAGGTATTAATTGAAAACCAGAAATCCATCAAGTCAAAGGGGAAATCCACCTTGACAGGGTAATGAGAGACGTTCTGAAAAGCATCAGCCAGCGCGAAAGATCTTGAGTCTCCGTGGCCACTGCCCCCCGCCCTCTCCTATACCCCACTGAGCTCTCCTCTCGTGCTCACAGCAGAGCTAGAGGCTGAGTTCCAAAGTCGGGATGTTTCATAAAGCAGATGAGCTCCTGGTTCCTGCTTCCAGAGGGAACTAGTGGGAGGGCATAAACCGTCACATCCTCTCCCCACTGCCAGCTGCCCCCACTTCTCACTGCTGTTCTGTGACCAGAGACAGCCTCTAACATAACTTCCAGGAGGAGATGTGTTCAACAGCTAGCTCTCCCTTCAACCAGTTGTCTGCTCTCTGTCCCCTTTAGCATCCGAGCGTCTGGGGAACGGGATTTCATGAAAATGTAACTTCTTCATGCTTTTAAGTGGACTCTTGGGATTAACTGAAAGGCTTCTGGGGGAATTCTTGTCCCCTTTGTTAGCGTCGCTGGTCAGGCCCTGAATGGGTTTGTTTTGAACGAATGTGCTTTAGAAAGGAATATTTCACTGGCTGCACACAAAGAGCTTGTGTAACAATGGTTCTCTTGTTTCTGCATCTACTGACCTTTTGCTTCATCTCCTCGTCCGTGTCTTCGTTGTTCCAGTACCACGCACTGAGACCCCAACCCAGCAGCCCCACCACCAAATGCCAGAAGCTCCCTTCACATTCACTGCGTTCAAGGCACAAGGGTCTGAAGGCGGCTTGGGGATGATGCAGATCTAGCCACATATTTCCAGCGCGCTACGCACCAGGCCCAAGTTCCCTGCTAGCGTAAAGCCTGGCAGCTCAGAGCCTCTGGCCCCAGGTAGACCTACCATGACTCGGTCTTTCCTAGCACACCGGACTAGTTACTTTAGGGAATAAGTGGATTCCTCTTGGAGAAGAGTGGTGGGAGCTATCTGTAAAATGGAGACGAGGCAGCTAGTGAATCTGCTGATGTATTTATTAAGAGCCTGATCCGGAAATCCTTCTCTGCAGGATGGTGCCATTCTCATCAATGGGAGCCACGGTCCGGAACCCTTCCAGGATTATACCTTAAGGATACATGAGCTGTGAGGATTGCCAGTAGAAATCATTCTAAAGCTGTCTTGATTGAGAGGCCTGCATCTTTACAAAAGGGGAGTGCAATTTTATAAAATAGTTCTGACTCCAGAACTAAGCCAGTCTTCAGGGCAGCGGCAGGTGAGGTTGGCAATAGCCGGTAATTAGAGACAACACTGTCCACTGGCCTGGATACTCCACAGTTAGAGGAAGAGATGTTGTCAGCTGATGCTGTTTCTAAGAGGCTTGTCACCGTGGTGTGTTAAGTGTAATGGTATCTAAGGCCGCAGTTTTTGGATGTCTGTTCTTAGGTGCCCAACCGTAACACGCTACATGATACTGAGCAGTCACACCTCTTACGAAAGTCAAAAGGAGCTGCTGTGGGAAACTGAGCCCTGGTCACATGTAATGGGGAACCCCCAAATGAGTGGCTCTAAGGGGCTTGTATTTCCAACTTTGCTCCCAAAGGAATGGGAACCTGAGATGTTACAGGGGGTCTGGAGTATTTCTAATGAGTTCACATACCTGAACTGTTTCTTGCATTAACCAGCTTGATAAAGATGGTGTACTGTCTACGGTAAAGGCAAAACAAAAGAAGTTTTGTATGTAGAAATATATTCATAGGCTCCCTTTCCTAGGCTCAGGCAACACAGTTTAGATTGGGGGATAAAAGTGTTTTGGAAGGCTGAGTCTAACAGCACCATCTCACAGGCAGCTGCATTCCTTCCAGCTAAACTGAGAGTCATTATCGGTGGCGAACAATTCATGGTTTACGATTCCACTGAGGCAAAGCAGTTTTCAGATCCAAAGATCACAGCTGTCTGTCTCCTGAACACAGAGAAGACGAGGCCGTTCAGAGAGAATTTTCAGAAGGACCTTTCTGAAAACTCATTTTCCAGAGTTTTCTTTGCACATCCTAGACCGCATCCTGCAGTCGCCTGTTATTTTGATGGCTGCAACCCGCTTTAATTAATTTGTTTTTCTAAGCATGATTTTCCTTTTCACAGATCCTTGTAGGGTTATTCCCTTAATTACAGGAGTGAATGAATAACATTAATTACTGCGGTGGAGCTGATGCCATCTCTTAGCTTTTTGACACTTAACACTGCTGAAGTGATTGATTTCAGTCCTGATTTTTCCTCTTTTTAGACGTAGCAGTTCTGCAAAGCAAGAGCTTAATCGTACTGGTCTTCTGTGCGTTTCTTCATAAAACTTCCCAGGGACTAGAGACTAGACCCCAACCTGCACTGCACACTGGGTCCCGTTTTGGGACACAAAGCAGTTCCAATAACAGAGCACAAGCCAGATCACCCCTGCATAGAGGAACGAACCCCGGGCATTGAGGTAGCATAACAGTGCCTACACTACCCTGCTCCCTATGGCTTAGTGGAAAGGGGCCATGTAGGCCTTTCCCGCCAGTCTCCTAATTCTGAGTCCCGCATCGGTCAGGTGTCTGCAGCCCACCAGTAACTCTAGAAGAACCACAAAGCCAACCAAATTTGGGGGCAAAGCAGCAGTGGTGTCAGTTGCCACAGATCCACTGAAGTCAATGACTCTAGTTGAAGACTTGCCCGTTGAGGTTTATCAAAAGAAGAAGAATTAGTGCTGTACTGTGGTGTGCTGGGGAAAGAGAGCGAAAAGGAGGCAGAAAGGCATTGCGACCTCAGACACCCTGATGAGTATCTTCATTTTTGCATGAGCTTTCGTGGGAGAAAATCTCCCACGAAAGCTCATGCGATAAATAAATCTGTTAGTCTTTAAAAGTGCCCCAGGACTCTGTTGTTTTTCTGCAATAGACTAACACGCCCCCCCCCCCTTTGGAACTTTATTTTTGCACCTTTTTGAAGCTATGAGAGGACACGATTCGGTCCCAGATTCCGTCAGGGAATTTGTGAGCCAGATCCTCACCCGGTGGATACCGGTCAAT
The DNA here is from genome assembly GCA_007922175.1 of Pelusios castaneus. NCBI lineage: Eukaryota > Metazoa > Chordata > Testudines > Pelomedusidae > Pelusios > Pelusios castaneus. The sequence goes on from ML685811.1 coordinate 767,030, forward strand.
CTCCACTGAAATCAATTTACAGCAGCTGAGGATCTGGCCTGGCATTTCCCAGCATCTAAGAGAATAAGAGCAAAAACACTGAAAACTTTTAAAAGAAAGTGATGGCTACTTTAAACAAGCAGAGAGCTCTCAGATAATAACTTTAAGCCTTAAACTTTAAGCCTTAAGCAAATGGCTTTCGCTTAGTTTGATAAGATCCGTTAATTACTTCTTTTTTTTTTTAAATGCTAAAGTTACACCAAAAATGGACTGGTTTAATTGCTGCATTTTAAAAAATGGAAATATCTCCTCAGATAACACCTTTGCATAACCTAATCATTACCAGCCAGTCTTTAAGATATCCATCAATACAGCACAAAGGAAAATTAATCCGACAGATAAAACCTGTATTCCTATGTCCACCTCAAGGAAGATTTTATCAGGGAAATAGTTAGATCACTTTCATAAAGGATATTTTCTTTTTGAGAAGTAGCATGAATGATTAACTGGTGCACTGGATGGGCTACCTGACCATTTACTCTATTCTCAGACATTTAACAACCCCTCCCTCTCCTGTCTGCAGTTTTAGGACAAAATTCTACTAATTTTTAAATAGTTCTAGGTTATCTAGCATGGAGGTCAGTGTCTTTAGACAATTCAGAGTCTAGAACTCTGTTTGGTTCTCCAACCCCACTCCACTACAGGCAGTCAGCCAGGCTCTCTAAAATGTTTCCTGGGTGTTCAGATTATGAATTACTTATAAGGGAGAAATTTCCAGAGGGGAGCTGTGTTAGTCTGTGTACAGCAAAAACAACGAGAGTCCTGTGGCACCTTATAGATGAACAGATTTCTTCGGGCATAAGCTTTCGTGGGCTGTAACCCATCTGGTTAGATGCATCTCATGCCTGAAGAAATCTGTTAGTCTGTTAGGTGCCACAGGACTCTCGTTGTTTTTGTTATAAAGGAGAGAAGGGGCTGAATCAAAAACACCAAAGCTTAAGGTGGATTTAGTTTTCTGGAGTTGGCCCCAGTCATTAAGTGGAAGTCCTGAAGTCTGAAAGCTTTAAGTTTCAGATTGGAATTTGCCCCAAGCTGGGGATGGTGTTTGGACTTAGGGCGTCAATTCAGTCCACTGGAGACAAGGGTCAGCTCCCCACTTTGGATCTGGATGAAGCAAGACCGCATTGTTCAGAAGAAAGGTTGGGGTTCATCCCTAGCTTAGCTCGGTCGGTGAGATCGCTCCAGCATGCCCTATATCAGCCGTTAGCGTGTTGCAGAGGGATGGCACAGAGACGATCTCATCTCTCATGCCAAGGGGGGGTTGTTTAAAGGGGGGCACGGCCACAAGATCACACTCCTGGCAAACAAATATTTGAAAAAAATCGATCTGGTTGCTGTTGGGCACACTCTAACCAGCCTCTTCTAAATCTGTGCTCCCAGACGAGGGTAGCCCCGTCTCCCTTTTCAGACCACTTTAAGCCCTGGCAGGGAGAAGAGGGAATAATCGTTCACGCTGACCAAGTCTTCAGCGTGGGAGGCAGCCAGCTAGCAGATGTATGTGATCCATAGGTTTCAGCAGAGGCAGAAATCATCCGGGCCTTCTCCAATGGCAATGGCCATCTCTACAGTTAGGGGATGGATCCAGCCACCCTGCACCGGCCTGGTCCAATCACTTCCCTGGCCCCTAACATGTTTGCAGTGGTCTGCTCCTTGGCACAAAGAATGCAGCAGACTTTGTTGCATTACACAGCCTTTCTACATGCAAGAAGGTGCCCCCCACAGCAAGGAATCCACGCCCACACACCCTGCTCCCTGCAAGAACAGCCTCTGTGGACTGTTCCAGGTAACAAAGATCTACCTGGGAGGCCAAGATTAACTATTGCTGCAATAAAATGGATTCCCTGCACTTCCCTCCCACCATCCCTGCCAACTTTAAAGCAACACTGTGGGCCCCCCCCGCCAGATATTAGTTTGGGCCCACGGTAGGACTTACCCAAGTGCAAAAACATCTGAGTGCTTGGAGAAGGGCAGCTTGTCCTCTTCCGTGTCAGGCGAGAGCTGGCGGATGATTTCTGGGGCCAGGTGGCACAGCCAGCCATTCTGGATCCGCAGTTTATTCTCCCTCCTGAAGACACAAGAAGGCAACAGCGAGCACGTCACAGAGTTGTCATTTCAACCACACCTCCTCCGAGGTGATGAACTGGCAGAACAACTAGCTATGGCTGCATGTCTTCAGTGCATTTATTCAGCCAAGTCTACCCCAGCGGTCAGTACAGGGGTTATTCTAGGGTGGGATCTGTGGTCTAACTCCTCTAAGGAAATCATGAGTAGAAACAAAATGAGTGTCCTCACTTCTCTCCTTAGTGAATGATGGGCCATCTCACAAAACAACCATACAGCAGGGCACAGGTCCTGGAAGACCAGGACATGCACGGGGTGGTAGAAATGGCGAGATGTCACTCAATCCAAATGGAGATCAGTTGGCAAAGTTGTGTGAAGAAACCTTGCACAGTGCCTGCCCTGCTAACGCTCAGTGCTATGAGATTTTTACACAAACAGCTGTATCAGAAATCCACCCAAGCAAAAGATAAAACTTTACCCAGCAATAAACTGTATTTGGAGTTAGCACTATTGGAATCAGTCCAGGTAGCATCAGGTCCTAAAACAGAACAAAGCAGCGAGGGATAAACAGACGAAAGCCCAGATTCTGATCTGTTACGCTGGAGCAATTCTGGAATCGCTCCACTGAGTTCATCAAAGGGCCTCCAGATGTATAGTGCTATATAACAGAGAAGATTTTTCCCAGCAAATGTCAGACCATTCGAAAGAAGACTCCTTGGAATTTCAGGCCACCATTATGGCAATGCCTGATAGATCCATAATATATGCCTATCAGAGGAATGGTCAGGTGAGGGTCTGTGCCCAGCAACATGCTGGAAACATGCTAGATGAATATGCTGGTCCCGTCTAGCCTTTAAGTCTATGAGTCTAACAGGAAATAAATGAGACACACACAAAAAACAATTCAAGCAAGTGGCTTCCACATTGGCCCAACCAATTTTGTAAACAATACAAGAAATATAACCAAACTACATTAAAGACCTTTACAGGCATCCACTACAGAGCAATAAGGAACTGTATTACAAAAGGGAAATCTACAGGAAATCTAAATAGAGCAGAAAGGTCCAGAGAGGCGAGTAAACTAGCGAATTAAGGGGGGGAAGTCACTATATCTGAAAGCTGGGAGAAAAGGAAAGGCGTTTGTTCAGTGAGATATTCTAGTTTTGTTAGAAATAGAGAGCTAAAGTTTTCAGAACTGAGCAGGAGAGTTGGTCATATGGCCATTCGTTATAATGGGATTGCATCGTTAAATCTCTGAACTGGCTTTGAAGAATCTCATGGTGCATTTTTATTACCATACAATAGATTAGGGGACATACATACCTGTGTGTGAGGATCCAAAGATATGCCCACACTCCCCACAGTCACCCAGTCCTGCAACGCCAACGTTAATTGCATTGTTGTAAACGTTATTCTTGAATAGATTTTTTTAAAAATAAGCACTGTGGGCCACGGCTCTTCAGCCTCTTTTCACTGACCTAATGGCTTGAGCTTTGCCCATTCAGAACCGTGGGAAATAAGAAATAATAAAATAATAGCCATGTGTTACCCTTAGCTAGTGCTTCTTGTCCACAGCTCTCAGAAGACTGCATAGATAGATGGGGAAATTTATTGCCTCCATTCCACGAAATGGGCAAAACGAGAGCCCAGGGTGAAAGAAAAGTTGTTACGGCACATTGGGCCCTGCACCACTGATGATGACCCGTGACACTGGTGTGATACAAATAATAAATGAAGGCAATAATAGTCAAGTGACTTGCTCCAGGTCACCCAGCAGGGCAGTGCTGGCAATATGTCAGGCTGTGTTCACCCACTGAACCATTCACGACCACGGGGACCCACTGGGTTTCCAGCAATAAGCGTTCTGGCGCTCACCGGCTGGCCTGATGGACAGATCATAATCTGGGCTGGCACACGGAGAACACTGACCTCTCCATTCATCGCTCACGTCCCAGCAAGGGCACAGCCTAGGACCTTCTCCTTCCCTAGAGTCCTGTTCATTGAAAACCAATGCCACATTACAGCAAGCCACGGTCCCCAGGGACGCATCATTGATAGTAATTGAACGACCGTCTGTTCGTGGAGTGAACTCAGGTCAGCATCAGCATGCAGCGACCGTCGGCTTTGTGACTCATCTCAGGTGTGTGGTCTGGGTGCTCAGCAACAGCTTCGTGGTTCCCCTGGGCTGTGTAAAGTGGCCTGGCTCCATTATCTCAGGAGCTCAGCTCCTCTGTCACTTCCTTGGCTGGTGCTGGGGGCAACGGGCAGGAGTTTCAATAGGTGAGGCTCAGAGCCTTGGCAGAAAGGAAAGATTTAGGCTGCTCCTACAAGCCCCCTTCTGACTGAAGCTGGGGTCCTGGAGGCATCCTCACTCCCTTCTTCTAGGAGCAAGGATGCAGCAATGTGGCCTGATCAGTCAGACGAAAGGACCTCGGATGCCCAGCCGGAGTGCCACGGTTATGATCTGAGACCATCATTAACCAGTTCCCGGTTCATCTCGGAGCAGAAAACAAAGGGCAGAAATAGTAAATATGGATGGACTTTCTCACCAGTAAAGATGCTGAGGGGAGCATTTTCGAAGATGCTTCCTAAACCAGAATCAACCCTCTCCTGTGGCCCGTCTCCATCTGTCTCAGGCACCCAGTCCAGTCTAAAGGGTCATTTGGCCCCCTGAATTAACAATTCAAGCAGAACTTATCTGCTCCATACACCGTTCTCCTCCTTCCAAACTGATCACCTCTGTGCTTGCCACAGCCAGGTTTTCATCTGAATTCCTCTTTACTAGAGGACCCTGGGGTCAGGGAATCTCTCTTGCTAAGTGGATTATAAAGGGCCACCCCACAGAATCCATTCGAGGTGCCTTCTGCCTCACCACAGATCTGCTCTCCACGTTTCTGCATTCCCCAAGGCTCAGTTCCCCCAGCCAGCTCCCACCTCTTACAGCCCTGCCTGCCCCCCAGTCAATCCGCAGGTGCTAGATTTCCATCCCGGTGTCCCACAGCTATGCACAAATCACACACACTCTCCCCAGCAAGCACGCAGTCTGGGTCATCTGAAATTGGCTCCCCAAACGGTAACCCATCCTCCCTCTAATTCTACTTGGGCTGTCATGCTTCATGATAATTAGCTGCTCCAGTAAATGTATTTGCCAATCTCCGCGTTGACATCACTATTAATCCTGAGCTGCGTCGCTCACCAGCACATAGCCCATGAATTTCGCTTCATCTTTAATCCTGCTTCCCACCTCATCTACCAGTCACGCCCTTTATCTCCTCAAGGTCTCAGCTAATCAATATGAATATATTACAGTCACACAGCGAACGGGTGACAGGAGCATGCCAGATAGGTTGCTTCCTACTTTCTTCACCTTCCAGGCCGAGCCTAGCATGCATCAGTCACATGTGTTAGAAGAATAAATTCTCTACAACATGGGAGAGTTCCCCAGTCGACAGACACTGTTTGCTACATGAATCCACCCCCCAAGCCACAATGGAGCTGCTCAACAAAGCCATCTCCTCAGCAAAGCTGTGTCCATAAAGGCAAGCATGCCTCCCAGCAGCAAGAGGCTGGACCTAGCTAGTCAAAAGTCCATACAGAAGGCCCCTCGTGTTTGGTTTTTACCTATTTTTTCCAAAGGATTCCCACCCAGGGAACCTCCCACCAGGAACCCTGAAAGTAATAGGCACCGCTCACCCTCCTGTCCACTACCCCTGCACATATACTGGGCGCCCCAGCCTCTTCCTCCCATGGCAAACCTCACTCCCTCTCCCCGTTGACCCCCCTCCCACAAGACTTGGGGATAATTTAGATCCCAATAGAAAATTTTCAGTTTGGGCTCAACTTTATTTTGACTCTTTCCAGTCCCCAACCAGTTCCTCTTCCTCCACTGGCCAGTTCATGAGGCAGAAGAATTATCGACTCCCAAAGCAAATACTGGCTCTTAGTTCCCTCCTTCTATTAAGAAGTTAACAGTTTTGCGTAGCTGTGTATACAAAGCGTGCACACAGACTTACATGCAGAGACACCTGAGCCAAATTGCTTTTCCCCTTTCCTGTTCCTTTCCAGTCTTTTCTTTCCTGCCTCCATTTATAAGGGCCTGAGAAAACCCAGCCGTTTGTTTTTAAAAATCCCCTTTGCCACAAAAATATGCCACTGTTACAAGGCAGCACACATGGTTTTTATAGCAGGCTGCTTTCTGAGGCCGATTCTGGTCCCAATCTCTCCAATGGACAACGGAAGAAACTCTGCTGAAGTCAACCAGTTTACGTTACATGGCCGCAAGCAAGATCAAACTCGGGCAGAGACTCGCCATCCCACTTTCCCCCCAAACTCTCTGAGGACGGGAATGAGAAAAACAACCAAGACGTAGGTCAGTTCGAAACACAACCCTCCCAACACAACGTGTGAAGGAACATAACGAAAAGCCCACAACAGCACAAGACGCTCACACAGCTGATGAAGTCTCTGCTACCCCTTCAGACACCCAGCTTCTCTTTGTCTCCGCTGCGAGGGAATGCCCCTTGGCAATCAATAGCATCCACACCGCTCAAAGGCCTCCATGCTTGCTCCAGGAGACCGAAGTGAGAGCGCTCTGGTACAGAAGGGAAGCTTTCAGTTCTCGCCAGCGAGCTTCCAGGTTCTCTGCTGGCCCACATACGTGGCTCTTAATGACAAGTTGCTGCTAAGCACTGAAATCAATTAATAGGCATCAAGATACTCCTGCTACTGAAGTCTTCCTCGTAGCTCTTCTCTAACGGTGGGGAGGCTGAGGGGCAAAGACAAGCGCAAATAACAGTGCACGCGTGTGGACGCACACACTGGGCTCTGAAAAGTAGAACCTTGCAAATATAGAGTAATGGCTTCCTAAAGAGGTTCAGCCTCTCAGATAGTAACAACTCCCAGGTTTCAGCCATTCCTTATTTATTTTACATTAGAGAATTAATTCACAATCAACCCATGAGCTGCATTATAGTGATGCAGGCGAGGAGACCTGGTGGGTGTCTGATCTATATTGAAAGGCCGGTGGGGCAAGTGTATTCTTCACTCAAAGGAATGTAAGGACTTTACCCAATCTGCAGCACCCAGTGGGGTGAGAAAAACGACTCCATCTAAAAACTGCATAGACTGATACGTTTTAATCTCCAACGTTACCTTTTACTTCTTTTGGTAACTAACCTTTTATGCCTCCCACTTATAATCTCTTTCCATCAATAAACTTATATTAGTGTTTTATCCTTACGAGCAAGTTTATCTGAAGTGCGTGATAAATGTGCTACGGTTACAGAGGCTGGAACATGTCCACTTTTCTTTGCTGAAGCGGTGAACTGATTAACAAGCTTGCATTACTCCAGAGAAGGTCTTGAGCAGTGAGAGACGATACACTCATGGGCTGCAAAGCTGGGGGCTTTTTCTGTATAATTCATGAGTGGCTCAGGGGCCACGCAATTCAACTGCAATTCAGCGGAGCATGGGGATCCATAGGAGGTTCTGCTGCATGGACTGACGACAGTGTGAGAACCTAACCAAGCTATTGAGTTAAGGGAGCACAGCAGCCCCACAGCTCCAGGTGGTACCCTGGAGTTCCCATCACAACTTCTTCTCTGAAGATCTGATCCATCCTTAGAGGCTTAGTTTTCCAATCTTATGGTATGAAATCACCCAGCCCTAACGGAAACAGGAAGATTGGTCTCTGCAATGTACAGATGTTAAAATCTCACAGTGCAGAAAAGGGGTTTGTCCTGATGTCCTGGCTGAAATGTCCTCCCATCCCTTCCTGCTTCACTGCTGTCGCATAGCTCATGTGCAGGTACAGCTTATGAAGTGCTTGGAGAGCCTCTGAGATGAAAGACACTGTGTAGACGTGCAACAGTTCTCTCACCCCCTCCTTGCACTAGAATGGCTCCGGGTAAATCTATCCGGGAGATAGTAACTTCTTCAGGTGCTTTCTGGTCACGGTCAAATGTCCCCCGTTTGTGACATAGTTCCTCTGGGACCCAGGAAAAAGTGTTCACACTGGTTGTCACCCTACCCCTGGGCATTATTTCAACACACAGGGTGTTCTAAGGCAGCGGGTTTCAAACTTGGTTTCTCGAGACCCAGTTGAAAAAATCATTTATGCCCAGGACCCAACAATGACATCTTTGAGCAATGCGTCCCAGTCTTTTGACGGGAGCAGGCGGTGCTGCAACCCAGTGCCTGAGGGTCTGCCAGCCACCCAGTACTGGGTCCTGACCCTAGGTTTGAAAACCACCATTCTGAGGCATCAGCCATCGATGCAGAGGATGGAAGAACACCTAGTGTGAAGGTCTAAGGGATGCACTGCATAGGAGTAAGGAACTATCTGAAAAGAATATGACAAAGCATCAATCAGAACAAGCTAATATGAGGAAGATCAGTTTGGTAACAAACCTAGTAACCACAGCATGGCTTGAACTCCAAATATTTGGTCTGAGAACACAGCTCACCACCACTTGAGCCTACCATTTGCTGGTAGCTGTAGTAAGTTGTTATCTTCCAGTGGGACATGAAACGCACTGTACCAGCGTATTACATTTGCAGAAACGGGGTGGAAAGTGCCAAGACACCTGTACTCCTAGGACTTTTAAAGCTTTGAGAAAAGTTGGTGCTAAAAATTAGCAAGGATCTAATTATGCAAGAAGTAAGAAAAACACTCATTGCAGTTAATCACTTAACTTGACAATGGATACACGGGTGAGAGAGGTGGGAGATAAAGATGTGGCCCATTATCTCTTTCTCTAACCCTTTGATTTTGAAACACTCTAATTACAAAAAGATTAAAATAATGCGGTTTATCTCACAGGTGGCTTTGCAATAAAGCAATAATTAACTGCAGTAAATCTCTACAATACCAAGGGCTGTATTTTTTTTAAAAAGGGAAGAATTAAAAATATTACAATAAGTTCTATCTAAATTAGGAGGCACCTGAAGCTCAGTTTGCCTTAAACGGGTCTCTGCTTATGGCAGATAGGTGTTTTAAAGCTTATCACTGACAGGGATTAAGAGATCCGGGGGGGAACAATTTGGAGGTGATTTTGTTCTGTGTTCCTTTGGCCTAAGTGAAGGGAACCTGATGCTGCAGCCCAGTTTGAACTGGTGCTTCTCAGCAGAGAAGAAGTCATCTGCAGGGACAGACAGCACCAGCTGTAAATCATGTGCATAAAGAAAACAGTCTGAGACAGTTCTCTGGAGAACACAATGCTAAGAGGGAATATGCAGAGAACAGTTACCTCTGGAAGCTAGGATGCCCACTGTAATATGATCTGTCCTCTTCTTCAGGTAACAATGAAGCCATTGAAGGATCACTTCCAATCTTTTGGCACAGAATTGCCATTGTTCTATTAATAACTCATGGTTCACAGTCTTAAACAGTAAACCAATCCAATATCTAAAGCAAGAGACAAAATCCTGGTCCTGAAGTCATCCTAAAATCACTGCAAACCCGGAGATGCACACCCCGGCTGGATGATATCTCCAACCCGGAGATGCACATCCCGGCTGGATGACATCTCCAAACCCGGAGACGCACACCCCCGGCTGGATGACGTCTCCAAACCCGGAGACGCACACCCCCGGCTGGATGACGTCTCCAAACCCGGAGACACGCAGCCTCGGTTGTATGACGTCTCCAAACCCGGCTGGATGACGTCTCCAAACCCGGAGACGCACAGCCCGGCTGGATGACATCTCCAAACCCGGAGACGCACCCCCCCAGCTGGATGACGTCTCCAAACCCAGAGACGCACACCCCTGGTTATATGACGTGGTTGATCCAGACTGAAATGGACCCAGTGCAGCATCAGACAGCATGCAAAAATACATCAGTACCAGAATTATCACCACACTTCCAAGTCTTTTGTTCAGAAAGGATTTGACCATTCGATGTACATAGGACCCCAGGCTGTGTGGGACAGAGCAGGTAAGTCATTGCAGCACAGAAACGCTTGCCGGGATGACGCAGGGGAGCCACCAAGGGCTGGAGGATAGACAGAGAGAAAGTTCCAAGCCCGGCTCCTCCCAGCTCTCTCTATGGCCCTGGCCAAACCATAGCTTCTCTGCCTCAGTACTCCGCCTGTAGAATGGGGACAGGAATGCCTACACGAGGGCTGCACAGATCACTGAGTTTTTGGTTCACTGCCAGTTTAAAAGAATGAAGAGGTTTTGGGAGGTGAAAATGAGATGTGGGGCGAAATATTTTCAAAATTTTGGAAAAATATACTCTTGAATTGAAGAAAACATTGAGCATTTTAACATTTTTTAATATAAGCAAAGGAGGAGAAGAGGGTGGGAGTGCACTATGAAGCCCTCATGACCTTTAGCTCAGTGTGTGGGACGCTCACTCGGGAAAGCACGGACCCAAACCCATGTTTCCCCATTCCAGATAAGTGGCCCGGCCTATGGTTAAAAGGGGTGAAGGAGAGGCACCCCCACCCCCACCTCCTGCCTTGTGAATGACAACCCTTATGAATCTGACCCCTCTTCCCCACGTTGTGGCCAAAACCATTCAACACATTTGACCCAAAACTGCATTTCTCAGCAACTGAATTATTTGTCCAGAGAACGTCACCCAGTTCCGAGATTAGCTGTTCACATTTTTACTGGCTTTACAGCTGTTAAACGTCACGAAGTGCTACGTGCATCATATCAACAAGTGCTCCGTCGAGCACAGCTCCAGAATTTTTGGGTGAGTCATGTCCAGACGGGGCAACTCCCCACACAGCAGGGAAATCAGTCCAACCCTTCCTCTCATTTGGTGGTAGACTCTGAAGATGACATCCCCAGGAAATGCTCTCCGGCACAGCACCAAAATCAGGGAAGCCCATTTCACACTGTTCCAAACTGTAACTATAAGCTGGACTGTTTGTTCAAAACTGGCCCCACATTCACTCTATGGATCGGGGCTCTCTCTGAGCTCAGGGCTGTGATCTGAGTTGGTTTCTAAACCTGAATTCTGAGTGGCTCCCACCTGTGTTGGGGTTTAACAACAAACATGTCACCCAGCTCTCATCAAGGCAAGACGTTGCTAACTATCTCAAAGCAACAGCATCAGCCAGCTCAGCCTACAATCAGGAACGAAGATCCACAGTCCTCCCACAACTACACCACTACTGAAAGAAAATGTTGGTCAGGGCAAGTCATGATGGCTTCTACCCCAGGAAAAATTCTGGGTCAAAACCATCCCTTCTGTAGGGTGACTGGGAGTTTTAAGCTTCCACTGGATCATTCCATACCCAAGGCTCAACAGGATTTGTAGCCTGGCTCCAAGCTCTGCTGTGGAAATGCTGTGGAGCAGCACTCCTGGCAACCAAAATGAAAACATCTGGCACCTACTTGAGAACCAGTTTTATCGAGCCCTGCCTTACACCCTTCCCCCCACAACTCCTTGGTAACAGGCTAGAGGCACCGCTCAAAAGGCCATTTTCGGTATGCTGGTAACTCTTTGTACTCCTGCTTTGCAGAAAACAAACTTGTCCTGTCAGGGGGAAGGGACACAAGGAAGAGGAGAGCAATTCTCTGAGTCAGCCCTAAGGCTCTCCCAGGCCAAAGCAAGCCCTCTTGTCCCCATCTAGTCTAAAGAGCCACAAACCCACTTCTCCATGGCTGACTCTTTTGGGGGTCGCAGCTGCTTTTGGGCCTATCACATAAGGGACTATCTAACTGGTGGGGTGGGGTGGAGGAGGACGGTCATTGCCTGTCAAACAGAGAAGGTCAGCATTAGCAGAGAAAGGAAGGTGACTCTCCGGCACAGACGATGGGGCAGGAGATGCTAGAGACAAATAAACTTGTGGAGAACTAACTCACGCAGCAGCATTTCCAGCACACCGCAGGGTTTAGCTGTGTCCTACCTGCCTGCTTGCAGAACTCCCGATATTCTGAAGAGCCCAAAGTCTGTGATCACCACCTTCCCATTGTCATAGAAAATGTTTTTAGACTTGAGGTCTTTGTGGAGGATCCCCTTCGCGTGCAGGTACCCCATTCCCTGAAAGAAAGGAGAGAGAAGGAACTAGCAGGAAGCCCTGAGGAGACAACGCCGGCTCGTGCTAGCATGCAGCATGGTTACAGACGGCTTGCAGTACATCTCCCTACGGACCAAACGGAAGGAGAGGGGAAGGAATTTCAGACATGAGGGCTCCTTCACTTCCAGTCAGAGTGGCTGCTCCAACGAGGGATCCAGGAGGGATGGGAGCAGGCACACTGGGATCGCCCCTCTGCTTGCAAAAGGAAAGTACAGCTATGGGAGAAACCACATAACATCATTTCCCCCCTCGGCCTCGGCTCCTGCCCTGCACACAACCCAGGGGTGGCGCACAGCAGGGTGCCCAGGGCTGTTCTGCTCTAGGGGAAGCATGAGTGGGGTGCAACTAAGATTTCAGGGAGCCCAGATCCGCTCAGCCCTCCATGGCTCACACCTGCACCCGAAATCTCTACTCACGGGGAGCACAGGGAATGAAAACTGCTGCGGCTCACACAAAGCACCATGCTCCCTGCACACAGCCACAGGTTTCACTAGTGACTATCTGCTGTCATGACCGCGAACCCTTGCCTGTATGGGGCAGTGTGCATCTGCCTAGCCTAAGGAGCCGGTCTGCCTTGGGTAGGCACACAACGGAACGGCCATTCCCAGCACTGCACAGGTCTCACTGGCGAATCTGGAATTCACATGGGATATGTTAATGTTTATAAGGGCTGAGTGCTTCCAAAGGGACAGGCATTCTATTATCATTTTATGGCTCTTGGCTAAGCCCTCTACAACTTCATCATCCTGATTAATTCATTATGCCACAAAAAATAACAGCATAACAAATAGCATTTACTTTCCTCCCGCCCTCTGCTGAGACACGGAGGAATTTCGTATTCATTTTCTTTTCGATTTGGGGACCTGGAAGGTAATAATTCAAAGCTGTCCTCCCTACTGCAACCATCCCACTCTGAATCATTAATTCATGTTTCCTACTTTCACCCCAAGATTAGTCTAGAAATAATTAGAAATAATTGCTAATAGTCTAGACATCACAGCAGCGCAGGGGGCATGGAAAGCATTGGTTTACCTCTGTCTCCTATTGAGAACTGCATGGTGGGTAATTAGAACGAGCATCGGTGATGGAAGGAAGGGGAGGGAAGAGAGGGCAGAACTGGCCGACAGGGAAGATGATTAAATCCAGCCAAAGACCGAGTTCTGGTAGGCTGACGTCTGGACCACGATACTAAGTTGCGCAAATGTCATCATGTTTGGAAGAAGCCACATCCTGAAGCCCACTCTCAGGCGGTGTCTACACCAAGGAGCTGATGCTGGCATATCAGCCTACACCGACAGAACCCAATTTCCCACAATACAAAGCACCAGGGGTCACCCGATGAAGCTAACAGGCAGCAGAATTACTACAAACAAGAGGAAGTACTTTTTCATACAACACCTGGTTAACCTGTGGAACTCATTGCCATGAGACCATGTGATGGCTGAAAGTATAACTGAGTTCAAAAAAGAGCTAAGTCAGTTCACAGAGTTTAGGTCCAATGGGCAGCTGGCTAGCTCCAATGGCTATTAGCCACGATGGTCAGGGACACAGCCCCATGTTCAGGGCAATGCTAAACCTCTGTCTGCCAGAAGCCAGGAGTGGAAGACGGGGTGGGTCGCTCCAATGGCCCTGTTCTGTACACTCCCCCTGCAGCTCAGAGGCTGGCCGCTGCTGGACACAGGCTATTGGGCTAACTGGCCCATTGCCCTGGTGCAGCACGGCTGCTCTTTGCCGTGCTAAGGAGTTTTTCTGGCTGGGTTGGAGCAGCTCCGCTCCAAGCGACGTAACCACCCGGACACCCCGCCCAGGAGTTACGACAACAGCCAGGCCCCAGCACACAGGTGGCGTCAGATGACTGGTCCCACAGAGACCTGGCCCTTGAAGAGTCCACACACAGGATTAAAGAAGGAGAAGGAAGTTGCTTCTCCATTCAACAGTTCCTATTCTGCCACCCGCCCTCCAGGTACGTAGTGGGCTCCTGCCAAGGCTGGGGCTGTTTAGAGCGGAGGACAGAGTCAGGCCACTGGGGCTGCATCCTGATTCCTATCAGGGACTTATTATTTGACTTTGGATGAGTCCCTTCAGTATTCAGTACCTGTTTCCCTCAGTGTTGAACGGACACGCGCCTAACCCACGCAGGCCGAATTCACCCACTGCTAAGTCTACATTGTGTCTACACTTGCAAGTTAGTTCGAATTAAGGAAGCTTCATTCAAACTAACTTAAGCCTTGGCCACACTAGGCTTTCATTAGTTCGAATTAAGGGCTTCCTTAATTCGAACTAATACATTCGATTGCTTAGTTCGAACTAACCCTTAATTCGAAATAGTTAGTTCGAATTAAATCAGTGTGGCCATATTATTTCGAAGTAACTGTTTTGTTCGAACTAATCGGCAGATTGACCTTCATGCGATTGACTAATTTGAACTAAGCAAGTGCCCTGCATGGCCATGGCTAGTTCGAACTAGCATTCTAGTGGGGCCGTGCTGGTTTGAATTAAGTTAGTTCGAATTAACTAAAATTAGTTGGAATTAGTTAGTTCCAATTAACTAATTCGAACTAGGTTTTGTAAGTGTAGACATAGCCCTAGAGCTTCTGAGGAAAGACATTACGGAAGTGCATTTAGTTCAACAGGGTGATAATTATTGGAATTATTTGATTTTATTATTATTATTTTATGTTAGTTCAAAAAACTCATAATGATTACTGGAATTACAGCCAAACAGGGGCCCTGCAAGCCTACCATACAGCGTAATAGTCTATATTAGCTGGTTAGAATGACTGTTACTATCGCCTTGCCAAAAAAATAAAGGCAAGAAAAGGAATTAATTTGTTTTTATTGCAGTAGCGCTGAGTAGCTCCCAGCCAAGATCACTGTGCCAGGTGCTGTACACCCACAAGCTCGCACAGGCACACACAAGACTGACAGTTAGCTTCCAAATGGTCCTTATAGTAGAAGTTAATTACCTTAGGCAAGTCATCACCACCTATGGTTGTTCATTACAGACCATATCCACCAGGGATATTTTTCCAAACTTCAACTGAAGTCTGTGGAAATTCACCTCTGCAAAATCTGAGTCAGGACCCAGGATATGGACTAAAGCACTGTGAAGACAGCTGGCCTCTAACACAGCTGCTGTACGAGATAGAATCACAGGGCTGGAAGGGACCTCATGGGGTCATCTAGTCCAACCCCTGCTAAAAGCAGGACCACTCCCATGAAATCACCCCAGCCAGGGTATTGTCTAACCGGGCCTTAAATGTTTCCAAAGATGGAGATTCCACCACCTCCCTAGATAGCCCATTCCAATGCTTCACCACCCTCCTAGTGAGAAAGTTTTTCCTCATATCCAACCTCGACCTCCCCAGCTGTAACTTGAAACCATTGCTCCTTGTTCTGTCCTCTGTTACCACTGAACAGCCTAGCTCCCCCCTCTTTGGAGCACCCCTTCAAGTAGCTGAAGTAGTATCAAATCCCCCCTCAATCTTCTCTTCTGTAGACTAAATAAGCCTAGTTCCTTCAGTCTCTCCTCATAAGTCATGTGCCCCGGCCCCCTAATCATTTTTGTTGCCCTCTGCTGGACTCTTTCTAATTTGTCCACATCCTTTCTGTAGTGGGGAGCCCAAAACTGGACACAGTACTCCAGATGCGGCCTGACCAGTGTCGAATAGAGGGGAATTATCACATCCCTCGATCCGCTGGCAATACTCCTACTGATGCAGCCCAATATGCCATTGGCCTTTTTGGCAACAAGGGCACACTGTTGGCTCATATCCATCTTCCCGTCCACCATAACCCCCAGGTTCTTTTCTACAGCGCTGCTACTTAGCCGATCGGTCCCCAGCCTGTAGCAGTGCATGGGATTTTTCCGTCCTAAGTGCAGGACTTTGCACTTGTCTTTGTTGAACCTCATGAGGTTTCTTTCGGCCCAGTGTTCCAATTTGTCCAAGTCTCTCTGGATCCTGTCCCTGCCCTCCAGAGTATCTACCATTCCCCCCAACTTGGTGTCATCCGCAAACTTACTAAGCACGCAGTCTATTCCATCATCAAGATCATTAATGAAGATGTTGAACAGAACTGGCCCCAGGACCGACCCCTGGGGCACTCCACTCGTTACCAGTTGCCAGCTAGACATTGAGCCATTGATTCCTACCCGCTGAGCCCGTTGATCTAGCCAGTTTTCTATCCACCTTAGGGTCCACTCGCCCAACCCATACTTCCTTAACTTGCTGACGAGAATGCTGTGGGAAACGGTATCAAAAGCCTTGCTAAAGTCGAGGTATACCACGTCAACGGCTCTTCCCGCATCCACAAATCCAGTCATCTCATCACAGAAGGAAATCAGGTTGGTCAGGCACGATTTGCCCTTGGTGAATCCATGTTGACTGTTCCTGATCACTCTATTTTCTTCCAAGTGTTTCAGGATGGATTCTTTGAGGACCTGCTCCATGATTTTTTCAGGGATTGAGGTGAGGCTGATAGGTCTGTAGTTCCCTGGATCCTCCTTCTTCCCTTTCTTGAAGATAGGTACTATATTTGCCTTTTTCCAATCCCCCGGGACCTCCCCCGATCGCCATGAGTTTTCAAAGATAATGGCCAGTGGCTGTGCAATCACTTCGGCCAACTCCCTCAGCACCCTTGGATGCAGTTCATCCGGCCCCATAGACTTGTGCACATCCAATTTCTTTAAGGAGTCCCTAACCTGACCTTCCATCACCGAGGGCCGCTGTTCTTCTCTCCATTCTGCATTACGCAGTGTAGTAGCCTGGGAGCTGGCCCTCCCTGTGAAGACTGAAGTAAAAAAAGCATTGAGTACTTCAGCCTTTGTCCCAACTCGGGGTTTTGTTCTGTACCCAAGGAAGGGTGACCTGTTTGGGTGAAGAGCTTTGAAGTTGGGCTGAGCCACCCAGTAGTGTTTTCGTGGTGTGTTCACAATAGCAGAGATCCTTTGATAAATCAGTGCTTAGCCACTGGGTGTGCCTGCGCCAGGGTCATTCTCTTCTTCTTCCTTTTTGCAAGCCCTGTGTTCATGCAAGAGGCAGCAGCTGTCAATGAAAGGAAGAGGTGGCTTTGTGAAGCATTGTTACTTAAAGTCTTGCTTTCGACCAAATGTTTCCTCTAGGAAAAGCACTGTTGCTCTGTATCTAAAACTTCAGAGGACCTTGTCTGAATGGAGCATTGTTGTATTACACACAGGGACATGCTATTTCAGACACTTCCCAAGTGCAAGGACAGGAACCGGTAACAGGGGGCCACGCTCTCCTCTCAGACACACACACAAACCTCCCGGGGAGTTAGTTGTGCATGGGTTATCTGAGGGGAGAACTTGGCTCTTTATGATTTGCTTGGTTCAGCTCTGTCAGTAGCTGCAGTTTAGGAGGAAGAAATTTATTCAAGCTATTGTTAAGGATATTGCTCTAAAGCTGGAATAAGCTCTGGGCTAGCAAACAGCATCTTTGCCACCCAGCCCAAATTCTTTACCTCCCCCTACATCTTTCATCCTGGATCTCACACCAGACCCACTGGCCCCTGGATCCCCTACAGCCTTTACATCGATAATGACGAAAGCACCCTTTGCAAAGTACTGCATTAATTGTCACAGGCTTCCTGTGTGTACGAAAAGTCAGCTCCCCCTGCTGGCTCAGCTTTTTAAATGAATTAACCTGAGGTTAGCTAGACCACGTTCTACCATGAGCCCTTGCACCCAATAATCCAATAAGCTTAAAGGATCTTCAATCAACTAAGGCGACTAAAAGGATAGAGTCGTTCCTGTGAGCAATAGGGATACCCGGCTGGTCTTCCTGTGAACTGCCTCTCCTCCCTCAGTCCAGGCTGTGCAGAGTCCGGCTCAGAGATGAAGCCTCAGTGCGATGCTGGAAGTGCAGCAAAGGGCACAGTGAAAAGGTTTGGTGATACGGGGAGGGGGTTGCCCCTTTCTGCTTCCTCCCCCCACAATTGCCACAGGAAATCAGTCCTTGTTCAGAACACCGGCCATGTCCTGTCCCATCAGTAGCAGTCCCAGCTGTGGTGTGGAACCAGAATGAGAGGAGGGACGCCTCTGTCGTTACAGAACTAGCCTTAGGGCGTTGGAAACCTGAGGTCAGTTCCCTCCTCTGCCATGGACTCCCCAGAGGAGCTTCGCTAGTTCAATGGTGTCTCTGTGCATCAATAAAACGGAAATGATACATCTCTACCTCCTGATTTGCAGAGATACATGTGCTGCAGATTGTGAGGTGCCTGTGTACTATGGAAAAGTGGAACATAACAGTACCTGAGCTAAGATACCTGCATGGACAGCCACAAAGAACAGTCACAACCACAGTGACTCTGAGGCGACTCCCTCCTCGTACTAGAAAAGAGACAAGAGAAAATGCAGTCTCATTGCACAAGGCCATTAGCATCCCGTGGGGAGGGGCCTCACACAGCTCACAGCCATTGCTCATCCAGCACTGCCACCTTCCGCTCTGGTCCACCAGAAGACACCTGTTCCTCCTCCGTCATTAACCTTGAAGCTGGCCAGCTCATCTCCAGCACCACTGAAATGCCCTTAACACAGCCGCTCTCTAGGCATGTCGTAAAGGGATGCTGTGAAGGTGTCTTTAGGCCTTAAATTTAATCCGCTGTTAAATAATTTGCCACGTAAATATTTAGATTGTATTGGAGAGATGAACAGTTTCTCCTGAGCGTACTTCCAAGGCACTGAATCACAGTGTGCTTCTCCCCAGCAGAGAGGCCTGGGCAGAACACTCTTTCGCCCCAGAGAGTGATGCATGGCATGAGCCAACCCTAGACACTAGTGAAGAGCAGGAGACGCTGCCTCCCATTCTGCGAGCAGAGAGTACAATATCCACAGCACTCGCTGGCCTCGCTGGCCCAAGCCACGAGGAACGGCTCTTCTCCAGTACACAAGGACCATGTGAAAAGCTACTGCTTCTCCCATTGGTGCAGAGATGGCAGTGTGCCTTAAAAACTGCCCCAGGAAAGAGAAATGTATAAACAGATGCGTGTTGGATGCCATATACATTCTACAGACAGTGCACACACATGCAATGGGTGAGCATTACACGGTCTGGCCTGTACGCCACGGCCACGTGAAGAGAGGCCCCTATAATTTTAGAACAGGGGAAGTGTTGGCTCCTCTCTTTCAGTGGATGCTTAGGGCAATATGACAGAATGGACACCTGTGTCCACACCCTACCGTAATGATCTCTGAACAAAATGTGCCTTGTGACGTAGTGTTTGAAAATGCATGATTTGCTGGTCATTACTGCCCTGATACAAAAGGTATGGCAACATTGTATGTGTCATTAAAACATCCCACCACGTGGTGTTCTTACATGTTCCAAAGTGAGGCTGGCAAACGACCATTACTTAAACAAAGGAATATGTGCTCCGCTTAATTTGCATTTAAGCAGTAAATAGGGTCATCAAGCAGGAAGGGAAGCAAAAGGGTGCTCAAATGCAGCAGAGAGTCTCTATCTTCTGAATGTCAACCAGAAATATTTTCCAAGAGGGGAACTGACACTATAAAAAGGAGGGAGAAATACCCCAAGGCTCCCTTCCTCTCCCTGTCTCTGCCCTTCGATTCACTGCATCAGAAGGGACAAAGGAAGCAGCTACTGAACTGGAGAAGGGGTCCTGACCTAAGAAGATCGATCAGTAAGACCACTGAAAGCATGTGCTAAGAAAAGTTTAACACGGTTTGTTAACTTAGACACCAGCTGTATTTCATCTTTATTTTTCTTGTAACCGCTTCTGACTTTTATGCCTCGTTAAAACTTGTGCTCAATTAAAATCTCTCTTTGTAGTTAATAAACTTGCTTCATTGTTTTCTCCAATCCAGTATGTTTAAATGGAAGTGTCTGGCAACTCCATATGGGGTAACAAGATGTGTGCATATCACTGGACTTTAAATAAACCTGTATTATCCAGGAGAAGGCTGGGCAGTGCAAGACACATTTCTGGGGGGAAATCTAAGACTGGAAATGAGTTGGGGTCACCCTACAGCATAACTGATTTAGTTGAGGTTGGCCCTGTTTTGAACAGGGGGTTAAACTAGATGACTTCCTGAGGTCCCTTCCAACCCTAATCATCTATAATTCTATGATAATCAAGGTTGGTGATAGCCAAGGTGCGGCTGGCTATCTTCAGTACACAGACAGACATAGCTAGGAGGGACTTGCATGCTGGAAGCTGTTTGTGAGCAGTCTGGAATAGGCGCAGTCCTTGTAAGGGCATGCTAAATTAGAGGGCATGAGTAACACAGCTACTTATTAGTTTGGATTGTACCTTAATATGCCACGGATGCCTAATCTCAGGCACCCGAATTTTGAAAATGCTGGCCTGTGTGTGTCAAAGTGAAACAAGCCACTAAACACCCCAGTGGATGAATGAAAGGAAGAGAAAAGTCTGATGGAATGGGACCAGAGATAAAAACAAGATCTGAGAGACTGTCCACAAATATTAAGTGTAGTAAGAAAGATCCACTGACACACTCTAAGAAGCTAAGAATTAATATTTTTAGCTATCACCCTTTCTTCACACAGATTTGGTCCCTATCTTTAATCTTTGGATATTCTTCCTTGGCTCCATGAAGCGACGTCAGCTGTATCTTAACTCTGTCCCCTTCATTGTACGCTTTCAATCAAATCATGAATGTGTAAAACTAAGGGCAGTGTTACAGAGAGAACTGTCTTTCAGACTGACCCTCAAAAGCACAAACCAAGCCATTTCAAAGGAAAGGAAATAAAGTGAGCCCATTCCCCTGTACCACAAATGGTTTGGTCCAAGGAATTTCCTCCCTAAGTGCAATATATCTGACCACCAGCAAAAGAACGGTGGCAATTAATGACAACGGGTGAAATGTGAATGGGTTTGGAGTGGGATTAGATATATTGGAAGTTTGCCCAGTGAGAAAAATCTGTCTTCGAAAAGTGGCAATGTGGAATTAGCAATAGAGTTAAGCGAGAGTGCTCCTCAGGGTGCAGGATGCCGTGAGCACCCAGATCCCATTCCCCACCTCCAGAGAATATGCCAGCCCATGCACCCAGAGTCCCCACTGCCAGGGAGGATGCTGCTGTGTGCACCCAGCCTGGGCTGATGAAGTGTTACTAAGTGTCACAGAACAGCACGTGGGAGTGCTTGCTCTGCACACCCAGAAAGGCCTGGGAGCAAGAGAAATGTTTCTGTGCAGACCTGAAACACCAGGGGATGGGGAACCTGTTTGGCGTGCCACAGAAGCCCAGCTCGTTGGAAAGAGATTTGCTCCTCGCACCATTTCCCAAACCAGTCATTTCTGTTTGATGGCTCTCACCTCCCCAAGGTAGGCCACGGTCCCATTTCCCACACAGGCACTCTGGAGACACTCACAGCTCCACAGGAGAAACATAAGGAACAATACAGTCTACAGTTAGACAAGCCAACTTATTAAGCAAAACACTTACGCATCTGCTTAACTGCCAGCACTTGCTTAAATTCCAGTGACTTCAGTACGGCTCAAGGAGGCGCTTAAAGATCAGAATGTGCTTAAATGTGTGGTTGACTCTGGGTCTAAATCAGCCCTGGGTATTAAAACATTATGGGAAAGGTGGTGTGGGATACATTGCAGACTCTAGCCGTTGCTTTGTGACGTGCGTTAGAGTGTTTCAACAGGCACACGTTCTACAAGACAGACAGAGGTACTGACACAGCCCGATAGCGCAGTGAGAGGAAACAACGACCCTTCGTGATTTGGACTGTGTCACTCCCGCCCTGCACCAGAGGCAGCTGCAGCTGTAGGCAAACTAGGCGGCTGTCTGAGGGCAGCTGGGCCAAACCTCAGTGGGACTACAAACTGAGGCACAGGTCACAGCGCGTTCACACAGATTTGGCCCAGTCACCCCTGTCATGACCGCAGGGCCAAATCTGAGTCAGGGACGTCGGACATGGCATTTGGTGTGTGCTCCCTCTCTCCTGCTCCCACTCCTTCTACCCTAAGCACAGAACCAACAGAAGGCTTGCCTTGTCCTCAACTCCCCACCTGTCCTGCTCCAGGGTCTATTCTAGGAGGCAGGAGGGGGCAGCGCACTGAAGAATAGCCAGGGAGCCAGACTGTCTTCCGCAGCCTCTGCAATGCACGAATGCAGGTTTTGCATTTCAGTTCCCAGGCCTGGTTTATCGATCCATTTATTTAAAAAAGTTCTTGAACTCCAGGCACCACTGGAAGTCCTGCAAGTGTCACACACATGTGCCTCTGTAAGCGTGAAGGATCCAAGGAGCAGAGCTGGGCAGGAAAGAATTTTCCCAACTTGAGAGTTTGAGAAACTTGTCCATCCTGAATTAGGACAAAAATCGCCAAAATTTTCACAAAGAAAAAGAATAATTCTGATCAGGTCAGTCAAACATTTCTTTCCAATTTCAACTTTCTTTTTAAAAAAACCTTCAAAACCCCCCAAACCCTGTAAGTTAATTTACATCTCTAAACAAAAAGTCATTGGAATTCCCTGAACTCACCCGTTCCCCCAAACTCTTTTGGTTTTGAGGAATCAGCATTTTCCAACAAAAAACACTCTTTTGCCAAAAAACTGCCAAGCAGCTCTAGCAAGTAAGCATGAGAGAAGGGGGAAGCACACAGGGGCTCTGAATCGCATCTCTTAGCCTGGTTTTTAAAGTTTGTTCTTCCAGGTCCGCACACGAAAGCACTTTGTGCACACACCTAAGTAGACAGGCCCCTTTAAATAGCCCAGCCTACGACAGGGTTGAAAATCAGTGGAAAACGTTACCTCCATCAGCTCCGAGAGAACCTCTGTGAATCTGGCACTTTTAAAAAATGTACCCAAATTCCTTACTGCCCTTTGAAAATGCTAGCAATACATCAGACCCTAATTCTCCATTTCTTCCTGTTTTCCACTGCCTAGTCTCTGACCTGAGAGGCACTATTCAGCTACTGGTGCTGAATGCCCTGCTAGAAACGCTGGACCTGGCAGAGCTAACAGGCAGCATCTTTGGCCCGTGTTTGCCAAGGAAGATGCACAGAGACACAGAGCTGTAAAATGTGCACGTGCCTCTCTCTGGATATGAGAGCTTTGAGAAGGATTTTTTTAAAAAATTGCTAAATACACTCGCTGTTGAACTTGCGGCTGTTTAGAACTCTCTCCGGGCACGTCTGCATGGAGCTGGAATAGACACACTCGTACGAGCGATGGAGGTGTCAGCATGCTAAAAATGGATGTGTAACCACTGCAGCCCAAGCAATGGGAGGCGCCAGCTGCCTACGTACATACCTAGGGCCCTACCTGGGGAGTCCTTCCCATCACTCACACCACTGCTGCGACACTTCTGGTTTAGTATGCTAGCTCCAGAGCCAAGCTTCAAATGTCCAAGCTGAGTTTTCAGTTTTACACACGCAACTTCCCACTGGCTGTTGATTTGCCCCAGCTGAGGAACTGGTCAGCTGGACCCAAGAAGTTGATCTTTCTAATTTCTCCTACATTTTGTTCCCTTCCGGGCTGAGGCTGAAGTGGGTGAACTTGAGCGAAGACCATCACACAGCAGAGAGCCAGCACAAGAGTTACACATCATTTAAACCACATCTGAAGGGCTCAAGTAGGATGTCAGCTTCATAGACTAAGACCGGAGGAGCCACGGTGGTCACCCTAGCTAACCTCTAAGGGTCTGTCTACACTGCAGTGGAGGCCCAGGCTTTGAACGCAGGCTCAAGGTTAATCCCCTTCTCCATCTACACACAAATCGTGCTGAGCCAGGGTCTCCTGCACATGGAGAGTCTGAGCCAGAGTCAAGATGGGACTCAGGGCTCTCGCTCAGCTGCTTTGCTGTACAGATGTAGCTCCACCGACTTGTGCTCTGGGCGTCCACCTAGAGCATCTCACAGTCCCAGGGGCTGACCTTCTTCCTCCGGACAGTCACCTTTGGTGGGCGCACCATACTGAACAAAGGGCTACAGTGGCCACATATGGGAGGGCACTAGGAAGTTTGGGATCTGGGTGGTTGGACTCAGTCCTTCATAATGCCATGAAGACGCTAAAGTCCCATGCTGAGACCCAGGTTCAACAATTCCCAACCTGGGTTACAAATGAGCGTGGACACTCAAGCCTGTGTGCACAAACCAGGGTCTGCTAACTCGAATTCTGCTAAACGTGGGCTTACCCCTGAGGGTGTGTCTAACACCTGCCGCTGGCCTGTGTCAGCTAACTTAGGCTGGGGCAGCAGGGCCGTATAATGTAGATGTTTGAGCTCAAGCTGCAGCCTGGTCTCTGGGATCTTGCAACAGAGAAGGGCCTTGGTTCCAGCTGGAACATCTACACCACATTTTTATATCCCTGAAGCCTCCAGCCGAGTCAGCCGACACAGATCAGGTGCGGATGGTTTGCTGGAGTGCTTCGAGGGGGCTCCATAGTGGCCACTCAGCACAGTGGCTGTTTCACTCAGTGCGAGTAGGACGCAGGTGCCGTACTGTACCTTCACAATTTCTTGCGCTATCTGCCTTGTTTTGTTGACATCCAGGACAATTTTTGCATCCCTCACCACCGAGTAGAGAGTCCGTCCTTTACACAAACTGAAAGAAAAAGAGGGGGAGATAAATAAAGGTGCTGATATAAAAAACCCCCAAGAAACATCACTAAATCCAAACACAGATTAAAAAGACAGAAGCTGTAAAGGGGGATAAAAATAGATACAGTATTTTGGCTTCATATCAAAGCAATGACTACAGACTTTGGAATAAATCTTAGAGCTCCCTCCCCCACTTTGGCATGTTAGCTCTCTAATATATTTTGCTAGTACCACACAGATCGTGAGCAGCATCCGTAAACCCTTTCTTCTTTCGGATTTTGTTTCCCTTTTCCTGACTGTGAGAAAAAGCCCCTGTCCTCATAGCTTTAGACTTTTGTGCAGAGGTCTCTGTATCTCTCCATCTCGTCTTCTCTAGGAACAAAATCATGCAGATCTAAGAGGAGCCAAAAGAGGAGAGAAGGAAAAAAAGAGAAAAGCCTGTACACTGTACAATGGCCTCCAATTTTCAGTTTTGTACCAGTTACAGTAAAATCTATTTACAGGGCCTTAATTGCCAAAGGCAATTGATAGCAGCAGCTGCAGGGGGAAGGGGGCATATAAGCCAATTAAAAATATATTGGCATTTGAATATCGTAATGGAGTATGTGGGTGGATACTGCCTCAACTTCCTCCCACGGAAGAGGGCTTTTTTCCCGTCTATACCCACCTACGCTCATTACAGGCAACTTGAGAAAGAACAGACTAAATACCTGTGCCTGGATAATAAAGCACCCGAAAAAATATCTCTATTTAAATAGGCTTCAAGAATCACAGATGTTAATTTGATCTTGTTCTAGTTAATGAAACAAAAGTTTGGGCTTTAAATTACTCCTTTAACCCACCCACCACATCTTCCTCCTTTCTCCTTCTTCATCTTCCTCCTCCTTCGCCCTGACACTGGGGGCAGAACACTGCAATGTTCAAAAACTTCTAGACAGTGTCTAAAATGGAAATGATGTTTGCAGCTGTTCGGCACTGAGCTTAGGTAGCATGCGCAAGACCTGCCCTTCCCGCCTTGCGTGATAAGGTCAGGGTGAGTGGAATACCTCAGTGAGTCCATATCACTCCATGTGTCACTTAGAGCATCAAGTGGCCTCGATCCACCGGCAGCCTTGCAAAATGAGAGCTTGTGGGGTTCAGCTAATGGGGTGAAAGCTTCACAGAGAATGATGGTCCAAATCTCTTGACCAGTCAACCAAAGGGGTAACAAATGAGTCTAAAGAGAGCATTCCCGCAGTAATTCACACCCGCTTGCTGAAACTCTATTAGCAAGTTCTCCACCATGGAAGGGTGGATGAACAGCAGAAACTTGGACGCCATGTTTCCGAGCAGCAGGGCTGCCCAGCGAAAGTAGCCGTTGAGAATATCAGGCTGCCCTCTGATGAAATAAGCCAAGTTTGCCGGGCCTTTCATTTCCATTATTCAGGTAGAAACACTTCCATCTACCTTCTAGAGACGAACCTCGGAGAGGCCCTTGGTCAACCAGGAGTCACATCTGATGGAAGGGAGCTGTCTCTCCTATAGGCACAGTGGTTTTCTTGCAACCTGTCCCTTGGTTACCATGGAGTCATGTGGCCCCTTATACATCGTATCAGGCAGCTGAGCTTTTCGGTCGAGGGCCCATTTTATCATTACTGTTATTCCAAACTGGCTGAGTTCTCAGGTCGTTTCATCCTTATTCTTGTCAATGATTCATTTACTCTATATTTATTAAATGTTCCTGGCAGCCTCCAGATGCATGGACACGAGTGGAAATTCATAGGACTGGTCTACACTTAACACATGTATCACCAAAGCTATGTCAGCTAAAAGAACGAAAATAAATGACCCCGTCCGCCATAACACAGCTGTGCTGACAAAACCTGCAAGAGGGGGTGTTCCTACACCCGCAGAACTCTCAGCGTATGTTGCGTTTACACTAATCATTCTAATGCCTATTTTCCCAGTACTAACACCCAGGTGAGCCAGACAGATTCCAGCTATGTTTTTAGCAGGGTTCAGTTGAGACATGCAGACCTTGGCATGAACTGGCACTTGTCCTGCCAACATCAAAGATGTCTATTGTCTTATACTTCCATTGTAAGCGCCTTGGGGCAGTGACGGTCTTTCTGTTGTGTTGGTACAGTGCCTACCACAATGGGGTCCTTTCCTTGCCTATAATTGGGGTCTCTAGGGTCTACTGCAATAAATAACAACAAGAAATACATACCTCCTCTGTGCCCTTTGACAGAATTACATCCGTCCCATGGCCAGTGGGATGCCCAGAAAGTTGGAGAGGACTGGCTTTGATCCTTTAGGAAGCTATATAACAGCCCCTCCCCATCCCAAAAAAGCGCCACCCCGCCTTAAATAGTTTTCCATTTTCCTTTGGCATAATCAGTTCCATTTATGCTGATAACTTGCACAAAGTTCCATTCCCAGGCAATCAGAGTGCCAAACTCAGAGCTTGACTGTCCAAAGTTCTTAATAAAAACACCAGAAAGAGAAAACCAAACACTGAGCATTTTCCTGGGCTTTGTGTCAGAAAAGTGAAGGGATCTGGCTAAAGAGGCCCCAACTGATAAATTTATGTTTACTCCTCCTAAGAGATGCTCACATATCATGGTGGCGAGCGCCCGTATAAACATGTAGACAGAATAAAGCAGAGCATTGACGAATTACATGGAAGAGAATGGGCAAGGGATGCAGTAATAGTCTTAACCAAAGAGTGGAGAAAGGTCCTGTCTGCTGTGTACAGCCGGTGACTTTCTACAGCTGTCAACCCCCCCAGAATCATGAGACTCTGAATGTGAAATTATTTGAAGGCCAATTTTTAAACTGATTAGAAAAACTCTTCAGAACATCTAAGTCTTACTCATAGATTACAGGGTGAACACTCAGGGCAGATACAGTCTCTATTTAATAGAAAAACAGAGACTGAACTCCCACACGGAGTGCAAATTAGAATCCAATTTACACTCACTCTGTTTGCCACATTAAAGGGTGTCAGAGATGACTACGTCTGAATGAAAATAAAATAATCACCAAGACTGGGAGTCCCAAAGACTGTTGGATGACCAACTCTGACTGAATTTCAGTGAAAACTGGATGCCCAACTTTTTGGGTTTCTTTGGTAAATCCCAGCCAGATTACAGAAACACACGAGGCCTGATTCTGACCCCACTCACATCGGTGTCAGCGAGAAGAGGCTCAGTCCCAAAGGCTAGGCTAATCTGCTGTCTTGGCACTCACATAACAAGAAAGAAATTAATACCCGAGAAAGCATTGTTTCGAGTTGTCACGGAACCCCTCATCCAAAAGCCCCCAAGTGCAGATGGGAAATGTGTGTTTCTATTCAGAAGACTCAGCGATGAACCTGTGTTTGATGTGTCAGGCATCAGGGAACACAAAATAAAGAAAAGGGGGACTCGGGAACATTAAAAGAGAATCAAGGAACAGTTGTGAAAATGCTCCTTGACAGAATGAAAATGAACGCATCCCTTCATTAGTGTCACTCTAGCCGGCAGAGCGAATTAACATGCTAGCCAATTCCCATCACCTCCGAAACACATTAGCCTTCCTCTCTGGAGACTCACATTCAAATTGGGCTTGGTCAAAAGTCAAATGCTTTTGGTTGTATCAATGTAGTGGCATTTAACCCACTCTCTCGTGAAACATGTCATCTTTACTTAGACCAAAATAGTCTGCCCTGTAGGCTCTCTAAGGCTCTCCCATGGCGATTCCACATATAGCTAAGCTAGAAAAACACCACAAGGAGTTTTGTAGCAGATTTCCAGATTGACCCAGCCTCTGTATTTGCACGAGCAGTTGTCGTCACTTAGACATCAAGCTTCAGCCCATTTAGCCTGCAAAAATAAACAGGTTTACACAGAGCTGTGAAAGACGGAAATGGCCAAACCATGTTGCAATTTTACTGTTTGTATGGCTGGGAAATAAATGGCAAGTTAGAACAGATTAGAGAACCCATATAGATACCCAGGATGAATAGGAGTCTCTAAGAGCTTGTCTAAGCTTAAAAGTTGTACCACTCTACCTATATGGAGTAGCCTCCCATACCTCTAAGAAAAATAGTTATATGGGTAAAACGTTTAAGTGTAGATCAGGACTAACAATTTTAAACATGCCTTTTTCTGTCTGAACAAGGAAAATTAAATGATATTCTAAAATAATTTGGCCACAATCATGTTTAAACATGGTTAATTTGTCGTTTTGACAGTGAGCGATTTGAATTGCACCTTCAAATTAATCCCGGTGAACAATTGTGCCCTCAGTTATTTGCAACTGAACTGAAATTTGTAGGTGCAGAATGGTAAGCCATGTTCTAAAAAGCTGGCCCCGTTACCTTTTTTCTATGGACTCTTTTACATGGATCTATTCAAGAAATTAGGATAATGTAATCTACTGCTACACAGTATGCTTCCTGCTGTATTATACTACCACAGCACACGTTAAATTGTGGTGTCTGTACACTCTCCCATTCCTTCTTGGTGTAAGTCATATTTTCCCCAAAGAAAACTGACCACAAGAGAAAATTGGTAAGCAAATGAAATAAGTAATGATGTATTATCATAAACAAACTGAAAAGACAAAGTAGAACTGGATCTGGTCTTGGCCCTCACGTGATCTGGGGGGGGGGGGGGGGCCAATGAAGTTTTCGAAAACCACCATTTCTAGCACTTCTGAACTGCAAAGAAAACCTTGGGAATAGAGACTTTAACCTCACAGTCCCTATTCAGACAGGGTTCCATCCCTTGAATCATTCAGAGGTGCATGCTAGATTGCAAACACACAACAGTACATTAGATGCTAGGCCCATATTAAATACGGCAGCAGAAACCAGCTGCAAGCCAAGCCTGGTATAAAAAGATGTCCACTCGAGGCGAAGTAGCACACAATGTAGGAGCAGGAGATGTTGCAACAAAAGCTTGCTGGACCCCAAGAAAACTAGCAATACATCAACGCAGGTGATTCAGCTCTCCAGGCCTTCTTCTGGCTGATGAATAACTCCTCCAAATGAATTAAACCAGCAAATATTGCAGCCAGAGACATTTCTTGGTGGAAAAGAAGCTACTCACCAACAGACAAAGCCTTGTGTACAACTCTTCTGCAGCCACTTTACAACCCACCTGCCGAATCCTTTCCTGACAACGTCAACAATTTTGTTTCCTCCTACTTCTGGTCTGCCATGAATAGACCCCCTCAATCAGAGCGCAAAGAACGTTTACGAAGCAAACGACGAGTGGCCTCAAGGGTGTATGGATAACACACTTGCTTTTCACTTCTGAAGACCTGGGGTGAAAGGCAGCAGAGATGTATCTACCCAGCCCTCCACATCAGGGTGAAGAGGACAAAGCTTGTCTGTGCTTCATAACATGAAGAAAAGGAGTGCAGACTTGCCTCTTCAAAAACACTGGCTTATTCACTCCTGAAGTGTGTGTTGATAACCGAATGCCTGCTTCACCTCAACCTGTTGCCTATAATCATACATGTGCACTTGTTAAGAGGAAATCCAGGACTGAGAAACAATCCAAGTTTACAGTGTTGAGCAAGCACAGCACGTGGATTTGAGCTACTGCTAAATGTGCCGGGTAAGAGACAGTTGGCCAATGCACTTCACGAATGACCACCTGTGCACGCCAGAGGAAACGGTGTACTTGTGTCTCATACAAACTCTTCCCTCTTCCCGCTAGCCCAGAACACTGAGTGCCAGACTTTGTGTGGTGCACAGGGAACTCTGCACGACAGATGTGCACTGATACAGGCAGCTGGGCAAAACTTGGGGTTGTGTTTGTTAATACGCGATGCCCAGTCAAACTTCAAGACCTTTCATGACAAAAAATGGCACAGCTCAGCAGCCGCTCAGCAAGCGAAATAAGTCCCCATCAGCATCTGCAGCCCCGCATAAGAATCCCCTCAAAACCCCCACCAAGAAAGACTGACATGAACAAACGTGGGCTTAACCAGGTAAATGGAGTGTGAGCAAACACCAGGGTGGAGGACTCCTTCCTGAGAGCGTCCTGTCCCTAGGCGCACAAAGGGACTGTGAACTCTACAGGATTTCTCAAACTGGAGGGTGGGGACCCTAAAAGGGGCCATGAGTTTATTTTGGAGGATTGCATGAGCCAGGGCTGCGGCTGCTGGCTTGGTGCTCTGAGGGCAGCAGCATAGAAGTAAGAAATGGTGAGGGTGAGGGGTTGTCACTTTTTTGGGGTGGTCATCACATTCTAAAATATTTTCTAAGTAGGTCCCGGAAAAAATGGTTTGAGAACTCCTCATCTGCCAAATTAAGACAGGAGGAGAGAGGTGTGTGCTGTGATATCATTTGAAGGCCTCACTTACTCTGCTCTTCACAGCGGTATCTGATATACTGTAGAGCCTTCACAAAGACAGCCAACTAACATATCGCTCCCTAGAAGTGAAGAGCCTGAGAAACTGTGGGGAAAGTCCAGAGTATAGAACCAGTGACACAGGGCCACATTCAGCTTTTAGTTAAACCAGGGTAAATCCAGAGTAATTCCTGATTTACACCAGTGTAAACTGTCAAGAGAGTTTGGAACAGAATTTCTAATGGAGCAGCTGAGCCAGTTTGCAGAGAACCTGTAGCCTCTATATATTGCAGAGATAAAATGAGTGTCCCCTCAAGATAGATTTAGCTTGCTCATCCCGTACACCAGAGATCCCTTCTCTTGGAATTAGAAGATTTAGGCGAGACGTCAGCTAAGCAGTGGCATGCTTCGACAGCACCATTAATGAATCCCCTCTAAAGCAGAGAGAAGTAAACCCAAGAATAACCCATAAAATGGCGCTTTGTCACACCATAAGCGAAAGTCATCATTTTAATTTCAAAGACCATTGCAAAGAATACTGTAAACTATTAAGTTGTTTGTCATGAGGAAATTATGAAAAATAGATAGAAAAGTCTTGCATTTTACAATAGACATCACGTAAGGCATGATCAGGTGCCATGGGGATGAAGGCCATGCAGATGTCCAGACAGAGATACGCACCGATCAGGCGCTAGGGGAGCCATGCTTCTCAAACTTCATGCTCAGTGGCGGACTGGCCAGGTGAAACACACCCAGATTTTTAAATCAAAACTATTATTTTACTGCAACACCAAACTCTTGGTGTCGGTGGTGAAGCTACAGCTGGGACCATCAGCCACCCTGAGGAAGTAGCCACAACCTCCAACCATACATTGAAATGAATGTTATTTCAAATGTTAATTAAGAGACTGGCTCTCCCCCTTTCCCCAGTTAGCAGGAAACTCCCCAGCACTACTAAAAGCGACTACATTACAGATGTGCTCGCTATTCAAAATGAGTTTTAGAAGCGTTCAGCTGAGCACATCCAGTCCCAAATTGCTTTATCCACATTCCAGCAGTGTGGGCTGAAGACATCAGCAAAGGATCAAAGCAGGAGTGATTTGCAGAGGATCAGTCCAGAGCAGAGGAGCTGGAAAGGACCGGGGCACTTCCCCCAACAGGTTTCCAACCTGGAGTGAAATCAGTGCAAGTGAGCACTTTTTAAAGCACCATTTAATCATAATCCTCACCACCTTCAATACATCAGTCTTAGTCTCACTCCCACCGCTGCAAATCAGGAATAATTCCTGTGCCGTCAGCTGAGGTACGGAGGGATACAGCTATCGCAGGTCAGAAGAAAACCAGACCTACCCTCTCCCCAGTTAACTGGCCCCTAACTTGCAGCCCCCTTTGGGGAGCAATGCAGCAACCATTTCCCAGAGCAAAGCAGTACAAGTGGAGACTCGCCTACCACAAAGCTGAACTCGCAAGAGATATTTAGAGGACAGACTGCAATTACCCTCGCCAGAATTTGGCTAGTTAATAATCCTTTACATTCCTAGGGCGTCTCCTATGGAGCATCTCAAAATGTCTCCCAAAGACAAACCGTGGCGATTCCACCCCGATCCCAGGTAATAACAGGTACTACTCCTTCAGTTCCCCACTTTGTAGAGTAACAGCGCAGCTCATGTGTCCCGCAGACAAGAAAAACGAACACTTCAGACGTTGCAAGTTTGAAGATGTTCTACTGCACGTGAGATCGAAGTGAAACTCAATGAAGCACAAGCCAATGCTATCGGCAAGAAGGAGCTAAAACACCCCTCAGAGCAATGGAGATCAGGCTGCATGTAGCCTGCACGGCTAGATGGATCCCTTCTAACGGTCTTCAGGAAACACGGCGAGACGTTCATCTTTGAAAACACCTTTCTGCACCACAAGGGTGAAACAACAGACACCCGTTCCATCCCCAGCATTAAAAAAAATCAAACCAACCCAATCATTACCCCAAAACAAAGCCGCATTAACAAAGAAGAATTTAAAAAGACAATCTTTGTCCCAATCAGCCCTTCACCCCAAAAAGAGACAAATGCCACAGGTTCCATGTAATCCACTAGCAATTTTGCAAGTGCTCTCAGTTTTACGTGGAAGGAGTTCAGGTTCCTCGGTGATGGGTAGGTGTATAAAACCCAGAGAGCAGAATTAAGAATAAGAAGCATTTTAAATTAAAAAGTCAACTATGCCACAACTGGTGGGATGGATGGATCTGTGCTGGGGAAGAGGTAGACAATATAACAAAGAAGAAGGAGCCCCATGGAGTTATATGGTTACTACTGACATTTAAACTGCTTTGATATGTACTGAGAGTTTATTTGTTGTTCTTATTGTTTTACTGCAACAGCAAAGAGTAAGAGTGATGGAGAAAGATGCTATAAATGAACTCAGGAAGGAGTGACCTGGTATTCGTTAAAAAGCAATAGGGATGTATTTAATTCCTAACTAGAATTGCAATAAAGAGGGGACAGAGAGAAAGATGACTTCCTCTATTACACTGTAACCCTGGTACAACCTGAATTAATGGCCCGCCAGGCCCCAGTGAAAGCAGAGATGTGTGTGTTTCTCAGATCTTTGCCGTAGACCCTGCTCTGTGCGGGAACTGAGTTTTCTGATTTGCTCAAGGAGTTTTCAGCTGTTCTCTTTGAATTCCTCCCTCCCGCTCCCTTATTCTTCCCCAATTTCAGCACATCAAGCAATTACAGTTTTCAAACCGGCGGTGCTCTCCAGAAGGGAAGCAAAGATCATAAGTGGGGTCGGGAAGGAATTTTCCCCCGGGACAGAGTGGCTAGGGCTCTGGGGCATATTCGCCTTCCTCTGTAGCATGGGGAATGGCTCACTTGCTGGTGTGTTCCCTGCATTTTAAAGTATTTAACCCATGATAAGAGGACTTCAATCGCTCTGTCATTGGTTAGAGGTCTATTGCAGGAGTGGGTGGGTGAGGTTTTGCGGCCTGCGTTGTGCAGGAGGCCAGACTAGATGATCAGACTGGTCCCTTCTGACCTGAGAGTCTATAAAACTGAAAGATAAAGAAAGATCAATAATCTAAAGAGGGAGAAAAGGCTGGTGAGAGATGTGCCTGGTGGTGGAGGAGCGGAGCGGTGTTAGGATTTGCTTATTACTGTTTTCAGTTCACCGTTTGGTTTTTCCAAGCCCCACTATAAAAATCACATCCATGGCCCACGTCTGCCGTGAGGAGCTGCCATGGGGAAACAGAGCTTAGGGACCGGCCATCCTAAGTTTTGCGAGTACTCTCTGAAATGCCATACCTGCTACACAGATGGAATTTCTCTCTGTGAAACAGGTGCCCTGATCGTTCAGAAATGCCACCGCACTGGGGGAAGAGAGGCCCTTTCCCTACATCCCTCAGGGTAGCTGTCAATTCTTCCAGCTGCGCAGCTCATTTATTTATACAGAACCGAAAATACTGCAGCGCGACATGCAAGAGGGGCCCGATCCGGCATCTCTGCAGTCGGGATCTTTGTCGCTGAGTTCAGGGGCTGTAGGTGAACCGTCCCCGTAGCGTAGTGCCTGGCTCACTCGTGATTATGGAGGTAACGAGGGTGGTGACTAATTTACCGGTGAGGGTAATTAACCACTGGAACAGCGCACCAAGGGTGGGGGTGGATTCTCCATCACTGATCATTTATCACCAAAGCTGATGTGTTTCTATGCAATCTGCTGGAGGAATTATTTGGGGGACACCCTTCGGCCTGTGCCGTACGGCTCAGACTAGATGACACCGGTCGCGTCTTGGAATCGATGCAGGAGACTGCTGTACTTCCAGCTGCACCCGCTCTGCGAGGCTGTCAGTCGAGGGTCAGCTCGTCCCTGCCCCGCCTGTTATTTTCCTGTCTGCATTTCTTTGACTGCCCTGCGCAGATCCCTGCCAGCAATGAAATCAACAGTCACAGCCACCGCTGCTGCTAACGGCACATCTGCACTCTGAGCTGGGGGCGTAATTCCCAGCTCTGCCGACGCTGCCTTGCCCAGCGCAGGCGTGGCGGAGGGACAAGTGGCAGGCCCACGTAACACTTCGTGGGAGCAAGCCCCTCCTCGGGCCACTCCACTTACCCTCTATTTTTAGCACGCGCGTCTCCGTTGGCTGGGGATCACACCGCCAGCTCCAAGCGCAGACATGCCCGTAGGAGCACAAGGAGCCCCTAGCCAGAGCGCGTCGCACCCCAGCCCACGCGGGTTCAGCAAGCACCCGTGCGTAATGTGCTGCCACGGCTGCTCCCACCCTCAGCCCCCATCCCCACTGAGCCTAGGGGAAACAGGAAGGTAAACTGGTTTCCCTTTTCCTGTTACCCTTCCCTGCCACCATCTTGCTTTGACACAAAGCATTTCACACCCAGGATATGCCGGTTCCACCTTTTAAGGATTTAAAACGCTCCCAGAGTCAACGTCCGGAAGAGAGGAAACACTCCACGTTTTCTGCGCTGCGAAGTGATCCCGTGAGAATCATGCAACATTTCACACAAAGATACATTCCCAATGCAAACCTGCCACAAAGGCCTCCATTGGAACCAGCCCGCTCCCCGGGGTCACCTCTTCCAAGAGAAAACCA
Source organism: Pelusios castaneus (assembly GCA_007922175.1). Lineage (NCBI taxonomy): Eukaryota > Metazoa > Chordata > Testudines > Pelomedusidae > Pelusios > Pelusios castaneus. Next base: position 802,639 of record ML685811.1, read on the forward strand.
GTCTGCGATAAGTTCAGTGGCAGAGCAATAAAAGGGGAGTTTGTGTCCCCTTTCCAAACTGGAACAGAATGCAAGGGAAACCCTTAAGCAGCTACTTGGAGACCTTCATTATTTTCTTTTTAAATGAAAAGATCTTCAAAAACAGGCTCACTTGGGCTGTTTTAAATACAAAAGCTGAACTAAAAAGCTGAGTCAGCCCACTATCACACTGTCCTCCTGAAAACAAGGGGCTTTCAGAGGGGAAGGACAATGGTGTGGTTAAAGCATGGGCCCGGTTCTCAAGTCAGGCAGTGTACGTCACCCTAACTCAGTAAGTGTCCACCCTAAAACATCCTTCCCACTGCTGTAACTGCCCCGCTGGGCCCAGTTAACAACTTTGCCTCCGCAAGAGGCGCAGAGTCAATGCTGATGTTCTTAGGTTGATGCACTGTCTGCGCAGAGATTTAGCTGCTTATATTGACTGAAGCCATCCCACCATGCCCCACGCTGACGGTACAATCGATACAGGCGCTCCTGGTGACGACATGCACCGCTGACACGAGGAACAAACACGCAATGTCGTTACTGCAGCAGCTGGAGGCTGAGGTCAATTAGGTTGACTTAATTTTGCGGTGTAGACGTGCCCTCGGACTATCTTGCTTTGATTCTTGGCTCTGCCACAGAACTCTTGTGTGACCATGGGCCAGTCACTTAGGGCTTATCTATATGGAGACAAAAAATGCAGCAAGCCAGGGCATAAATGAACAGCGTTCTAGCACACCACGCTTCACGTCGCCCCTGCTGTTGCACGCTAAAGCGTGACAGTGCACGGGCAGTGACTGGTCTTTCACAGCTGTCCATTCACACCCTGGCTCGCAGTGCGCTAAGTCACCCTGTGACAAGCCCTTCGCAACTCTGTGCCTCAGTTCCCACGTATAAGATGGGGAAGATAACACTTCTCCAAAACCCCTTCCCAGCCTTTCTCTATCTCATCTAGTCAGGCTGCAAGATTTCCCCAGCAGAGACGGCCTCTGCCTGGGTGCAAGTCCAGCTTTCCAGCCCACCAGGCCCCAGGCTTAGCAGGGCTTCCTCAGCACCACAAATCACCCCAGAACAGGTCTGTGCTGCGATACTGGAGCTGATCACAATGTCAAGGACACAAGCCTTGGTTCTCCTCTCATTTACACCTGCTTCAGGTCTGGTGGCTCTGGCGGACCAAGGGGGCTGATCCGCCTCCCGCTGCCATCCCTGGTGGCTGTGACAATACGACCCGTGGCTCCCTTGCTGCGCCCAGTGCAGGGGCCGGAAAGAGGAGAGGCCAGGCACAAACTCTGCCAGTCAGAGTTTTTGGCAGCACATCTGGTTGGCACAGCCAACAGGAAGGGGAACGGGAGGGGGCAGTTCCTCTGAGGAGGGTCCGTTTGCCCCCCCCCCCCGGTACATCACTGAGTACATCACATCGTCTAGTTAGCACAGGTGACAGTCAAAGCAACACTAAGGGCAAAGTAGGGATTTAATGAAACTCCAATGCAATATTTTCAGCTGCTACATTAGCAAACATCTACTGGGCAAACCCTGCCATATGGAAATCTGCAGCCACTCAAACCCAGCTACATATGGAGATGCTTTCCAGGGGAAATTAGCTCAGAGAAATGGAACAGCCTACAGATTATTACTTTTCTTGTCCGTCCTTCGCTATCTCCCCACCTCGCCTAGCTCCACTTGATGAAAACGCCATCCCGTGATGGGTATTATTTAAACAGCAGAATTTTCTTGATGGAGCTTTCAACAGCTGCCATGCAAGATAACTACGGGAGAGCCAGCTGACTTGGAGATATGGGTGGGAGGAGGAGAAGAACCTTTCCGAAAAGTGGCTACAATTCCATCAGGGCTATAGAAGAAACAAGTTATTTGGAGGAAGCAAACTCAATGCATTTTTATTTCAAGAAGCTTCTCCTATTCTGAGATACTGTCAGAGAAGACAAGCTGCTCCCCTGCCACTCTGAAAACAGCTAAGATACAGGAACACAGCCGCAGTCCCAAACGGCTTATCTCAACCCCCTGCTGCAAAGAAGTCAACTGAGAACACTTGACGCTTCGTGTTGCTCCCGCTCCCCTTTGAAAAGATCTGGTTGTAATTGGCTTGGAGTGGGTTGGCGGGATGTACAGGAATATGGAAAGCAGTTTTGACCCATTCCTTCCCTTTGAAGGTCCCTAATATATTCTCTGCTCCATGTTCTCCCTGGTCTTTTGAACTTTAGGAAGAAGAAGAAGAAGAAAAAAAAACCTTCTTTTGAAGAGAGTAGAGAGACAAACCTTTTGATTAAAAAGGCGACCCTGCTAGAATTCATCTCCAACTTAGAGTTAGCAAAGAACCAAGCCGCCCGCACAAGACTGATGAGTTGTCCCCTGGCACTTTGTCTTCAGACAGGCAGATGGGAGACAAATCTGACCAGCCGTTGGCAAATGGGAGTGCTGCCGAGCGGAACGTTTTACTCTGTGACAGTGTGTACTTCTCCCCATGGCATACGAAGTCCCCAGCGGAACCCTCTTCGCACTCTTCCTTTAAAATATTTGGCCCTCCTGACCCCAAAATCCTCTTAGTTCCCAAGACGATTCCCACACTGGGGTAGCCGGAAGATAAGGAACAATTCTGCAGGCAGATGCACAGGAGAGCAGGGGTTGTAAGAGGCTAAGAGCAACATCAAATTGGTGTAAGGAGAAAGCCTTTGTGGGCCCCCACTTGAGGACAGCGCGCCTTTAACTTTAGACACCTCTACTCCTCTCAAGCCAAGTGTTCACCTCTAGACGTACCTGCAAGTCCCGCTCATTTAAGGGCTACGCAGACAGCATGAACGAGGGAAAAGTCACTGCTTCCTTGCGGCAGATAAAACACGCTTAAAACAGAGTCCGCATAACCCGCCACCACACCAGGCAACGATTTAGGTTACTTTCAGACAGCTCTTGCCAGTGGCTGCCCGAGGGGGTTAAATTAACGCAGAGGCCGACAATCCTGTTGCAGTGCATTCCCTCTCCTGTCGCTCTGGGAGGTTAATATCCCGTCTACTTCAACGTCACAGCAGAAGTCAGGATGATCACACGTCGCCTGCGTGGTCCAGCACTGGGCGCGTAGGCTGAGTGGACATTAAATAATTTTAGGCACACGTATTCACACTAAGACTCCCAAGGGAGAGAGGAGTAGAGTGGGAGTGTGGCACGCACCAGCTATGTCTACACTGAACCGTTAACCTAGGCTCCTACCTGGCTTTAGCCCAAAGTCTCCTACCATCCACACAGAAAAATTTCCGTCCAGGTGATTTAAGTCCAGCCTAACTGCCCGGGCTGAGGGTAGCTCACCTTCAACCGACCCACGCTGCAGTGGGGACACAGGCTAAAATCATTTAACTGCCTATTGTCCTCCAATACCTTCCCACAATTCCCCCCGAAAGGGTAGACCATTTCTTCCACAGCTGATTGGGAAAGACTCCTCGAGTGTCTCCACACAAGGACCCATGGACCTGCTGTGCGGACACAGTAACAGCGATACAGTTTAGCTCAGACCTCAGTGTCCGTCATCCAGGTTCACGGCGCCTACACGGCAAGAGGGAGGGAGATGTGCAAAGGCTCTCTAGCCTGCTGGCCGGGGCACTGGCCCACGAAGCGGGAGACCCACGTTCAAATCTTTGCTCTTTCAGAGAGAGCTTTTCATCCTGGATGACTCTAAATGCAGAGCCCCCCACTGTCAACCCCAAAAAGCTCAGGTACCAACCCGAAAATGGATATTTCGGCACAATCCCAGCTTGGGGCCCATGGTCAAAAGGTTCCATTTGCTCGACAAATTCCAAGCCCTTGATAGATGCCACAGAACCGAACTGCCGCCCTCCCGACAGCTCTCGTGTCCAGGAAGTCATCGGCTTGGGGCTCTGCCTGACCCAGGGGTACAGGGCTTTCCAGGGAGCTGGGGCCCTCACTTGAGCCCTTCCTTGTTCCCTCGGGGATGGTCAGAGTGAGTGCAAAGCTGTCACGGGGAGGGAGAGGTGATTCAGAGCAACTCAGGAGCCAGACCAGATACAGGTTACACCCATCACCTTGAACCATGTCCAGAGCAAATCACGGACCATGGCTGGAACGCATCCTTTGCAAGCCACACCGCTGAGCGAGCTTCATGCAAGTGTTTAGCAGAGCGCTCCCCAGTACTGCCCCAACCTGGTCCTCATTAGCCTGGGATCTCGACCAGGAAACCTCCTCTCTTTCAGCACAAGCAAAAGTGGGTCAGTCAGAAAGTTCCTAGCACTCTGGAGCTGGAAGAGGAGGAAGCCTTTCACAGCGCTCCCTTGCTAGACACAGAGGGCCCAGCACAAGCCTTGCGGCAGGAGACACGGCCTCTCTCTCTTCCCCACGCCATGTCTTTCTAAGGCAGTGTAACGCCCATAGCAAGATGGGAGAAACACACCTAGCAGGGCAGGGGCCAGAGCAAGCCTTGGAAACACAAGGACATTCATCTACGGCTGCTTTCCCCAGTGTCATTGGACACCAAAACCCAGCACGCTGCGCCAGCTGCTCACCTGGTGAGAAGGCGGGTCCCCGCCGATCACATGGGCTGCCTTTCCGTGCCAATCCTGCCTCCTGACACAGCTCTGGGAGGTCTGAATGTTTTTGCCCCAGCAGCAATTCCTGTCTGTGGCCCCCTCCCATCCCCACACCTTCCCAACAGCCAGGGAGGTTTCAGTCACTTTCCTCACCCCCCGTCCCACAAGCTGCCCAAGTGAAAGGCTGTATCTGAGGGGAAGCTATATGTTCACTTAATGTATATATTAATACGTATATTGACTTTCCTGTTGTCAGTCATTATCAAGATTTATTCCCCCTTGTGGCCTCTTATTGATTGAGGGAAACAGTATTCCCACAGGTCAATCAATCGTGAGCCAGCCGTGGCAGGACGTCGATAGCTATTTATTATGTGATTTATGGGCTTCATTATTTTAAATGCTGACGGGGGTGGAGGGGACGCAGAGGAAAGCGAGAGGAGGAAAGGGACTGAAGTCCAGGAAAGGACGTTCCCCACAAGCCCAAACATTGGAGCTTCTGAAAGCTGTGAGATTACCGGGGGCAAATACCTTAACGTTCTGGCTTATGGATACCTATACAAGCCGTGAAGGGGGAAAGATGGATGGGACACACTGAACTTTCCATCCACCCACTCTGCAAACCTTAATAAAGGCCAGTCCCTTCACAGGCTTCCTAAGAGAGCTAGCCTCAGGAAAAAGGGTGAGACACAGCCCAATGGGCCAAGCAAGGACCTGGGAGGTGGACCACATGAGTTCTGGACCCTGCCACTGACTCACTGTGTCACTAAAGTTACTTAACCTATTTCTGTCTCGGTTTGCCCCTCAGTACAGCAAGAACAACAGATGCAGGGCTACGGAGAATAAGATTTGGAAAGTCCTTTGAGATCCTCAGAAGGAAAGCACCAGGGGGCACGTGTTGCCATGCGTAAAGGAAAGGCAAGAGAAACATACGGAAGACACCTCTGAGCTGATGGGATTTATTCAGAAGAGGAACTGAGCCTCTCAAAACAGCAGCTACAAGTTTGTCTGTCTTCCTCCCTCCTCCTGACTGGCCCTCCTCTCCAAATACGATCCTACACTGGCCGTGAATAATACCCGTGCTGGAAAGAAATACAAGATCTTCTGAATTTTGTATCGAGTCATTCAGTTCCGTACACTTCCACATTTCTCCCTCCTTCTAAACATGCGAAATACGCTCCCCACCCCCAGCCCCATCAGGCAGTCAGATTTACCAGCAGCCAGGATGAGACGCCGTGAATGGCAGCAGGCTTGGCACCAACAGAGGAGCTGAGAGTTTCAAGTCTCTCTCGCGAGCGCCCACGCAGTGTTGTGTTTGCGTGGAGGGAACTGGGTCAGGTCAGGGAGAATTCCCTCTCGTGTCACTTGCACAAGCTCACAGCTTGTGTATTGCAGCACGCTGGACCCTGGCACTTTCCTATTTTCCACTCCTGGGGCCACCTCCACCCTGCTGCTTGGTGCAGCTCATCACCCATCCAGGGACGCTAACGCAATGCCAATCCATGCCTTACTGGCTGCAATAGCCACTGAGCCTTTCTGCCTTCTCCTACCGTCGTACAGGACATTCAGAGGAGCAGCCAGTGCCATCTGTTAGCTCTTGAGGGATGGGAAATGCCTCATTTTACTGGCGGGACAGAACCAAAGGGACAGGGGAGAAACTGCAGGCAGATACCGAGAAGGAAAAAGAGTCTGAATGAAGAAACAACCGGAGAGGACTCAAACCCAATGGAGAAGAGACGGACGATTCATCCGAAAGGGAGGAAGCTCCAAGAAGAGCAAGGAAAACTGATTGGGGGCTGGAGGGCTGACTCCTGAGACCTCGGTGAAGTGACTGCAGGGGGCTGGAGGGAGGAGCTGTGGGATGACGCTGAAAAAGGAAACGTTTGAGCTCAACCAACAGAAAACGTTACGGACAAGGAGAGTTCTTACAGCGCCCTCCTCGGCCCGGTGGGGATGCCCCACAGCTGGGGCCTGTGAAGGCATATGGGGAGGTAATGCAGGGAACAGTCTAGCACCACCCCAGGTAGGTGGGAGCGAAATGAGCCAACAGGTGTGACTCCCACTCTCCCTGCTGATTCCTCCTGGCAGAGGGAGGATGGGATCCCTCTAAGGAGCTCCTGCAGGGGTGAAGGGGGCAGAGCGAGGACTGCTTTGTAGTCCAGCTTATAAGGGGAAAACCGAGCCCCAAGGGCCGTATTTCTGGGCCATGCCCACAGGAAGCCAGGGTGGCAGGCCGTGCTAGAAGAAAGCGGCGTCTCCTCCTTTGATAAAGCCCAACAGCTGCCACGCAACATGATGTGCTGCCATGCAGGATTACGCCCCAGTCATTCCCGAGCAGGCGCAAGGGACAGCTCGGAGCCTGTGCTCCCAGCCGATGGAGGCAGGAGAACGCTCCACGTCACTCAACGGTGACCCCTCCAGCCGATCAGAGAGCACCCTGACAGCTCCAACAGAGGGAAGTGGGGGGAGATCTGCCCCTCCAGGTCCCTTCGGTCAGCAGCACCACAGAGGGTGTAAAAGGAGTCTGAGGAGCAAATGGAACAGGGAGGGGAGCCTCAGGGTCCTGACCGGGGGAGCTGCTGATGGGACTGAGTCACTTCCCCTCCCCTGTCTTCAGCCTCACAAAGCTTCCAGACTGCATCTAGTTTGCAAACATTTCCTGGGGGGAGGATGACCCTGTGACTCCAGCTAGCTTAGAGATTTACAAGCCTCCCGCACATCTGAACGCCTCACACTGACAGCTCTGTGCACACCATCAGCTTGTTAACTAAGCGCCGCTGTTTTTCTTTACGTCTTAAAAAAAATGACTAAACACAGAAGGGAACAATGATGGGTCGGGGTGCGCTGGTTAATGTCAGGATTTCATATTGATACGGTGCTTCTCCAGGGGGCTTCCCAAAGCGGCTCGGCAGGAAACAGCCCCACACAAATACAACCACCTGGTAGGTTCAAGACAGCTACCAAGCAAACAATGGGGGCAAGGGTCTTGCAATAAACGCCTACTATCACCTTCAGGAGTACACTAAACAATGGCACCACTGAATGTCTCTCATAACAGGGAAGTTCTTTCTTTCTTTCTTTCTTTCTTTCTTTCTTTCTTTCTTTCTTTGTAAATAAAAGGTCTTGTGTGAAGATCCCACCATGTAAATTGTACCTGGCAGGGATCAAGGGCTAAACTGGTATCTGAAGGTGCAGAGAGTCTAAGCACCAGATTTGCAATATATAATCTATTTAGCCCGTCCCTCCAGATTTGCTAACAGATCTTTAAAGGAAAGGGGGGAGTATTTTTCCTAAATTACTTTCACACAAGTATCCCACAGGGCTATCGCAGCTGCCCAGAAATACTACTGAAATCCCGAAGTTTCATCTTGGAAAGACTTAGTTAAAGGAAAAGGCCACACTTTTCGCTCATCTTTGTAAGTGAAAATATGGATTGATCGGGTGATATTAAATGGACACCTAACGCAGGTACAATCCAGTCTGGGGAAGAAAGGATTAATGCCCAGAACTCTTGTGATTTTTTTTAGACTCCAGCTGATGGCATTCTTGATCACAGGCCTCCAAAAGACAGTGTGTAGTAAGATTAACACCTATTCAGGTTACCATCTAGCCATGCGCTGTATGGAAGTTAGATGAGAGGCTACTGACATCCTTGATGGGCTGTTCTCCATCACTCAGTTCCCATCTGACTACTGATTAGTGGTGCATAATGATTTCCAGGGCATCAAAACATGTTTGCTTTGCCACGAGGGAAGAACACAGAAAACCCTCTTTTCATCTTCGGCGGTTTACTTCATAAATTGCCTATGAACATGAGCCTCGTGCCATTTCTGTGGGGCATCCATAATTCATTGGGAAACAGTAAGACGTACCTGAGCATAAGAGCCCTAATTACGATGTGCTTCTCTGAGCTGACTGCTGTCTTTTACAAAAAGAGACATCATTAGTGACAAGGATAGTGTGGGAGCCCAGGGTAAGGGAGTGTAAACCCACTTCCATCCTTCTCCAAGAAAAATGGTTATGGTTAATATTTCATCAAAAGGTTCAAGGTTTAAACACTGCACTTCCTTCGGTGATGAGAGAAACTCGTTTACAGACTCTTCTGTGGGCCTGCCTTACTGCACCACACACATTGGCGTATATTCCGCTTGGGAACCACCCTCAGTGGCTCTGGAACATGACTGTCATTTCAATAGTTATTTTCCAAATGCAGTTCGCAGGCCATGTGTTTCTCAGCGTGGTCAACTCAACCAAGTACTGTAAATACGCTGTGTGTATTTGTGTGTGGTTGCGTTCAGGATCTCATGGTGCAGACTCTCTCTTTCAAAGCCTGCAGAAGGAGCATGGACCCCCAGTTCCACAGGGCTGGAGGGTTGATGTTATTTCTCTTTTGTGGTTTCACCCCGTCTCTGATGCAGCTCTCGGGACACTACGACTCTCACTCATTCTTGCTAATGTCAAACCAAGGTGAATGTTAGCTGTCCACGTTGTTCATTACCCCAGGGAAAATCTCTTAGCAGCTTTGAGGGAAACTCTCCTAGGAATTACCACCACATTGCTTCCGAGAGGTGTCAAATCAAAATGCCGGTGCCTACAACTGTCCAGAAACAACCACACATATTCCTTTCCTACATGCTAATAGGGTTGCCTTGTTAGACAGGTTATATTCAGAGACATTTCAGGAAACATGGAGAGGAGTAGGGTAGTCTCGACGCTAACGTACAGAACTGAGTCATTCTCTAACACTGACATGAATCACGTAACTTCTCCGTGCCTCTGTTTCCCAGCAATCAGGTCTGATAACAGGGCCTTAGATTGCAGTAGCAACTGTACTCTGGTGCAATGTCACATGTTCCCAGAGCTTTCAAAGCTCATCTAGTTTGGTACTGAAATGCCCCAAGACTAGGATGTCTGGGTGCAGGAGAAGAGACTTTTTTGTTTAGGAGACAGCCCATGGACAACACCCACACACAGGCTAAGGAAAATGTACAGACAGGTAGGAAACTTCTTCCTTGTGTTGTGCACCACAGATTTCTTCGCTCTGCTGAAGCACTTTCCCAGGAAGCTGGGGGTTCTGAACACTAGCGCTAGGCGAAAGCACGGGTGAAGGAGGCCCACTGAAGTCCCATCACCAGACAGGATGGCAGCCTGCGCGGGCGTTCTGTAGCTCACTGCAAACATTACCTTGCTGGTCACCAGCAGGCTGCTCATCTGCGTGGATCAGGGGGGAAATTCAGACTTTTTCAACTGGTTTTATCTTTAATGAGCCCCAAGTGGCAAGTAGAGACATCAAGCTACCATCCCGTGAGCCAAGCGATACGCCTCAATCCCTTTCTGACTGCATCGTTAGCTGCTCCCTGACGGCCCCAGGAAGAACTTTATTTGCTTCTAGAAAAGTCTGTTAAAGAAGGAATAAAATTGTCTCTTTGCCTAAGAAGGGTAGATATCCTGCACAGACGTGATAAGTGGTACGCTGCCACTAAGGATAAAACATTTTCTAACCTGGCCCGAACAGGTCTGGGGAACGGCAGATTTAGGCGACACAGCACGGTCACCTGATTATATTAATGAGCCCAGCACTAAAACCAATGGCTCTGAGTAGATCAGCGACTTCATCCGATGAAGCCCTTTTCCCATTGACACTAGTTTCCTTTTTAGGGGATATAACTCAATCCCGGGACAGGCGGCGCCCCCCCCCCCCCCCCCCCCCCCCGCCACAATGCATCTAGACACCGGCCCCCATGGCACAGCCAGACCCCGGCCCCCACAGTGCATGCCCTAAGGCAGGAGGCTCCCCTCAAAGCTGGCTGAGATGTGCAATAAAATTGTCTCAGAGACACTGCTCTCTAGTGCCCTGGATTCTGTCCAATGTGGCTCCAGGCCAGGGAACGAGACCAAACAGCCCTGACCCCTCAGGGATGATCTCCAGCCCGCTGACCAATCCTGCCAGGCCTCTCTGCGGCATCTGATGCCACGTACCACCAAAGCTCCCATCCAGACCCATACAGCAGGCAGAGCAAGCACAGGTCTTTCCTCTCAGCTGAGCCCCCAAAACTATCATGGGCAATTGCTCCTCCCCTTCCAGGCCCTTTCCATGCAAGGTCCCTTGTCTCTCCCCTTCCCTTTCCAATGTCTGCATGAAGTCCTTGGGAGCGGCAGTCAGACGGCAGGTGCTTGCGGATGGCAGCCAGCTCTACGTCACCGTCTCCCAAGCGTGTGGCTGCCCTTATTCATTCCGATTCCTTCCTCAACATGCCCCATGTCTCCTTCTTGGCACCAGGGGAGACAGAGCGCACACTGCCCCGGCCATGTTTCCAGGCACCTGCATTTGGGGCTGCCCAGCCTCTCTCAGCCTGCCGGCTCCCCAGCCAGTCTCTCAGGCATGGACCCACACCCCTCTCCCACCTGACCAGGGCATTGTCAGGGTGCACAGTACCCTGCCTTTGTTGCGTTATTCCCAGCAAAAGCCAGACTGCCAACGCAGAGTTGTTTGCTTTCTCTTCGCAGTCTAACAACCGCGCAATCGCACACGGTTAGAAGTTACTACACAGCTCTTTCGAAGAAAGCACGTTTGCTTCCTAAGTAGACGCCTTACGGAGAAAGCAGAATAAAAACAAGAAAAGAACCTCTAGGCCAGCTAACTAATCGGTATACCAGAGATGGCCCCACGTGCAACACGGGCTTTAACTCGTAGGGGTGGTTTGCTCAATAAGCACATGAGGCAGAGGCGGAGCCAACGGAGAGACGGGCCTCCTCTACGAGAGTAGCTGGGGTTAGGTGTCCAAGGAAAGGTTCAGAGAACGTGTGCTCCAAGTCACATGGTGTCCAGAGAGCTGCCACCAGACAGAGCATGGGTAAATATTGACACCTCCTATGCAGTACAGGTACAATACGTACCTGTCTAGGAAGTAGTTAACAGAGTCTCACCCACTGACCTGAAAAATGGAGACTGCTGCTAAGCTAAACACACACACCACATCACTTGGACTCTTCTAGCTGCCCCAAAAGCCAGACTCCACGTACAGGAGGAAAGAGACATCGGATTTGGAATTCATCCAGGACAGTTTTCATAACGGGTGACCACAGTATAAAAAGGGAAGATCTAAGAAGAATGTCATTAGGACAGTTAATTTGTCGGGAGGTGCCTCAAATTCTACTTTTTTCCATTCCCCCCTTAAATGGTCTTCAGGGACCTTACTCCATCCACTCAGCTCCACTAAGCACATACCAGGAGTCAAAGACATCATGTGAGGCCACCAATTCCATAACCAGGTCCCTCTTGGTCCTCATCTACTTGGGTCCCTGGAGAGGGACCTAATATGGAGAGGGACGAGCAGGAGAACAAAGACATCTGAAAGCAATGGAGGAACGATGGACATGTTACAAATATAATCAAAATCTAGGATCTTAATGAAAACCCACTGGGATTCATCCGTGAGTCTCCTCACCCACCCATACCTTCCCAAATTTTTCTGTGACAGAGTGGTCAGGGCAATTATAACACCAGATGTTTACGGAGCACGGATTCTGGAGCATGGGTGAAAACAGCAGGAAACATAAAATGGTTCCGGTTGTGATTTAAACCAATTCAGTCTCCAATGTACACAGAGTAAAGTCAGTTCCAGATCACAAGCCAAAAGAACGCAGACATGAGGGACATGAGTTATATTCAGGGAAACCCAATAAAGCTGTACTCTGACCTTAAAAAGGACTGGAAACATATGGAAAAAAGCAGACCAGAAAGCTCTCGAGACCCAATATTAATGCCCCAAGCTACCAGAGTGCACATATATATTTTGTCAAGCTGTCAAAAATGGCACCTTGCTCGAATTATATAAAAAGGCATTAGAACAGAGAATGTTTTGTAGCTAGAAAAATATTACATGAGCTCTGATATTCAATGAAGTTTAAATGCTGTGCAAATATGCATCCAAAGGGCTGCACTCAACAGTGTTTGTATCAAAGGGACAATGCACACAGGCCATGTACACCAGCGACCGGAATTGCCGACTCCATATGATGTAATGCACCAGCGCGGGTTTGGGTACTCCATACATGGATCAACATGGGGTGTAATTTTTGGACGGAGAACCCACTGACAGGCCAGAGAGCCAAAATCCAGTTTAGCTTCACCGCTAGGTTTTATAATCATTATTCCCCACAAAACACATTTACTTGTCATGTCCCAAAGCAGATTTTTATACCACCTGCGGATAAAACCCAAGGCTGCTTTCACCACTAGCCACTCGGGAACGAGGCAAGGACCCCAAACTCAATTAGAAGATGTCATCTGAGGCAACTCAACCAGTTCTGGGATTTCTTCTATGTCTAAAACCCTTCTGTACCTTGAACAGCAGCACACGCTCATCTGCGCTGCCCCTCTGACTTCAACGGGAGTGCTGCACTACAGGTAAAAAACCCCTGTGCAGAGTGGCCATCCAAGGGCCAGGGACTGCCTCGCTCCTCTTTTGTGGCAGTTCAATGAGCGATAAGTCCTGCATGGCTTGGCCTGGCTCACTGCATGCAATCAGCATAAGAAGCAAGGGTTGCAAAGACCCTACCCTTCAGGTGGTGGGTTTTGGGGAGCAATCTATGAGGACCCCAGAGGCTCGCCAGCTGCCTAAGTCTCCTCTTTAGCAACCAGAACTGGAGGCCTCTCTAGGATCAAATGGAAACACAGAACGTTGTTTAACTTGCAGTGTCCCAAGCCGTCAGGCTCCCAACGCTCTCCTTGGGAGAGGTTTCTAAAGTCGTTACACTCAGTAGTCACTCTTGGCTTTTCCTCTCTGTTGCATCCTGCTTCTGTCGTAGCGCCCTTGCTCCCTGCTCTGTGGATTGCCCTGAAGATTTCCTTCCCTGGGAAATACCCAAGCCCCCTGAAAACCATGTCTTAGAAAGACAGGAAGCTGAGGCAAACACCGAATTGATTAAACAGAGCAAGAGCAGTAATGCATTACATGAGGTGCAGCACACCAGCAACGCCTTCTCCCCACTGCCTCCCATTGGGAACGGGCCATTTCAGTGGAGATCAGGCCCGGGACGACGAAATATTTCACTGCTAATGGCTTTGTGAGGCTTCCCAATGTCAGCGCCTAACCTGGGGTTTTGAAATTCTGCCAAGAGAAGGCTGGAAATTTAGCCTCACCTTGCAGAAACTTTTCAGTGATAATTTAACCTGGGGAAGGATAGGACGCTGATGCCCAGAGCGCTGGCTGTTAACAGAGCTCATCACATGATGGAAGCAGTCCAATAGATAAAAAGACTTTAATCTTGTTGCAGGGTGAGATTAGATGACCCTTGAGTAAGGATTAGGAGAGGAAAGTGGATAATGTGGATCAGATTTTCAGAGCCAGAATCCCTTCTAGCACATGTCTATAACAGGCACGTCCAATCTTGTGTCCTCCGTTGTTTTTTTTTGCAACAGTGGACAGTGTGGTCCTGAGCCTGCTACTGACCTTCTGTGAAGCTTTGTATGCATTACTTCGCCTCTGTGCCTCAGTTCTCCCAACTGCTACATGTGTACAGACTTATTTCTTGGGGAGGTCATGAGGATTCATGAGGTGATGTCTGTATGGTGCTGTGACGTGAGGCCAGAAAAAAAACTAAGCAACTCTGCAAATGTATGGCCCAAATCTGACCTTTAGAGACAGGTCAAAGGAAAAATACAATGGAAGCGAGGGTCATTCCTTACACGTAGACTAGAACTGTAATATGCAAGTGTATCGTTGGTAGTTATTTGATGATGTTTACATATATCTTGTTAGAGATTAGCAATGTACATGGGCGAATTAACGCATGGGCCTATGGGGCCTGTGCCTCTGCAGAGCTGGGTGGGGAGAGCGGGGCCACCCTGGGACGGAGGCCGGGCTCTGCTCTCCCACGCCCCGTGCCTGGGGCGGGCCGGCTGCCATGTACTATGGCCTCTGGCGCTGTCTTTGGCCACACCGGAAGACGCACCGCATGTGCCGATCGGCCCTGACCAGCTGGCCAGGCCGGGCCAGCCTCTGACAATGTAGATAAACTGCTTTCCTGTCTAGCACTGTTTTATTGATTAAGAATTCAAAAGGAACATACTAGCATTTAGATGGAACTGAAATGTAACAATCCCATTGTTTTTATTTCTCTCTGAAGTGTCAAGTAGACGGTCGTGACTGGCCAATTACGCGGTGCTCATGACACTAGTTACCAGTTACCAAACTCCAGAGCCACAAGCAATCATCCATTAATTGCTCTCAAGAAGATACCAGCCAGCCTGCACCGATCTATAAAAGACTCTAGTGGACTGCTCCTTTTCATCTCAAATCCGTCCAAGCTTGTCAGGGGAAGTCTGGATCGTGAGACTGGGATCCTCGCAGCAGCCTGGAACCACTCATGGGGGAATCTGAACAAACCCTGCACGTGGGTTATTTAGTGTTAGTTTCTCTGGACTGGATTTCTAACGAAGAATGACCGATGGCCCTCAGTCATCTCCAGCCGCCTCTTGGCAGGTTAGGCGCTGACATTGGGAAGTTTCACAAGGACTGATGGCCCCCAAGCTGTTGGGGCCTGGTACGGCTTAAGGAAGAAAAGCCGTCGGTAATTGCGGCCTGGCCTGCCCCATTCTTTGCAGTTCGCCCTGTTTAAATGACCCCAGCATGGCTCCTCTGGAGGCCAACATTGCTGGTGCCTGGAACATGCTATACATAAATGTATTATCAACCATTGCATAGAGGCTGGCTCCAGTTTGCCCTTCTGTTAGGGTGAAGAAACCGTTCCAGTCCGGGCATGAATAATTGTGAACTGCCCACCCATCCAATAACTCGACCACAGATCACTAGTTAAATATTATAGGATGATTAGTTCCCCTATTTCTAAGCCGGGCCCATATCATGGCAGCTAGTACAGCACTGCAGGAGAACCCAGGTATATAGTAGCTGCCAGCAGTCCTTGGAATTACCCTCCTGCGGCCCAGCCCAAAGGACACGGCCCAGGAACATGAATCTCATGTTAGAAGCTGCTGTTGAACAGGTGAGGGTGACCTTCAAACCAGCAGACCCTTGAATTCCACAGGGATGGGAATTCTGACTCCAGCCTCTTCCAGCTACCGGCCTTCTAGGCACCTCCCATAGGACATCCCGGAACACTTAAACCTCATTAAGTCTTCAGATGCTTGAGAACATTTCACAGCACCCGCAAAGAACCACGATATTTACAAAACCTAGTGTGGACAGTGGGCTGTCCTTATCCAGCAGCAAATAGCCACGTACGCAGCTGGTTAACATAACGCGACACATTCTGAGCGCAGAAGCACCCGTCCCGCACTAGTCTGCAGAAACTGTTGTCCCTGGGCCTATGGCCTTACACACAAGACGAGCGGATAATGCAGCAATTCCATCAATTGCGCTTTCCTTATTTAGAGATGGACGTTGGCCCTCCCGTCACACGCTCACACCCAAAGCGTGTTACATTCTTCCTCGTTCTAACCATTCATGACCAAATTCAGAAGGTACTAACTTCTAGCCCCACTTGTTCTACTGATACGTCAGTCCTCCCCGGCAGGTCAATTACGCCGTAACTGCCCGTAGAGGAACGCACAGACAGCTGTAACGTGCCAACAGCTGGAGCCTTCCTGTGTTCCAGCAGTCAGAGTTCAGGTACCAAGCACAATGCAGGCAGGACTGATCCCTAGATCTCTGCTTCTGGAAGAAGGGAGACATGTCCCTGAGTGGATGTTAGAGCCTGCAGATCCAGTAATGATTCTGGTCTCAGACGTGGCAGTTTCTAGCAGTCACATCTAAAAGGTCTAAAAGCACCACCCTCTCTGTAGCAAGCTAAAGCATCTTGCCCAGCAGCTCTGCCCAGAGAAGGCAACAGACCGTATTGTCGGCCAAACCTACCCCTCCCCAGCCTCTCAGGACAGTCGCCCAGGCCACAAAATAGCTTTGCAGGCCTGCCCTGCACAGGGGCGCTGGAACTACCTGTGTAGAAGGGATGCTGAGAGCCATTAACCAAACTGCAAACCCTGGGAACTGCTGCAAGCCAGTGGGTGTGACAGAACCGCCACACCCCTACTTCCAGCCGCTCTGGCTCGGCATGTTCTACAACTGATTGGTGGCGGCTGCAGGGCGTGGCAGAGGGGGGGCCGTGGCTTACCTAGTGATGATGGCGAGGTGGGGAGGGCTCATGCAGGCCCCCATGAAGAGCACCACGTTCTCGTGTCGCGTCTGCCTGTAGGCCATGACTTCCCGCTTGAAGGCCTTCAGCTGGTCCTCATTGTCCCTCTCGATGTCGATGAGGCGTATGGCCACCTCCCCGTGCCAGCGCCCGTGGAAAACCTGGCCGAAGCGCCCTTTGCCGATGAGCTCTCCGATCTCCAGCTGCTCAAAGGGGATGTCCCACTCCTGGAGGAAGATGCTGGTCTGGCTGGCCTTGCGCGGGAAGTTGCGAGCAGAGAGGAGAGAAAGATTCATCTCCTCAAAGTCATCCTCAGACTCTTCGGCCTCGTCGTTCCCCTCCTCATTCTGCAGGGAGACAAGTTGAGGTGGCTTGCCTGAGCAGGGAGCAGCCAGCACCATTAACCCAGCCTCCCTCTGAGCAAGAAGGAAACGTGCGCTTCCAATGCTTGTGCATGGAAGACACCCAAAGCTAGGTGGAGCAGTCCGTGTGCAGCTCTGAGGATTGCTTTTCGCCATGGCACAGTTAAAGCCACATCCCCACCTCTCCCCCCGACCCTCCTTCGGTCTGGTGGCAGATGGGGGCTTTGGAAGAGTCCAGACTGCCAATGCACTCCATTGACCAGATGGCAGGTGAGCTGGGGGAAGAAGTGCCAAGTCTCTGCAGAGAAGGGGATTAGCTCGGTGGTTTTCAGACTTAGGGTCGGGACCCAGGACTGGGTCACAGACCCTCGAGCACTGGTTGCGGCTCCCCCTTCTGCCCTCACCAAGAAACCGGAACGCATTGCTCAAAGATGTCATTGCTGGGTCCCGAGCAAAGAAGTTTGAAAACCACATTAGCTGGTGTGCAGCAGCACTTCTGGGAGGCTGTTTATGAGTGAGGCCAGGAGCGAGGGGCTTGTGGATTAGGGGGGAAAAGGACAAATGCAGAGCCCAGGAAAGGTGGAGAGCATGAAAACCTGCCAGGGTGCAGGCTCCAGTACTGCCTCAGACAGTCTCAGGAGCGCTTGGCGGGCACCAGAAAGTTAGCTGCACGTTGGGGCGCCGGACGGGGAACAGAAAACATTTGTTTGCTGTCAGTTGCCATGGAAACTTGCTAAACGACTGCTCAAAGCAAGAGTTTATTTTCTTGGATGGTTTTTCTGCCATCAACACGACGTCCTGCACAGCTCCGGCTCGCCTTGCTAAGACTGCCCACTATTATTACGGTGCTCAGAATGGAGCAGACAAACCCCCAGAACCAGCCCGGGACGTGTGCGTTGTGCGACTGAGAGGCTACACCCACATCCCTACACAAAACCCATATCCTCCCAGTGACGCTGAAATAGAAACACATTATTGAACCAAGTTCTGCTCTTATTTATACTGGTGCCAACTGCCTTCAATGGGGTGTCAACAGTGTAAGCCAGAGCAGAATTTTGACAAGGTAAAAAAATCCCTGGGATGAATGGTAGGCAGAAAATCAGACAGACATGTAATTAGGCTAGACAGATCCTTGAACTGATCAAAATTATTCACAGGTGAATTTTGCCATTGTTCATTTTTAGTTGATTCAAATCATTTTTCAAGGCATTCAATGCGCTCTGGCAGATACACACATCACTGTGATAAATAGATGGATGCAGGGGACAGGCGGACATGATGCCGCAGTTGTTTTTATGGGGAAGGCGCTCAGGCAATGTGGTGATGTGCAGCAGTATATAACCCTGCGATACAGACAAACTTGAGGATTCACAAGTGACCAGGGAAAACTAGACAGATTTAGGCCGGCGTGTATCTATGTTATCTTATTAATTTCTGCCATCACGGTTACACATTTAGGGTCTGGTCCTCTGCTCTCTTGCATGGAGACAGCACCGTAGAATTGAATGGAGTGACGCTGGCATAAAACCCAGGTAACTGAGTTGAGAATCAGGCCCTTTGGCTTTCCAGATGGGATTTTCAAAAGTGACTTAGGAGCACGTGGCACTGAAAGGCAGTGTAATCTGTGCTCCTAAATCACTTAGCAGCTTAGGATGTTTTTTCAAAGGTATCTGTTATACTATGTTCTGCATTTGGGATGAGCAGAGATCCACCATCTTCTGCACGTTTGTTATCAAAAGCTTAAAAGTCTGTGTTGACCCCCGTATGCCCTGCCTCCTACTGAGCGAGTGGGCCAGAAATACCCCCTCCAACCAGATTCTCCATTTGCTCCCACTGCTGTTCAAGGGCGGTGATTCCATTAAAGACAGCATAAGTGGGAGAAGAATCAGATCCAACCATTAATTCAATTACAGGCCAGTTCACAGCAGAGATGCAAATTTTATGCCAGCGTCTGTGCAATGCGCTCTGTGATGTATGGAATATAACAGTCCATTAAGCACAATGCCGCAGCCAGTCAGCTCCATATAATCGTCTCCGAGAAGAGATCTAGATCGTAAAAGGAGCAAGATGCCAACGCATTAGGCTGTGACAGGGCCTTGTTTTAACAAAGTTCAGGTCACAAAGTTTTCCTTTCCATTCTACAAAGGCAATGAAAAGCCTGCGATATCACAGCGCATCTTACCTCAGATGTCGGCTCCACTTCAATTTGAAGTAACGGATTTCCTTCAAGGCTGTTAAAAACAAAACAAATCAATAACATGCTGCCATGTGTGCAAAACCTCCCTCCGTTCCATGCACTGAGACACAGAACAGCATCACTGAGACATGGCTGTGAACTCCCGCTTCCCTCTAGCTTAGCCTCCATGAAGGCAAAAGAAAACAGCAGGCAGGAACGGCAGGCTTTCTCCATGACTGGGCGACAGGCTAATTTCAGAGACGGGTCTGAATGGCTGCGCTCCCCCATGTCCCAATTCCCCACTGCTGCCACCAATTTGGAAAGGTCCAACCCCAACTCGGTGGCTTGAGCGTATCACCAGTTAATATAACAAAGGGACTTGAGAGCCAGCGATGCCCAGGTCCTAGGAAGGAAGGGAAGAGTGTGAGCGGATGGTGCTTGGAGAGGAAGCTGCAGGTGAATGTGAACCTGTCTATTTGATATTACAGAAAAGGGGGGGGGGGAAGGATGACTGTCATACTTTTTAGAACATCTGCGTTACCAAAAAGGGAGCTTTTAAAGACTTCTTGTGCAGCTCCCCGTTTTACTGGATATGCAGGACTTGGAAACCCAGATGTCCTTCATAGTGCTGGAAGGAACTATTCCGTAGCGATGGTACCTATTGTAGGATAGGCCCTGAGTCTGATTTCCTTAAGGGCACTTGCTCCCTAGGCCTGATCCTGTGAAGAGCAGACTTTACTCAGATGAATAACCCCACAGAGCTAACAAGATGCCTAAGGTGAGTAAAGCTCCTCAGTAAAGTGTTTGCGGGACTAGAGCACAGAAGAACATTATATAATAACTGTTGAGCCATTTCCTTCACTCCTTGGTGAAGACCTACACTGTCCTTACACCAGTGAACTCCTACTGATTCAAGGGAGTTTGCCTGAATAAGGCCACAACAAATTCTGATTCAGAGCCTCGGGTTTGGCCGTAATGGTATTTTATCGGACTGGAAGCTCTTTGGGGCAGAGGCGAACTTCTTGTTCTGTGTTTGTCCAGCACCAAACACACAGGAGTCCTGACCCGTGACGGGGGCTCCGAGGTACTTCCACAGTATGAACAGCAATCAATTTGTGTTCACAGTAAAGCAATTCACGAAGGTGCATTAGCAGTAACAGCACGTGTGGTTTGCAGTATCAAAGTCTGAGAGTATTAAAAGCAGATATAATGGAGATTTTTGGTGAGAGTAGGAGTCCAGGCCAGCTCTGGCCCCATGGGCGTTTACATAATCCTGCCCAGTTCTGCCCATCCTACTTAGTTTAGTTGCTGAGCTAGTAGAGGATTCGGGACCATTAAAACACTTGTTTCTGCAAACCAGTGCTGTGCATCATTCAGCGAATTATATGCGGCTGCTCTCACTGGTCTGTTACTGGCAGTTAAACAAACATTCATCATGGTTACTGCATCAATTCACATCCAGTGCATGCTGCTTTGTGTCCTCTCTGCAGGCTGTGTTCTTTGATCATTCCTTCTTTCTCCGATCTTCCGGTATTGTACATTTCTGGAGGCTACTTCTCATTTACTGCAAGCAGGCCCCCAAATGAGGGCAGGAAGGGTACATTTTGCCAGGCCTGGAAGCCGTGGAGGGGCCTGACCCTGACCCAGACCCATTACCATGTGTGGGAGGGGCCTGTGTTCCAAGTTTGTATTGGGCCCCCCAAAATTATGCTTGGGCTCTGAACCCCAAAACTCTTTTGCAAGAGCAGAGTAAAGGAGCCTGGAGCGCCCATGATAATTGGGCCTCAAGCATTACATGTGGCAGGGAACCCTTTCGGAGGAAATGTTAGGACAAGAGCGAACTATCCTGTCACATGATCAAGTAAATCTGGAATGACCGCACTGAAATCAATGGCGTTAGAGTTGCGCAAAACCAGTGTAAATGAGAAGACAGCACCGCGAGTTTAATTGGCAGACACAAAACCCCCTCCAGCGATGACTACTATGCCGAATACCAGACAACCGCACTACCATATCGCTTCCATCTGCACTAGGGTCGGGTAAGCGCTTTTCTGCATCTTGCTTTTAATAATGCTCATTTCCAAGAGGGTATAGACTGGATCCTGGTTCCCAAACCAATTCAGTGCTTCTCAGTTACTCTGGTGGTGAATCCAGCATAACACCCCAGATGTTGATGCGGTTACTTCCGATTTTCATTGATGTCAGTGAGATCAGAACTGAGTCCAAAGCTTTAGAAATTCTCCACATACCTGAGCCTATTTTGCTGCAACATACCTCTTATGTGAATGTATTTACTGGTGTACCTAAAGGCAGGAGAGACAGCTGTACAACCCACCTCCCAAGAAGGTCTAAATAGGCTTGAGGGAAGCAAGGGGAATTTGGATGTAAGAACGCCATCTCTCTCCTGCATTGGCTTGAGTGGTGAAGAGGACTTTGACTTCTTATTTGACTCAGATATGGCTATCAAATGTTCATCGTGGCATTATTTATCAGCCACCAGCCGCTCTGCCTTTGTCATTCAGATTGTGTCCAAGTGAGGCAGATGCAATTCTTTACCCCTCTGACAGGTTACCAATGTATTTAGAAAAGTGTGGGCGATGCGGCTAGAAACGACATTTCTGTTTGGGCCGAGATCTTCCTGTTAAAGTTACATAATCTCCGAAAAGTGGAGTTTATAAAAAGGAACAGCAACAGCTCCTGAAATGGATCAGCACTGCTGGATGCTGTTAATGCAATGCTGATCAGACAGCATTCGCCAGGAAGATTCAATGAACGCTGAGCGAAACAGGGAAACCAGCCACAATGAAAAGGAAAACTAAAAGCTAGTGGGGAGAGTTTTTCTGAGCTGCCAAGTATATAGCAAGTTTCAGGAGCCAGTCAGACAGTGCAACGTTTAGGGATTTTAATAAATATTACTGCTGGGGCCATTAGTGCTGCCTTGTAATAAGGCTATGCAATGCTTCTTGGTTTTAGTTGCATATAATTTTGCCAAACGACACCCTTTTGGCTGAAATTCTCCATGCTGGGTGTCTGCTTCAGACAGCTCTTTAGTTTGTTTTTTTAATTTCAGGCAACACGGTATAGCCATTTCTGAGAACGAGGCTAGGGAAAAATATGTTTTACCCATGCTAAAAAGTTACCTTTTCTTTGCACCGCTCTAGCACCCCTGTGCTTTGAAATGCAGTCTGAAATTTGGCAGGAGGCTGGCATTTGTGTCAGAAATGTGCCTGTGGCCCTCTCTGTAAAAATCCACCTACATTTGGTCAAATCAAAAGCCTTTGGAAAACTATAGTTTGCAGAGTCCCAGAAGAAACTTTGTGGATTTTAGCCCCTAAAATCTTTGAAGATTCCATCCTCACCGAGTGTGCTCACAGCTCAAAAGGCTGACCAGACTGCACACGCACCACCCCAGGGCTACAGGGGAGAAGTCAGACTTTCCCTGTGATTGCTGCTTCATGCTGGACACTGAGACTCTCAGGGAGTCCCCTGCTGGCACCCCCGCATTGCGGTGGAGTTTGCTGCCTGACTCGAATGTAGACGGAAGAAGAACCAAACTGTGGAGGGGCAGGAGCAGATTACAACATGGAACCTGGTGAGACTGGGGTGGATGGGCAAGGAGACGGGGAACCAGGAAAGGAGAGGCAGGGACTGGGTAGTCCCTGTCCTTCTTTAGCTCAACCTTCACATCTTAGTGTTGTTAATCCACAGATAAC
Organism: Pelusios castaneus; assembly: GCA_007922175.1. Classification (NCBI taxonomy): domain Eukaryota; kingdom Metazoa; phylum Chordata; order Testudines; family Pelomedusidae; genus Pelusios; species Pelusios castaneus. Next base: position 825,608 of record ML685811.1, read on the forward strand.
TGAGAGACCATCTCACCACTGTGCTCATTCTGGCCGTTCCCCTGGAATGCTGGTCCGAGCCGGACAGCTGGTCTACTCATCCAAATAAACCCGACTGCCACGTCCATGGATGCCCTTTACGCAAGGCAAGCAGGCAGCTGTCAGTCAGGTACCTGTGTCTCTAGCACGAGGGAGTAAAGAACATGAAGCAAAGAGGAAGTAAAAAGCCAAGGCCAGAGATCCACTTACATTGGATTAGAATTCACTGGATGAAGGATAACTTGAGGTGCTCGCGTGGGTGTCTCAGGCACAACATCTGAAAAGAATTTGCAGTAAAGACAACCATTATTTTCCAGGATTCTCCCCAAATCCCTGCTCCACAATCTCCTCCCAGGCCCAGAGGTGTGGCTCAGCTCACAGCAGTGCTGTCCCACCTGCAGAAGGGAGATAAGTCAGGCCCAACCTCTCTTCTTCTCTCCCATCTCAGAGCTGAACCCAAATCAAGGTCACCCTGGCATCAGCAGTGGCATCTCTGGTCAGCCAACCAACCAATGTGAGGAAGACCCGTCTCGGCCAGGGGAGGCCCAGCCAGAGACAGGAGACCAGGATGGAGTATTCAGGGAAGGGGGAGAAGGAAAAAAGAAAATCCTTTTTCAAAGTGAATCAAGTGGAGGTGAAGGAAGGGATGCAGCAAGTGAGAAGACCGGTAAGAGGGGAGAAGAAGGAGGGGAAAGCAAAGGAGGATGGCTTGGCAGGAAAAAGGGAAGAGAGGTCGACAGAACAGAGGAAATATAAGATGAAGTGGCTATGTTCTGGCTTCTGCTGAGCTCTGCTTATCGCCCACTTTCCCATTGCACTGCACCTTGTGAAACCACAGACATCTGAGCAAAGCAGGGACCAAAAGCTCCCAAGCCAGGATGCTCCTCACATCCTTCAGGATTTTGCACTCCCTTGCACAAGTGTTTGGGACTCCATGAGGTACAAAGCAGTGGAGAACCAGGCCACTTGTGAGAGAGACAAATAGAGAAGCAGTTGGTGTTAGAGCGAGAGGGAGCCGCCCAGAGGATGGACAAAAGACCTTGAGAGGCCTCTACCAGTTCTTCTGGACCTTGAATTGTCAGTAAACCAGGCCAGTGAGGAATTCCTCCAGCTGCCATTGGCCAGGTTGGTCTAATGTGAAGTTCACCTTTCACGCTCACAGCTGCAGCCAGAAAGCAGATGCTTTCACAGCTACTTTTTGCCCTTGCCAGTTTCTTCTTGTGTTCTACAGCTGACCCTCCTCTCTCTCTCGCACCATGGCTCCCAGCCATTTTTGCTGAAAGTGACATCAGGCTCTTCTCTAGGCTCAATGGCTCAGCTGCCAAACAGCAGCAAAATCATACCCGTCAAGGGAGGGATTTAACCTTTAAAAACCTGCCTGTTTCTTCCCTCCCCGCTTCCCAAATCTCCTTTCACCTACCCTAGATGAGGGCAAGGGAAAACCCTCCACACCAGCATCAGCACCAGGGATCTCAAATGTATTTCAAGGGCTTCTCCCCCGATCCTTTTCCTCATTTAATACCACATCCCTCCTCCCCACAGAAAATCCTAGCTCTCGGGATGGTCTCAGAAGAGACTGGACCACTTGAAATACACAGCAAACACCTGGGTGAATTTAACAACTCTAGGGTGAAACTCACCCTGCACAGAATGCCAGCCCACGCTGAAGTATCATTCACATCCCCACGAGCCCTATTTCGAGAGATGTTAGCCGACCCTCTGCACGGGGGGGGTGAGTTTCACCCTGCGTCATTTAGTCAAATCAGCACCATACTATTCACTTCGGGAAAGAACACATCCGAAACCCCTCCTGCCCCCCGTCCCCCACCACCCAGTTCCACTAAACAGTGACCGCAAGGCGTGCGATTAGACCATTGCGGAGAGGACACTCTGCAAGCACTGCGTTACAGCAATTGTGGTCACTTGGAAATGACTCACCTGGGAAAATGAACTGCTGCTTGTACTTGTAGTAATGGGAAGCTTGCAATGGAGAAAGGGAGAAGGTAAAAAAGAGCAATGTTAGGGGCAATACTGCAAACCGCATCACACAGCACCCAGCCTCTGCTGGAGCAGGAGTAACAGACCAGAAGTGGGCATCTGAGCCCACTGTCCCACTTGGCAGCACAGGGCATGGGCTGCCTTGAGTGAAATCTCTCCTGAGGATTCTCTCGCACACAGGCACCCTGTGTCTTCTATGTCCCTTAAGTAGGGATGGCTACACTTCAGAGACCTATCCACGCTAGCTTGAATTGAGCTGACACGCTGAAGACAGAACATAGCTGCAGCTGGGAGGGAAGGGGAGTGTCCCAAATACGTACCTAGCATCTTAGACAGGTATGTACTTGGGTGATGGGCCCGCCTACCCGATCAGAGCTAGCATGCGTACGTCTCCTCGGGCTGGAATTCACACCTCCACCTGAAGGGCAGACATAGCCTCAGACTGTAAGTTCCTCAGGGCAGAGACTGTGTATGTTGTACCTTGTATAAACGCCCAGTCTGGACGGCGCTTCACTAACAACAGCCACCCCACAGCCAGGCCATAGATCTCGGCTCAGAAGACATGTAATTCCCCCTTCTACAGCCTTCAGCGCTTAGCAGCTATCCAGCACTTTGTGGCTGAGATTTTCAAAGCCACCTGAGGGATTTGGCCACCCTACCCACAAATCCTTTGGACGCCTTTGAAAATTCTGAACTCTACATCTGCGGCTACATGCGCACATTAAACAGTTGATTAACTCCACAACTGGCAAACCTAGGGCTGGTAATCAAGGATGGCTCTTAAACAGAAGATGTGGGGAATGCAATTACCTTTGATACGCCTCTTTCTTACCAGGCCACTGGAGGTCAGCTAGCCCTTCCTCGCCCTTCCCTTTCCGTGCCAAGGAAGTGAGTGGCTCCTCTTCCGACATCCCATGGCCCGTATCGAGCAACTTACCCGTCTCAGCCCTATCCACCCAACTAACAGGTAAACCCCGGCGGCAGCAACCTGAGAAAATCGATGCCCCACCCCTAAAGAGATTAGGCTGCCCTGGGATTACAGGGTCTGGGGACACACCGGGCTGGCTTGGATCTAGTTAGCTCAGATAACAGGAGCAATGAAGTCGCCGCAGCATGAACAGTGGTGCAAGCTCGCCTCCCCCTGCTTGACCCCATGGGTCTCTACTGACTTCTCCCCACTGCTCGTCAAGCTAGGAAGGAGACCTCCACAAGAGGCACAGGCTTCGGAGAGCGTAGTGGGGTGGACACAGCATCAGTGTAGACACTGGGTTGCTCACATGGACTGTTGCTGGCTTTCGGAAGCTGTCCCACAGTGCCCCAGTCAGTCAAATCAGCGCAAGCACTCCTGGTGAGGACGCGCATTGCCGCCACACAGAGCGTATCAGACATGGAAAAACAACACAATTACTCCGAGACAAGCAAGGAGGCCTGGGGCACTTTTATAGGCTAACAAATTTATTTATCGCATGAGTTTTCATGGGAGAAAATCCCACTTTGTCAGACGCTTGAAATTCCCCATCTTCAAGCCTCTGAGGAAAGCTCATGCCATAAATAAATGTGTTAGTCTTTAAAAGTGCCACCAGAATTCTTGTTTGTCTTGCTGAACTAGATGAACACGGCTCCCCCTTTGGAAGTTGTAATTACTCCGGTGGCTGTACGTCCAGCTAACTTAGCTCAACATAGTTTTGCTGGGTAGACACCCTCAGTCACTGAACTTACATCCAAACACCACACCAAAAGTGAGTCTCGCCCCCCAGGCAGCTTTCCAGGGCCATGAACACCCAGGCTAGGACACACTATCAGGATGGTGCAAGTGTCTGACCTGGGACATGGCTGAACTGGCAGGGACACATGGAGTCTTTGCAAAGAGGCAGGGCCCCTGGCAGTGGAAAGTCTGACTGTCCGAGGAATGGGACGCACGCAGCCACACACTCTGGGCCCGAACTCTCCCCGCGCAGTCCACAAACCAAGCAGGAGCAGAACTCTTGGAAACTGCATCGATTTGGCACATCTAGGAGCCAGCAGCACGGCTTCTTGGGAGCCTGAGCTGACATTTCACAAGCTGCTTCTGCAAAGCCACCACCTGCCTTCTCCCTGGTGTGATCCCTGCCCCACAGGTGGGTGAGGTGCAGCCTGGCTGAATCACGTCCTGAGAGTCACTTCCTCCACCACCAAAATACAGTCACCTCTGGAGCCACTACTCAACTGTGCAGGGGGCGATGAAGAAACCTGGATTCAGCTAACGCAGCAGAGAACACTCAGGGCACCTAAAGCTAATTCTACGGAGGAATTTGGCCAGGACATCAGAACAGACCCGTGTTATTACGAAAAGCACCACAGACCCTTTAAAGACCACAAGTGAAAGGCCACAGCTGTGTACAAGGAAGAAAAAAGTTTTACACTTCGAATAAGCACTTGTAGATATCCCCACTGGCAGAGCCCTCCATGCAGCACAAAGCGTGGAAGAGGTGGCTGGAGACAGGACAGACTTACGCCACGGTGGAGCTGTGCATAGCTCCGCTGAAGCTGTACCATTTACCCTCAGGGCTGACTTTGATCCCTGGGGCCAGATGAACAGCTGGTGTAAATCCGCAGCATTCCACTGAAGCCAATGCCGCTTTGCTGATTTACACCCGCTAAGGATCTGCATCTCCTCGTTGACTCCTGAGACCACAGCTGGCAGTGAACACGGGCACTGGTTTTGTGAGGTGCGTTACTGCACTCTTCCTGGAGTGGAGATCAAAGTGGACGCCTCTTGAATTCCAGGGGAGAAACAGCTGTGTTTCAAGCCTCCCAGCCCTGCATGAGGCCTCTGAAGAAAGCTGAGTTTCTTGAGAATAGCATCAGAGGCAGGATGTGCTGCCTGGGTCAGCCCAAACACTGATACGAAAAGCATCAGAAGCGCTGTTTGGTGGATTCATTCACAGCCGGACTGCTCATGAAACATGCCACAGAAGAAAACGTCCCTCACTCTGAGTCTCGGTGCAGGTAACAGCTGGGCGTTTGACCTTTCTGACCTGGGCCCTCCCCTCCTTGCAGCTGCCGTGAGGATGGACTGCCTTGGAGACTGGCGATCCAGAGTTCACTCTGTAAAGGCCAATTTGTCTAATTAACTCATTGGAAGGAACTTGGATGATTCAGTGGAGATGACTCATGTTATGGGCATCTGTGCCACCACTGCAAGCTGGCGGCGCTCACATCCATATGCCTCCAACCAGAAGCTGCTGCTGCTGCTGCTGACTCTTTTTTGAACGAAATTCATCATCCCTGAAATAAAAACCATTTAAAACACCTGTGTGTGGAACGCTCTCCTCCAGGCAGACTGGATGGTCAGAGCACTGCATGTCCCAGAGAAGGAGGGGATTATGCTAGCGCAAAGGCACCCTGCCCCACACTGGTCAGAGAACAGGAAGGCACTCGGCAAGGAGCTTTGCTTTGATGCACAGAATCTGCTATAGGAAGCACTTCGAGGGTTCTAGTCTCTAGGGCTATGTCTACACTAGAAAAAGTTAGTTCGACTTTGTTAAGTCGACTTAATAAGATGGACTTTACATCGACCTAAAGTTGACCTTATTAAGTCGACTTAACAAAGTGGTTACCCTGAACGTGGACTTAGTAAGTTGACCCAACTGCCCTTAAGTCGAATTAATAAAGTCGATTTAAGGGTTAATCCACGTCCACACTGTGCTTAGGTTGACCTAAGGAGTCGACTTAAGGGTTAGGTTGACCTAACCGACGATTCTTACTAAGTCGAGCTAAGCTTTCATTAAGGAATTTCTTAGGTCGACGTAAGGAAAATCCTGTGTGGACGGGGAGTTATTTAGGTTGACTTAAGGCTACTTAAGTCGACCTAAATTGCCAGTGTAGACATCCCTTGGGCTCTGATGAGAAGGAGCTGGCGGCGAAGAGGAGCAGAATCTAAAGACAGGATCTTTCGTAAAACTCAACCTCCCGTGCGCTTTTCGGAGACTGGGTCTGTCTGCGGTTAGCCAATCCCAGTGGGCAGCCAGGGTGGGGTGAGAAAGCTGCTCAGGAGGAAGGCGAGGTGACAAAGAATGAGAGAGTGGCCTGTTCACTAGCTAGTTCTATCGCTTTGAGACTATCCTGTGCCCATTCCAGCACAAAGCCTCTCTGGGGAGATAAACACACCTGCGCCGGGGCACAGTGCACATGGGTAAATTCCCAACTAACTCCTGATTGGAAGCACAGCACAGAGGTGCTTTGGACCATCGCAGTCACTACGGTACGGTAATAATACTACATAGCATTGATCTGCTCTTTGCATCCACACAAAGTGCTTCAGGGGGTCATTACCCCCACGATGCAGACGGGAAGACCGAGGCACAGAAACGCAGTGACTCAGCCAAGCTCACCCAGCGAGTCAGTGCCAGAGTTGCGATCAGAGTTCTGTCCAACGTCCTCGTCACGGTGCCCCAAGAAACGCACCCCGGCCACTGCAACCGCAGTTCTGCAACCGCTGTTGTTTCTGGGTGGCCTTGCACCTGCCTCCTTCTTACCACGCGCTAGGACTTGATCGAGGGCTACACAGGATCGAGACAGAATCAGCATTTGCCCGACCCCCAAAACAAGCATTTGTCCAAAACATAAAGCCACTGGCCAGGTCAGCACAAAGAGCTGCCATGGACCCACACTCCTGACGCATGGTGCCACAGCATGAATCCGTCTCACACTGGATCCGACGGCGCAGACTTGGGCCAGCTGGCCGAGTCTGCTCTGACGGGCCTCCTTGGGCGCCTTTTGCGTAGCATCATCCAGCCAAGCCTTTGGTTAGTGGAAGCAGCCCACCCTGGGAGCCCAAATGAAACCCTCTGCCATGCTCTGAGTCGTCCTCAGCCAGAAGTCGCTGCTTCCGCGTCCGATAGCTGCCGTGGCCAGGGCCTTTTGTTGATTGCTTTCAGGAGGCTGGGCTGGAGGACTGAGCTGGCCCACCCTGCCAATGGCTTTTGTGGGACCCTGGCCAGCCGTTCAGCATCCCGGCCTGAGTTCACCCATCTGTCCTGTAGAGTGAGGAGACCGGGCGCATGCACACACACACGCATGTTCTTTAGCTCTCCAACGGCCAGTGGTGAAAGAGGAGCTGCTCATGGGCCTTTATGCACTTTGGACGCTTCGACTTCTCTGCTTTAGGCCAGGGGAATCTCTTGCAGAGAGTGTGATCATCAGGATGTGCAGCGACTAGACCAAAAATAAATGCCACCCGATGCCGCACAATTGTCCTCGGCTCTAGCTGGTCCTTCCCAAGCAACCCTCAACAAGACCATCAACACTGCAAGTGCTTCTGTGCTGCGTTTCCCACCTCTTCATTGTTTCCCTCAATTGTCCATTCATGTAAATTTCCGGTGCAGTTATGGGCTGTCTGCAAAGGAGGTGGCTCAGAAAGTTCAGAGAGGCGAGATCCCAGCTGCTGTGTCTCTCCTCACTCCCCATCTGGCAAAGTCAGTTTGCTCTGTTATGAACATTACCCACCCCCAGCTCAGATGCCCTCCCCCAGTCTCTCAGCCGTCAGGTCGTTCTCGGAGGTGAGGCAGGAGGACAATTAGCCAAGCAGAAAGGTGTGGGAGCTGGGATCTTGACAACAGCTATCCCCAATCATTCCCCTACAGTGCTGCCATGAAGACACGGAGGATGGGCATGGCCCAACCCCGCCTGGCCGGGGGAACCCACGCCATAAAGTAAATCAGCTCTGTGGCTGTGCTGCAGGCTCTCTGCTCTGATACGGGTCTGGGTGGATAGCAGGGGAAAGTGGTGCCTGGCAGTGGCTCTTTAGAAGTCTTCCACATGAAAGCAGATGTTGATCCTGATGAACGGGTTTCTGTGACACAGGAACGAGTAAGGACGAACAGGCACTTATTGACCAGGCTGTGGAGAATGGGCCGGAGGTGAATTCCTGCTCCCCTTCCGGGTTGAAATGGGCCAGCTGAGCAGGGCAGAGACCGTTACCTTTTTCTGGGGGCAGTCGACTTGTGCGCCATAGTCCAAAGGTTCATTTAAAAAAATGGCCCAGCTTGTCCTTGTGGCTGTGAAGACAAGCTTCAGAAATGAATGGGATGTAACCAACATTGGACTTCCCCCAGTCATTCCTGCCGGAGAGCCCATGACTTCTGGTGGAGCTGGAGCATCTTTCTAGGACACCCAGGTGGAATTTAAAAACTGGATGCAGTGGAGCAGCCTCCAACTTCCTTGGCCAGTTGTTCTAGTGGTGAATTACTCTCACTGCAAATTTCCCTGCCCCCCCTTATTTCTCGCCTGGATTTGTCTAGATTCTGCTAGATGACAGCTCTCAGATGTCTCTTCATCACGTAGGTACTTGTAGATAAAGATCAAATCACCTCTTAGCCATCTTTGGCTAAACAGCTAGAGCGTCGTCAATCTCTCCCTATCAGACAGGTTTCCAGACCTTGGATTGTTCCTATAGCTTTTTTTCTGAACCCTTTTCAATTTTTTCAACATCCTGTTTGAACTCAGAAGCAGCCACAGCACCGCATAACCCTAGTGAGAGGGGAGAGGGTTTGCTCCTGACCCTGAGGACGTATTCAGGAGAGATCCCTGCCAAGCCCTCGGACTGGACTCCCCCCGAACAGCGGACTCAGCAAGTTCCATGTGACTGATCACCAACCACCTTTGCTACAGAGCTATTTCCTGAAACTGGGAAACACTGGGAACACCGGGCTGAAAGAAACCTCATGAGGTTCAACAAAGACAAGTGCAAAGTCCTGCACTTAGGACGGAAAAATCCCATGCACTGCTACAGGCTGGGGACTGATCGGCTAAATAGCAGCGCTGTAGAAAAGGACCTGGGGGTTATGGTGGACGGGAAGATGAATATGAGCCAACAGTGTGCCCTTGTTGCCAAAAAGGCCAATGGCATATTAGGCTGCATCAGTAGGAGTATTGCCAGCAGATCGAGGGATGTGATAATTCCCCTCTATTCGACACTGGTCAGGCCACATCTGGAATACTGTGTCCAGTTTGGGGCTCCCCACTACAGAAGGGATGTGGACAAATTAGAAAGAGTCCAGCGGAGGGCAACAAAAATGATTAGGGGGCTGGAGCACATGGCTTACGAGGAGAGACTGAAGGAACTAGGCTTATTTAGTCTGCAGAGAGAAGACTGAGGGGGGATTAGATAGCAACCTTCAACTACTTGAAGGGTTGCTCCAAAGAGGAGGGAGCTAGGCTGTTCTCGAGGGTAACAGAGGACAGAACAAGCAGCAATGGTTTCAAATTACAGCTGGGGAGATCAAGGTTGGATATTAGGAAAAACTTTCTCACTAGGAGGGCGGTGAAGCATTGGAATGGGCTATCTAGGGAGGTGGTGGAATCTCCATCTTTGGAGGTTTTTAAGGCCCGGTTAGACAAATCTCTGGCTGGGGTGATTTAGTGGGAGTGGTCCTGCTTTTAGCAGGGGTTGGACTAGATGACCTCGTGAGGTCCCTTCCAACCCTATTATTCTATGATTCTGTGAAAGCCCCTCCTGGCGGCTCGTGCGGGGGCAGCCTGGATGCAGCGAAGTACCTGGCAAGTTGAACTGCTTCTGCTGCCGCGTGCACTGCGGGGAGGGGTGGAGGGGAGACGGCGGAGTTGCGCTGGGTGGTAACGGAGGGGCCGGCGAGGAGGGTGTGGAGGATGTCGTTGAGGAGGGATTGCTGCTGGAATCTGGCTGGTAGGGCACCGGAATATGATCCTGCAGGAACAAGGAGGGCAGGGGGTGAGGGAGAAGGAAAAACAATATGAGTGGCACAGACAGACTGACTTCATCACCACACTCTGTCCCCAGCGAGGGGGCGACCCACTAGCACAAGGGCAGCCCCCTTTCCAAGCCGCTCTTTAATTGGGGCCTCCAGAGCAGGAGGAAGATGGGCTGCAGCAAACACAGCAACCCGGTCCGTCCCAAACGGCCTCTGCCAATCCATCTGTTCCCAAAGTCCCAGCGGATGCTCTGCGCTCACTCCAGAAGCCGGAAGTGCCTCTTTGCAGCACAGCGGGGAGCCCCCAACACAGTAAAATGGGGCCTGTTTCATCACTCTGTCCAGGCCAACGCTCCTGACCTCGTCAGCCCCGTCCTGAACCCCGTCAGCCCCCAGTGGCTGATGACACAGCGGTGGGGGCTCAGCATTTTCCAAAATGGCTGCGACGGTGCTGAGTCACCGCCCGCTGGGAATCAGTGCCTTGGTAAAGCTGGGCAGTCAAAGAGGAAGGCTTGCAAAACGAAGAGTTACCTGGGAAGGCACCCCCATACCTGGCTGGATGTTCAGGGATGCCGGGTACCCAACTGCAGCCACTATGGAAACTCGGCATGCATGGAAATGAAACAGCTGGATAGCCATGTAGGTGGCTACTTGGGGGCTGAAGTGCCTTACTTTCCATGTTCCCAATACAACACACCCTCCTTGACTCTCGGAAAGAGCCTCAGAACATCTCCACACTCTGTTTTCCAGTTAATCATTCCTCGTGGGCCACTCAGCTGAGGCAAGAGACATTACTTTAGGGTGGGAGCCAAACCAAGATGTTTTATTAAGCATTGCCCGTTCTTAGCTTGGCTCCCCAGGAGAGAAGGCGCCTCAGCCAGCCATTCTTTGCTCGGAACAGACTGCTCCGTCTTCCTCCTCTCAGCGGCAGCATTGGCCTATACAGAACTCTGCTGGCTCCCACTGGCCCAGGCCGGCCAGTAAGGAAGGAATGGCTGACTGTCATGCAACAGCAGGCGGGTGTGCCAGGTGGAGGAAAATCTGGCTGGAAACAGGCCAGGTTACATGTCTGGAAAGACTGCACAAATGTTATCTCCGACTCTCCATCTGACAATGGATAAATCTGGTTTCAATGAGGTAAAATCAAATTGCATCTAAATTTACCATCAGCAGGACAGGTTTGAACTCAGCATGATCTGAAATAAGGAATTAATGTCTTCCCCCACACATCCAAACAAACGTGGACTAGCAATTGGAAAGTCATCAGACACTGCATAACAGTGACATCTACGCAGATGGGAACATTGTATGACACTGGAGTCTCTCCACAGCCCATGCCCACATTCCCTCCTGACCTATGCAAAGGAAGAGGAGAAGCCACGATTTTCAAAACTGCTACTGATTTTCTTGTCCATCTCAAGGACACACTTGTGTCTCTCCACCCCCGATCATCAGCCCCCTTCAAGTGTTGAAAGCTGAACGTCTGAAATCACTGGTCACTTTTGAAAATCATGGCCAAAGTCACAAGCTGGTAACCAAGAAGGCATCAGAAAAGCTTTAGTGAACATGACATTTCAGGGAAAGTCACGTGATATTTTGTTAACATCACCTTGTCCTGCGAGATGATGCTGGCAAAGTAGGTTGCTTTTCAAGTCAGCTATAGGAGCAGGTAGAAATGAAGAGCTGTACTCTTACTTATATAGCATCACTGGTGTTAAGGAGTTTTACAGATATAAAAGTAAGAGGTCCCTGCCCCAAGGAGCTTACAATCATATTCAGAGAGAAAATAATTAACAGTATCAATAATTGCTGCAGGAGTGGCTGGGATGAAGGGAGGTGGAAAGATAATGAATACAAGTAGGTGTTAAAATAGAAGCTATTAATTGGCTTAATGGGAAATATTCTCTCTAATTTTCCAAGCTGGTGATGGCGGTTGCAATTTTTGTGAGTGCCAGAGGCAAAGTAAAATACACATATACCACTATAACACCATAATGCCGAACCGAAAGTGCTTTACATGAGGGGCATCATTGTACCCATTTTATAGATGGGGAAACTGAGGCACAAAGGAGGCAACGTAATTTGCACCAGATCACCTAGCAGGCTAGTAGCAGAGCCAGGAAGAAAAGCCCAGACACTTGAGTCCCAGTTCAGTGCTCTAACCACAGCCCAGCTTGCTTGCCATGATGCCTTGTATTAAGATATCGTAGGATGGACCCAAAGCGACACAATTCACAGAAAGGACTCTCGTTAACTTAGGACTTTGTTTCTTTGTAAGTTCTCACCATGGTTTTGCAGTGTCTTGGGGACCAACAGCATCATTTGCACCAAACCACATATAATTTTCCCAGTTCGAATTTTCCAAGAGCCTTTGTTTCAGAGGCTGCAGCCCAGACAGCATTCTCCCGTGTCCAGCAGTCACTGAAGAAAAGTGGGGATCAACATGAGTTCAAGAGTTTCTGGGCTGATTTGCAAAGGTGCTGGCATCTCTGAAAATCAGGCCACTAAACAACTCGTATGGACACAATAAGCCAGCAAAATTTTGTTTTTGCTATTCAGAATGAATGTAAAGCCATATGCTCTCCGATCCACCACTTGCTGGAGCTTCTAAATTCCCTATCAGACAGAGCAGGACTCAACAGGCTCCATCACATTTAATTCAGAATACAAATCTGAGCCCCACTGCTGCTACTAGCAGAGAATAGGAGAAAGGACAAACCCAATGCATGGACAGATCTGGCCTTGTCAGCGTCCAAGGACTCAGCCGGAACACAATCAAGTTGTCGTGTTTCTGTAGGCTTTATACTGGTAATATTTTTTACTAAAGTTTTTGATGAGCACAGAAGCTGAGGTCAGATTTGTTGCCTCTGGAGAGTTACAAGCTGAAATGGAACCGGACTGGTGTGGGACACAAGCTATTTCGAAAGCACTGATTCCATTTTATTTTTAAGCTGTTAAAGAAAATAACTTTGACAAATGCTGCCTTTACCCTGACGGCAAAGGCAACTGAAAAAACCCAACAGGTGGAGTGTTAGATACTCTCTGTTCCAGCTAATCTCAGCTCCAAGCTTACTGACGCTTATGTATGTCAGCTTTGGCAGGGAGGGCAGTAAGACAAATGCTGATTTCAGTTACAATGGTATAAATCTGGAGTAGCTTTTGAGGCCAAACGAAACTACTCCAGATTTACGCCAGTGTAACCAAGAGAGAAATCTGGACCAGAGACTTAAGAAAAGTTTGAAGCCTTTCTGAGAAATAAAGAAGAAACTGGAGCAATAGCAGGGGGAGAGCATTTAAAAGAAAGAGCCCAGCGTATTTTGTGCGCAAAGTCTGCTTGGCAGCGTTAACTCCTGACCTCATTAGCGAAGAAGTCTCATCATTCCTGCTTACTGTATAGGGCCTATGCCTGCATCTTCAATTAGCGCAGCTCTTTATGATTCATTGGGTTACATCCCCCTAAACAGGTTTCCACTCAGTTTCTACCAGATTCGCTGAAATACAGATCAGTCCCTGGGTGTTTTGGAGAAGCAGACGTGCCTGGAAACTCAAGGAGCCATCTGTAAAGTTTTGCCCCGGCAGATGGCTGAACAGACCATTGAGCAAACTGGAAGGTGCTATTTCAAAGAGGAAAGTCTGCCAGACACGCCCCCACCACTCCCAAGTAACCACGCTTCCTCGGCAGACAGGGAAGGATCCTCACTGGCATCCGCAGACTATGTCACCAAGCAGCACAAACGGGAAAGTGCAGGGCCCCTGAGAATCCAGCCTGGCACTTTTCAGGGTGTGAGGACTAATCCAGGCACTTTTGCTGCTGCCTCGGGGGCGGGGAGCAGGAAATATTCCTGATCCCAGAAATCTGGAGCTGTGGAGCTGCATCATACCATCACGAATAATCAGACTGGATGGCTGGAGAGGCAGGGAGCCGACTAGCTCCCACAGCAGGGCAGGGGTCAGGCAATCTGGCTTGTGGGTCCAACTCGTTCCACAGCCTTGGGCAATCACTGAATTTCCAGGTCTTGTTTCCTAGAGGATAATGACAGTCAAAACACTCTTCAGAGAGGTGCTGGGAAGCCCCGTTACCGATTCAGCTCCTCAGACGGAAGATGCTTCGCCAAAGCCGAACCACCAGCAGAGCTGCCGACCAGGGGAGGGGAGAGCTCATTTTCCTCGCGTCTCTGTCAAGGGGACGCAACTTCAGAAACAATGAATGCAAGGTACTGAGGAGGGAGCTTCAATAAGGAAAGACATCCGTGGCATACACCGACGCATCTTTTCCCAATGCAGCATCCACGAAATGTCTAAGGAGGCCAGATCTCGGACTTCTGGTTCTCCATGTCTGGCGAGGCTGGGCAGGGCGCTGAGCTGAAGCATTTCCGATGTTCAGCCTCTGACTCCTTGAACCTGTTTTTCAGAAACGCTGCCCCCCTAAAGCTCCAACGAAAGTTTGGGGATCTGCAGGGGCCCACCACTTCTGAAAGCCAGGCCTGGGCGTCTCGTGTTAGGCTCCTCGTGTGAACTAGCATTTCACTCTCTGAAACATGGAGGTGATACGTCTACAGGGAGTGCTGTAGGGTTTACCTCATTGATGTCTGTGAAGCACTTTAGATGGAGGGATTGTAAGGACGCACTGTTATTACTCCATGAAGTACGGCAGCCGTCCTTGCTGTCCTGCAGCACCTTTGCAGCCTGTGATCAGGATATATCCTGGGCTGTCCTCAACAGGGGCTCGCCATTGCTTGACTCACACCGCGTTCCCACAGGCTCGCTGCGTTCAGCCGTAGCAGGCCTGTCATGAGATAACATTCGCTTCTGCATTTGACGCAGCATAAACACCTCCACACAGGATTACACAGGTCAGCCTCCTGCTGCACATATAGCACAGGCTGGGCGCTCACAGCGCAACCACAGGCTGACTCTAGAAGCTGCGGAGAGAGGCCAGAGGATGAAGGAATCAAAGGGAGCAGAGGAGAGGTAGGGGAGCACTGAAGCATAGAAGCGTGTGCATACAACATATTCTTTGGTAGGTGAGTGCGGCCCGTCAGGGCCAAGACAGGCAAGTTTGTGCCAGTGGCTTTGTAACCCGCTGGAGTTTTCACAGGCACGAGGTCATTGCCTCTTCGGCCTTTTCTCTGCTCGGAGAAAAAGGTGCATTCTTATCGCGGCTGAGCTGGCGCCAGGTAAAACCCTAGTGCAGACAAGAGAGTCTGCAGTTTAACTCAACCTGCTAATTCACGGGGAAAGAAAGAAAACTGCATCTAACGAAATCACAGCACTCAAAAACCAATAGGGGAACACTTCAGTCTCCCTGCTCAGTCCATTGACGACTTGCTAATAGCTGTGCTCAAACAGAAGAATAACAAATTGCAGCTTCAAAGAGAAACTGCAGAATTGGAATTTATATGTAAATTCAACACCGTTGCCTCAGGGTTAAACAGGGACTACGGATTTTTTTCTCATTACAACAGGTGATTTGACCTCACTTTCCTCTATGTACTGTTTCCTAGTGTTTGAATCCCAACATCTATTCTGATTTGCTGTTACAACTGACCTGATCCTATGTCATAAACTCCCCTGCATTTAATTTCCTCCCATTCTGTGGGTTCCCCATCTTCAAAGTATCTGACAAAGTGGGATTTTCTCCCACGAGAGCTCATGCGATAAATAAAGCTGTTAGTCTTTAAAAGTGCCCCAGGACTCTGTTTGTTCTGCTGGATCTAAACTGTTAGCTAACCAGTTGAGAACATGGCTTTCTGAAGGCACAGACTTCCTGGCATCTGCCTTAATCTGTAACTAAAGTACGGGAGGCCCAAGGTAGGGTTGCACTTACTGATTTAAGAGTTTAAGAAGCCAGAAGTCCTGTCCTTCTCTCTAGTACTCCCTTCTCATTTTGATGCTCAGCCCTGTGTGTCCCTGATATGGCGCTGCAGAGATTTATATGGACTAACTGTCAGGATGAATCAGCAAAATAGCTCTGCACCTACTCACAGGGCCCTAAAACCTGTCACATGCCCTTACCCTTCCAGCCGCTCTCCTGGACCTGGAGCAATTGTGCACGCATTCCTTCCACAGAGAATCACATCTGGGAACTGGTGCAGCAAGGAGAAGCCATTGGATGCTCTGTAACATTCAGAGTTTTCCTGAATATATCTGGTGGAGGGGAGAAATCTCAGGCTTGGTTGTTCTGAAAGTTCCTCTCGGAGGACTGCACACCCTAGGTCCTCCATTTCTCTAGACAGCTCCTCCCACCCAGATAAGGCAATGAACCACTCGCCTCTGAGGGTCTGTAGTACATGGAGCTATTCAGGAACAGCTGTTCCAGCACAACTTCATGTGTAGACACCACTGCAGAGTAAGGGTGTTCAGATACGGAGTTATTCAGGAATAGTTCCAGGTGTAAACAGGCACTCGGTCAGCAAAGCACACAAATATTTCCCAACAGAATGGTGCTTCCAGGCCAACAACAGCCATCTGTAATACTCCCGTGGACTTCAATAGAGGGAGAAGTCACTGTTTCTGCAGCCCAATTAGCTAACCTTTCTTGTGGTAAATAAGTCAATAACTTCCCGCTAATGAATTAAAACCAAGCAAAATAAAGAGTGACAGCATTCTGAATTTCCACGGAGCCTTCTAGCCAGATGGGTTAAGCCTCCCACTCCTACTGGAGGTGGGAATTTAGCAGCAGTCCTACAGTGTATGGCTGGGTAAACCAAGGCAGAGAGAGGTTAAGTGACTTGCCCGAGGACACACAGCAAGTTAGCGAGAGAACAAGGTCACATGGCTGCTAGAATCTGGCGCTTCCAGCACAAGACCATCTTTCCTTTCCGAAAGGGCCCAGCGGGACAAAGCTGGGTCCGGTCAAGAGAATAGCTGATTCAGTAGCAGGAAGGAGAGTCCAAAGATTTCGGGCCAAATTCTGCTCTCACTTGCACCACTGGAATCCACTTGATTGGCGGGGCAGGGGGCTTGTTCGGATGTATTTTGGAGTGAACTGGACGGGCCAATTCTGCTCTGCGTTCGACCGCTCTGTCTGTCTGAGGATCACTGACCTGATGTCAAGAGTTGAACAGTTCTTGTGTAAGATCACATGCCCGGACGCACCAGGACTGCACGCTAGGCAGCTTTTAATGCCCAGTTTATGAATACACTTAAACCGTTGCCCACGCCTCTCGGAAAAGTCTGAAAAGCAGCTTGTTTGGACTCGGTACTTCTTAGCCATCATTCAGCATGTCTCACCCCTGACGCTTTAGAAATAAGGTGACTGTCACAGAAGCAGGACCATGGTCTCTCAACAGCTTTTCTCTGCCAACCACCGATCTGCTATTTGCAGCATCACAGTGAGTTACACCGATAACCACGACTGTGATGTGGAAAACAGAGGGTCCAACCAAGCGCATGGCTACTGCTGGCCCTTTTGGAGAGGGCAGGAAGGGGGTAAGGAACCCCACCTATGTTCCCACGTGTCTTGGACCAACAGACATCTTGCTCACTACCAGGGATTTGCGTTTGTTCAACGTAACACACGAAGAAGGGCTCTCAGGGACCGTACCGCCTAGGAGGAGGAAGAGGGTATGTCTCACCTTGCTGATTTTGTTTGTTTTCGGAAGGGTCTGGCTGACGTGCAGGTCGGAATACCGGGGGGGCTTTCGTAAAGGATTGTTGATGTCACACGGCACAGATTCTGTCCGCATTAATCTTGCTGGATCAAGAAGGGAGATGAGGGAAGGAATTTTTTAAAAAGAGAGAGAGAGAGAGAGAGAGAGAGATCAAAGCTTTAAAACAGCACTTCAGGCCAAATGCAGGTTGCTCTCCATAGGAGCCCTGCACTTGAAGACAATCCAGACTGGCTTCTTAAACTTCTCAAAATACTTACGCTAAACCCCATTGTAACCACTTCACTATACAGCTCCACCTTCCTCCTGAACCTGCCAATTTCTCCGGCTTGGGATTATGTTGACCGTGGCCATTTGGAACACAGAGCGCCTACTGAAGCCGGATTGCACCCATGCGCCTCCCCACCCTCTACCGCATGAGCCCCTTCATCAGCCAAACAGAACACGCGCAGGATCCAATCGGACTCAGTGGCTCAGGGTTCCAGCAGGACGTAAGCAGCGCACGGGGAAGAATTTTGTCCCATAAAAAGGAGGAACGTTGTGGTTCAGAGTGATCAGATGGCTGTCGTCAGTGCAGAAGGTGGCTTATGTGAACCATCTTCTGCACCAGAGAGGAGTAAATATTTGAGAACTATGCAGGCCACTAGCAATTCTGCACCATGGTGTCTAGACCTGTTCTCCTCCTGTGGAGCCATTCGCTGCCTTACGTCAGTTTTACCCATTTCAGTCGACTGTCTCCTCATCTAGAGCAATGAGAGACCTGGGCCTAGCAGGAACACACTGATCTGCAGGGAAGGAGGATTTAAACTCAACCTCTGCTCATCCTCTCCCGGGTTCTCAGCAGGACAGCTTGCTGGGAGGGTCTAGCTGGACCAGCCAGGTCTCAGGACTGCACTGAACCCCAGGCGGAGGGAGAAGATGGCTTTACTCTCTGATGGCTAAGACTATTTTGATTTCTTGCTCTGAGCACTAGCCCTTGGGGGAAGAGCCCAAGGAGCGCTGGGTCATTCCACCCTCTAGCGGATGCCCTCGGGGCAGCCATGGCAGACAACTGCTATAGGCCCTAGCGATATTCAAGGCCTTTGACTTTAACTTCCTCCTGACACAAACTTCTGCCCTGACACCGCCCATGTTTCCGGGGCCGGGCCCTTGCTCTGGTGAGTCCTGACGTAGGACCTCACTCCCTTTTCAGGACAGTCTTGGATCCTTCTTTACCAATTTTACCCAAGGCTTTCCACCTTGCGCCTCCCCAAGCTATTTTTACCATGGCCTCCATGTTTAGAAGCCTCTCCCCTGTATCACAAGGTGAAGGACAGCCCTTCGCTCCCCTGACTTGACTCTGGCAGTGTACTTTTCTCAAGGATGGATTTTATGCTGAATATTGAGCAGCAGCCCAGAGTGTTTCTGCCGGGAAGGGCTCCACACATGTAATTTTATGCTACTATGGCGTGGGGCCCTCCACAGGTCTACTCTCTCCCAGCTTGACGGTGCTGCTAGCGTTCACAAGCCCGCAGCCCAGAGCACAGTCACCTGCTATCCTGCCCTCTCTGTTACTGCTAAGAGTTCACAGGGACAGAGGAAGGCTCTCGACTTAGAATCAACAAGGAAATGACCTGCTGAAAAGTTGGCATGAGAAACCCAAAGGGCAGCTAAGTTTACAGAGCAGGACAGATAATCATCAATCCCTTCCAAGAACGTTTGCGCCAGACCAGGGCTCTGGGAGACTCTAGGCAGCCTAGACTCTGAATCAGTTTGGGAGATAGAGAACCACAGAGCCGACTTGTGTCAAAGGCCACAGCACGGACCTATCTTCTTAATATTCACTGTCTCTTCCCTAACGCCAGGAGCAGCACAGGGGAGCCCACATGTGGAAAGGACAGAACCACCTCTGGATTAGACTACAGCCCATTCCGAATCGTAGGTTTCAGAGCACAGCTGGCCTCATTAGCTGCAATAAGTGACTTGCTTTTAAAAAAAAAAATTAGCAAAAAGGGTTATCCTCAATGAACACATTTTTAATAATCAGGCGGTATTTAACATACACTAATGGCCTTATTAGAGCTCAAATTATATGCACATTTTGGAATCCTAATTTCAATTTATTTTAATTTAATTTGCAGCATTTCCCATAGGTAATTTCAAACCCACCCAACCCCACCCATTTTGCATTGGGAACACAGAGCCAGAATTCAAACTAAAAGGAAAATCTCTTCCTGTGCAAAGTTTCCCTTCTGGACTTGTCAATGTCCCCGCTCCTTTTCATATTTATGAAGTGCGCTCCTGGAGGAGAGGAAAGCGGACAATTTCAATAGCACAATTAGCATCTCAATGTGCGCTGCCTGACATTAAGACTGCTGTTTCATGTCATGAAATGAGACCCGCATGCATCAACAGAGCCAGGGCAGAGCTAGGGTCCCAAACTTCCACCCAGGCCAGCTTGGAATGGGAACAAAAGGCTCAAAGCTGTTGCACTTACCCCGTGTTGTGGGGAATCTGAAAAGAAAGGGTGGCAGGGGGAGGGTGGGTGGAAGTGGTTTGGAATGCAAATCTGCCTCGCAGCGGACAGCTCGTCTCCCTATAAGCGGAAAAGATGGTTGGTAACATTTTCAAAAGTGCCTATGTGATGTAGGAGCCTAAGCCCCACTGGTGAGCAATGGGGATTCAGGCTCCTAAGTCACTTAGGTGCTTTTGAAAATTTTTACCTGGCAAAAATATCATGGACGCCAAAGCTCGGGAAGCTCTTACCTCCGCGGTGGATGATCAGTATGTGACAGGGCGGGGCCTCTTTGCTGCATTTGTTGTGGCACTTTAGCCTAAGAGAAGAAGCGATACAAACAAATGTGAGAGCTGATCCATCACATCCCTGGGCAGAGGGGGAGGAGGGACAGCCACCCAGGGACCAGCTGAGAACATTAATGAAGGAAAATTATTTCTGCAGATGGGGGGCACCTCGAGCTAATTTCCCTGTTGCTTTTATTTTGGGCAGCATCATTTGCTCAACAGTGTGGGGTGAGCAGAAGACTCCAGCAACAGCCTGCTGGATCTCCAGCTGTCGCTTCAAAAGGTGCACGCTCTGCAGTAACTTTCTGCCAGAGTATTCGATACCGGGGATAACAGGGGCTGCAGGTCCCAGAAAGGTTTCCAGAAAGGTGCGGTGGTGAGCCGCTCTTCTCCCAGAAACAAGGAGGCCTCGGCTGGGAAGAGAGGAGACAGGGTATCTAGGAGATCTCCCATTCAGAATCCACCTGCTAGGAGCCACTCCCCACCCCAGGAGAACCTCCAGGAGAAGATGTGCATAGTGAAGCCACAGCCCAGCCCATGCAGGGACTGAAAAAATACTCGGCCTCCACGCCGACTCTGAAGGGTGGGGGGAGGGATGCAGTACAGCTCTAACAGTCAGAACATCCTGGGGGAAATTGCACATTCAGGGAGCCATGGGTTTGGGGGAATCAGAGCTCTCTGTGATGAGATAAAGCCCCCCGCCCAGAAACGCGGTCAGACAAAGGGCCCGAAGAACTGAGTCCCCTTGTAATTACTGACTATGGCTATGGGAGTGGTGCATGATGGGAACGGGGACACCCAAGAGGGGCCCCCCTTCCCCGGGCACCCCTTTAAAAGTGCCAGGGAGCTGAGCATTTTCCCCATTGTACCAGGATACATGGGGGCTGAGCAGGAGAGGAGCAGGGTATAGGAGCGGGGTGGGCAGGGCTGTGTCCTGCCCTGTGGGGGGGCACGCCAGGCTCTGCCTGTGCCAGGCACCCTGGCAGGGAGGTCAGTGGGGGAGCCCTGGGGGCCCTTTTAGGGCTAATCCGCGTCCAGACTGGCTTAAGTCGATTTAAGGAAACTGTTGTGTAGACACAGAGTAAATTAAGTCGACTTAATTTACTAGTGTGGACGCACCCTATGACACCACCCCACTCAGGCTGCAAGCCACATTCTTCGAGCTATCCGCAAATGCAAGCTAGGAGCCCAGCCCGCACTGGCACTTCCATTCTCCCCTGCCAGGGGGTAGTTACGTGCCGCGCCCAGTTCCTCGTCGGTAATAGCTGACACCAGACCCCAGACACTTGTCTTTGGCTCTGACCAACCCCCCCAACTGTTACTGACTCCTTGGAGGTGGGGTGGGGGAACCACAGCCAAACACAGATAGCCTCTAAAGGCACTTGACGCCCCAACACACGTTCTTGTCTTGGGGGAAACCTTCGCTGGTCAAAGCTAGCATGGAATTTAGGTGGAAGGAACGTAACCGTGAACCAGGCTGGCTCCCTGGCTTGTGTGGGATGCTCCATGGCATCTAGGCTCACCCCAAATTGTGCCCACCTGCAAGGTAGGTTCTCCCAGGGCCATGCTGAGGGACTGGTTCATTTCCAGCTCAGTGTAGCCAGTCACCAGCACTTTCCTGCACCATCTGGCCATTTCTCACAATGGGCTTTCCCACGAATGTATCTGGCCCAACCCAGCTTCCATTATGGGGAGCAAAACCACCCCGGCAAGGCAAGCCACCCGACGCTCTGCTGGATCCTTCTGTTCCCTCGCTACGACAGTCCTACGTGTAGCTCACAGCTGGGTGAGCTCCCACGCACGCTTCCTCCGCTAGCGAGCCTGGCAAGCTCCTCACAGCTCAGAGCTTTGGAAACTGGAATTTCTGACAACCCAGCCTAAGAAAAAGACAGCAGAGAACTGTGCTGTGCAAAGACCTCTCTGCTATTTCCTAATGAATGCTATCCAGAGCGAATGCTGCTTTACACGTAATTAAATCATACGGCAGCAGGGGGGAAATATTTAGATAGCCCCCTGGTCTCCCTCCCCCCTTTTCAATTTCTCTCTTCCACTGAGATGTTCCTTATAGCTTTATTACCAGGACATTTCACAAAAAGAATTAGACCATTTAGAGCTATGATTGTTTCACGTAATACTCCGTACAGCTTCGATTATTTAACACAGGCGGGAGTAGGAGTCTACCGAGGCCTCCACCCCTGGTTCATAGAGACATAAGCAGAGTCTAAGGCCCCTAACCCTTTTCACTTCTTCCCAATGAAGAAGGTGAGAGCCCCCGCCTCTCATTCTGCCACAGCGGGCTGGAGCAGAGCAGGGTTCGATAAGCGCTCGATGCTCAAACACGGGAAGCAAAAGAGAAAACAACATTATAAAAGAAACAGGGTCAAGGGATTAAACAAAATCCAAACATCAGCCACAAGTCAATGAGCTGGGTAATGAAAATCCAGGAGCCTTGGGTGTTAGCTTTTATTACACACAGACTCCTGGAGGAAGTGGCAAAGATTAATTTGATGTTTCAGGCATTTGGGAGGAGGGGGAGTTTGTTTCTGTGGTAGCCCCCATCTTTCTGGTGAAGACCAGTGCCGCAGCTGGCTGGGTAAGGCAGATCAGCAGGAATGGGAGTCGTTTCTTAGTATTTACTCCAGCTGGTTTGGTAAAATTCACAATTAACGTAATATCTGCTAAATGCTCAGACAGGATTGACATAGACCCAGGAACAACCTGGGCTGGTCTCTGGAAGCTTCCTCCCTTGCCTTGCCTACAATCCCAAGGCTGTTCTGCGTCTCCTTGTTTACTCTAGCTGCTCCAGGGCCACTCAGCCCTGGCCCTTAGGACCCCTGCAGTTTAAAGCCCCACAGTCCTCCTTCTAGTCCAGGCACTCAACTCTCACTCTGCTCCGTCCAGCTGGCATAGAGAAGGAGCAATGCTGGCGGAGTGATCCATTTCTGAGCAATCGCATGTACAAGGAGATGGGGGAGAGATCTGTCAGCAGAGAATTACATTTAATTCTCAAGTGAGCACAAAGGTGTACCTGAAAACACAAAAGGCTCCAGCGAATACTTGGCCAGGGCACTATACGAAGACTTTAACTATGCAATCCCATCACGGGTTGCACCAGGTTAAACCTCATTTTACTGGCGCGATGTTTAATGAACAGAAAAGAAGTTAACCTTGGCACCGCTTCAGAGCGCACTCCCTAGCCTTAGAAAAGAAAACGCAATCTCCAATATCCAGCCACTCCTGCAGGCTTACTCCAGATTCAGAAGGGTGAAACACTACAGCATCTGGCCCGCTATTCCTTTAAATCTTGCTCATCTCTGCAGCACCTGAAGCCTGACCCGTTTCCGTCAAATCGCATCCTAATTGTATTTTTTGTTGGCTGGATCCTCTACAGTACAGTGAGCTTCCCAAATAAACACGGAGCCTGTGAGTTTTCTGCTGATGCCATAGAAGAGAGAATGCAGCTCAAGACAATGCTGCCATAAAGTGAGGCTCTTCCCAAGCGCTGAGCTACGCCCTGCTCTGGGTAACACACAATTCATCTTAGTTACTCTCATCTGCCAGCCCAGCTGCTTCGCCTCCTGGCTAGCTCATCTGCAGCCCTGCCTTTTCCGAGGAGCCGTGTGAGAACGCCCTCCAGGATGGCGAGGGGAACACTGCGGGCCCGGGAGAGGCAAGGCTTAGAAATCTGTCAGTGTTTCCCTGCCCTGCAGAAGGAATCTGGAGGGATATGGAAGAGGTGGTGGGACAACACAGGGCAACCGACTGTGCATAAACGGCCTGATCCTATGAGGTGCACAGGACCACCCTTCCCTTCAACGGTCAGTGGGAGTGCAGGGCGCTCACTTCCAGGGAGACGCAACAACGCCCTCAAACTTAGAGCCTGGTGCTCCTCCCAGTGAGACAACAACACAAGAACGCTTGGCTTAGGGTCCAGTTAAAGGGTCCCGCTGCACCACGTCAGGGCTGTCTGGATTTTCTGTCCTAGGGCACCTGGACACAGACCATAGGATCCACCACGCGGGTCAGAACCAGGAGTCTTTCAGGTCTGAGTCTCAATCCTCCAGAAGTGACACCGCTGCAACGTCAGGAGAAGACAGTGCATCTCTCAGCTGCTCAGTGTCTGTGTCAGGGGCCTCCATGTAGTCAAATTCCAAAGGGGGAGCCGTGTTAGTCTATTGTAGAAAGACAACAGAGTCCTGTTCTGAATAGTCAAATTCCAAAGGGGTAGCCGTGTTAGTCTATTGTAGAAAGACAACAGAGTCCTGTGGCACTTTTAAAGACTAACAGATTTATTTATCGCACGAGCTTTCGTGGGAGAAAAGCTCATGCGATAAATAAATCTGTCAGTCTTTAAAAGTGCCACAGGACTCTGTTGTGCCAGGGGAGGCAGGAGACCTATTCTTCCAGGAAGCCTGCTTTGCACCATGAAGCATGAGACTGGATTACCTCGCTCTTGATGTGCAAGCTACAGCTGCTATTCCTGGACAAAAAATCCCGTTAGCCATTACTAATGGACTTTCATAGTCAGCCCCAGAACTGTACAATAAATACAATTCCTGCCCGGAGCTGAGTAATCGCTAGGTGACACTCAGGGAGCAAATTCAACCAAGGTACATCATGCACTGAGTCTCCTGTAAGGACAGCAGGAATGGACAGGTCATCACCTAGATGCTGACCAGCTGTTCCCTAGACCTTCCCGACCGCCCCTCTGAGTTTATGGTGCAACACGCAGCTGGAGTCTCGCCCCTGGACTCAAGGAACCTAAGCACAAGTCTTGTCAGCCATCCTCTGACACCTCAAGTGGTGAAAAGACTAGAGTTCTCCCCAATCAGCCCCTCTCCTAAACTGATGGGTATCAGAATTGTGTAATCCACGTTTTGTGCACTCTACACAAAAACACACATAGGCCTCAGGGCCCAGAGGGGGTGGGGACGGGGGTTACAGGGAGGACCCACTGTTGCCAGCCCAAAGGCAAGGATCTGTGGAGCAGCTGGTCTAGGTCAGCTTGTGAGCTGAGAAGAGAGCTCATCCGTTTGCTCCGTCCCCAGCACACTGGAAAGAGGTGTGCTGGGGGAAGCAGGGTCTGAGTTTGGCTCCCTGGAGGAGGAGAGATCTAAGGGGTTATGGTCTCTGACTGTCGAGCTTGGCTGAAGTGCCCCATTTCAGGCTGTTGCTGCGGTTTTGGCTGAAACACGCAGAGTTTTGCATCGTCCCCGTCACCCTGATCTACGGCAAAGGAAGCCCTTTGGGATTGCCATAGCCATTGCAGGGGCAGGACGGTCCTCATTCTAAAGGAGAAACAGTAAAGTTCTCCACACAACAGTGGCCTGCAGAATCCTGCCCGGCTCTGCCCAGCGTGTCAATCTGCTATAACAGCGGCACCAGCTGGGGCCTGGGTTAGCCAGGTGTGGTAGCGACCAGCTGGAGAAATCCCAGCCAGGAGGGAAGTAAGGATGCTCCAAATGGCAGAGAATGGCAAGGGGCGAGAGAGGCAGATGATGGGAGCAGAGCGAGGGCTTGGCTCCAGGACAGATGGAGACTGGTGGAAAAGAGAGGTCTCAAGATGTTACTCCTCAGTTGCTAGGGCCTCGGCACATGCTGCTAACCCCTCACAGCATGTTTGGTATGTGATGGGAAATCAAATGGCTTCCTGAGAATCGTTACCAGCTGAGGGGCGTTTGGTGCCCAGTGTGAACTGCCCAGGCTCTCTCAGGTCAGCGTGTGGTGGACAGGTGCCTCATCTCATGAAAATCAACCTTCAGACTCAGCAGAGAGCTCAACGGGCTGGGGAATGCTCATGAAGAGCGGCCCAGGCAGGGCAGCGTGGGAGAAATGGTGAAGGAGCTCTGGATTAGTTGGGGCATTTGGCTATCTCAAAGTCATGGAGAGAATTTTTGTTTTAAGAGGAGACAATGGCAGGTCCTGGCACATCTGGGTCCCATTCAGAAAACGGACCTACACAGAACGCTGCCGTTAGACTCCGGGGACGGCCGCCGGGTTATTCCCTTTGCAACATTAAGCAACAATATAGCCCGCTTAGAAACCGTGACGTACTTGCAGTTTTTACATTTTAATCCAAACAACATTCCTTTCCCACAGACGGTGCATGTCTGAGACATCCAATATTTGGTGGAAAACCTGCAGAGGAAAACATCAGATAAGGGTTAAGAAAAAACGAGGTTTGGAGCCCTACCCCGAGTGGAGAATCTCTTTATTTATAAGCGTCACTATGCTCTGCTCTTTATTCTGCTCTGCACAGCACCTTCATCGGAGTCTGTCCCAGAGGTCAGCCACGCCAACACTGTGCACTGAGCCAACCCTAACCTAGATGGTCGTGTTTAGTCCCAGCATTCCCAACCTGTCCAGTACCGTCAACAGGAGCTTCAGATGTGCAAACAACTGTAGTCATAACATAAGGATTATGATTTACTTCTATTACTTGGTAAAGTACGCTAGGTACTGTACGGACAAAGGGGGATCACGTCCTTACTCCAAAGATTTTACAGTTCAGGAACATGTGTGACTGTTTGAGTGGACGGCCCAGCTATCTCAATCAAGGATATGTCTGCAATGCTGATACAAGACAGAAAACGTAGTAGGGATTTTCCCACAGCAAGCCTGGCACCAAAAATAGCAGGGCACATGGGCCCACTCGCCAGGTTTCGGAGCCCGAGTGAGAACATCTGCACTGTTATTTTTAGGGCCGCAGCAGGAGCCCAAACCTGCACACCTGGTTCCGGCTCTCGATCCAGTGGGTGTTTCACTCACTACCCAGCTGAACGAGGGTGGCATGGCACCCGATGGAAGCTGATTGTGGCAAGGAGAAAGCCCAAGGAATTTGACAATTATAAACCAGATCCCTTCCCACGTTACTCTGCCCGTAGGTACGGCCACAGCCGGCAATTTCTCATGCTGCCATTCACTGCGTCCCTGGAGTGGCCACAATAGAGACAATGGCCAGTCTGCTTGGCCCCTTCTGTGCATCTTTCAGCCAGGGACCCTGCATCCTAAGCGCACGTGGACTGGCCCGAGCGGCCAGGATTTAGCAGCACCCTCCTTCTGAAGGTGCAGACAGGGCTGGGTGCTCAGCAAAACAACGCTGACTGACAAGACGAGCTGTCAGAACAACTGAGGGCTTGGTTCACTGGCCACACCAACAAAGAAAAATGGGGGGAAAGTCGTCTCGAGTCAAAGAAAACATTTCAGAACTCCAATTCACTCCGTCACTCTGCGGTTAAACAGGGACTACGGATTGTTTTCTCATTTCAACAGTTGATTTGACCTCACTTTCCTCTGTGTGCCGTTCCCCAGTGTTTGATTCCTCACATCTGCTTTGATTTGCTGTTACAGCCTGACCTGATCCTGTGTCATACACTCCCCTGCATTTTATTTCCTCCCATTCTGTAAGTTCCCCATCTTCAAAGCGTCTGACGAAGTGGGATTTTCTCCCACGAAAGCTCATGCGATAAATAAATCTGTTAGTCTTTGAAAGTGCCGCTACCCTTTTGGAACTTGAAAAACATTTCATGTGATTTTTGAGGGTTTTAACAATTTAATAAATTAAAGGAAAATTTTTAAGTCATTTTAAATAAAGAAGGTTTCAACTTTTCCAGAATTTTGGGCTGAGAGGGGCAGTGGGGAACAAAATATCAACCAAGTGACAAAGAGCTGATCTGGAACAACTGTCGTGGAAAGGTATTTCCAGGTAACACTACTGACAGCCAAGAGAAAGGAGTGGTCTCCTGATGGTGTCTCTACACTCAGAAGAGGCTTCAGCTTCCAGCTCAACCCCGGACCATCTTGTATGATCTTTGACCAGTTGCTTCATCTCTTTGTGCCCCGGTCCCCGTCTGTAAGGTCGGAAGTGTAATGCTCCCTTGTATCGCGCTGTTTGCCTGCTCCAGTTGCGTTGGGCAGGAAGTGTCTGTCTGACATGGGGCTTCTGCTCACCCTTAGATCCCACGACATAAAATAACTCACAATGACTAAGACCGATAACAGAAAAGGCCCTCAAGGAGCTCTGGAAAGGAGCCTCCGGCAGGATGAGGATTGGCAGAATGATTTAGATAAACTCCAAGCTCCCGTTTGGCATTCCCACCCACACATCTCAAGCCACCGCATACAAGCATGGTCTTTCCCTGCATCTGATCTGGACTCTTGCACAGCAGCAGCTGGCGGGCGTGCCCATTTCTTTTTCTTGTGGTAGATATGTCAGAGCAGAAAACAGCTCATGTGAAATTCCTGAAGGGTGGCAGGTCACAGATAACGGACAGTCTCTATCGACACCAGCTCAAGTCTTATCTAGACTGCATCTCGACTGAGATGGAATAGGAATGTGCTCCTGGGATGCTGTGCCCGAGGCTCTGGACTGGGGAAAGAGAACCAATGTGGCTCGCTGCCCCTCACCTGTCTTGGGGAGCTAAGATATTATGGTTGCCAGGGTTTTTGGCTTGCCGTGATCAGAGAGACCAGGGAAATCAGAGTGGATCCACTGACATCACTTTGCAGGAGTTGAGGATCTAATCCCACAGTTCAGGGAAAGGATGATGAAGCTGATGAATTTTCCTTCTGCTTCGCCATCACCTTAGGACATCGCTAGGCATTATTGTTACGGCAGCCAGCCAGTCACCGCTGCTGCGTGGCTTGGGAAATGAACATGGAGGCCTGGCCGGGACACATGTCTGGAGATGCGACAGTGGGCTCTGATCAACCTGCCCCACTCCAAGGGGTCAGGTCCAGGTTCGTGTTCTGGGCCCCCTGTGTGCTAAAGCAAGATGCAAAGTTTACCCAGCTACCTACTCAGTAAGGCTGGGAGAAATCAGGGCTCTGTCTGCAGGTTCCCAGCAGGGAGAGTCCTGGTGTGAAATGCCCCAGTGACGTCTAACAAGCACAGCTTCTCCTCAGACAGGCCCAGATCAGACACGTAGCTGCCCTGGCGAAAGTGCGGCCTGTGCGAGAAGCTTGTCTGCAGGGCTCGCTCCTTTTACCCTTCACTCCATCTTCAGTTCCAATATTCTAGCTGGCTAGGACTTGAAGCTGGATTGCTATAGGGACGTACCCTGTCTGGGCAAAGCATCAGTCCAGCTCCCACCAGAAATCTGACTTACTCTTGCTTTTCCTGGGTCTTTTGCAATGGTGCCATCTATGGGGAGTTAGTTTTTTCTGCTTGGTGTCAGCTCCTTGGAGCAGAGACTGTTTTTCTGTGTCTTCGGACAGCACTAGTGCAATGGGATCCTGGTCTCTGACGGGGTCCCTACATGCTTCCATAATGTGAACACACTCTTTCTGGAGCTCAGCTCTCAGTCTCAGGTTTGTTCAGGGGTCAAAATCAAGTGACAATGACTCGCTGGCTCAGGCGTGAGGTTGTCTCTCTCACACAGGCGTCTGAGGGGGCTTGACTCTGACCCAACAAATGGGAGGGAACGGGACAGTGTGTGCTACAGAACAGAAAGGCGATTGCTTGCCATGACAGGGACCTTGTCTCCAAGTCTGAATTCCCAGAAGAGACACGAGTTGCACTTCTCAGAGATACCTTACCGGTGTTTGATTGAGTTTCCTAGATCGCGGCGGGGAATCTGTGGGGACCAGCGAGGAACTGACAGTGTGTCTGCAGGGAGACAAGAGAGAACAGAAACAAAGAAGGATTAATAAGGGGGGGCAGCCAGACTTTATTCTCTGAACAGAGCAGCACCTAGCAGCACAGTAGGGGGGCAGGGGGGTGAAGTTACTGCAGGATTATATCCAATCAGCAGACGGGAAAAATCAAAACGGGGCCTTTGTCTAGGATCTAGTGGAACGATATTTTCACCAAGCCAGCAGAGCCCAAAATCACACTGAAGATCTGGTCCGGGGGTGGGGGTGGGATGTAGGGGCTTCATTTCCTCAAAGGCTTAATAATAGCCCTCCACCTTCATGCTCAGCGACCGGCAGGATGATGGGTCACATCTGAAAGGCGAGTGACACCACACCCCTAAAGCCTGCAAGCCCGTGTGTTATCAGCAAGCATGGCTGGGAGAAAATCTCCACCCCCCACCCCACTTTTGGTGCTAATTTTACAGGTCAGAAAGATCCAAGGTTATTTGATCTCTACCATCTGCATCCTGCTCCTGCATTTTATTTACTCGGGCACATAGCCCCTGAGCAAGTACTGCAGGATCTGGCCCTAAATCAGCTAAGGAGCAACTTCTCCTTCTCTCCCACTCACAATATTCAAATAAGATCAATGAGAAAGTAACTGGCTCTGTACAGGCATGAGAGCTTTAAACCCACAGAGAGAGAGAACCTACGAATGTACTGCACCCGTTGATTATTCTTCCAGCATTCACACAGTCTCTGGCCTGCTGAGAGTGCAAGTTGGTTAGAGACAGCTAGCGATTTTCAAACAAGAAAGGGAAAAGGAAGCCTAAAGAGCAACTGCCTAATTTATTAATAAGGCATCACACCCTTGTGGCCGCATCACTATTTTATCAGAAAGCCACCATTTAACTACTCTTTAAATGCATGATTAAAAATAAAAAGAACTCTTTGGTATTCCCCTTGTGAGAGAAAAGGGGAGTGAGCGCCCTGCCTGAAAAGCAAATCAAACCTGCTCCTCACTGGCTGACGGTCTTTGCCAAGCCAGCCTTCAGGTTCAGTGTTTGTGTCATGTGTTGATGCTGTGACTTGCAGATGCATGCACCGATCTGGGGCCCGACTCATTGCCCAGCAAGGCCTCCCATTCAGTTTGACAGGCGTTGGATCAGCCCCATAAATGCAAAGTCTCCTCTGACTTATCTTGGCGTAAATCAGGAATGGTCATAGTCCCTGGCATTACGCCGGGCTAGGTACAGAATCGGCTGGCCTCTGACACAAACAAGCTGGAGGTGGTGGAGAAATGGTAGG
The DNA here is from genome assembly GCA_007922175.1 of Pelusios castaneus. Taxonomy (NCBI): domain Eukaryota; kingdom Metazoa; phylum Chordata; order Testudines; family Pelomedusidae; genus Pelusios; species Pelusios castaneus. The sequence continues at coordinate 856,605 of ML685811.1, forward strand.
AACGTCCAGAGTAAGAGGAGCATCTGATCCCTGCAGCTGGATCTGGGTGGCCAGGACCCTGCTGCCCATCAATTCCGGCTGCAGGATCGAGACCTGAGTATTTTAGCGAACAACTGAGCAGGCAGAAAGCAGTGAGGTGGTGACAAATTAAGGGCCACAGACTGTCTGCTCAGAGCCTCAGCCAGCAGGCCTGTGTTGGGGTTGACCGCAAGTTACCCCTGCACAGACTGATTGAAGGCCGCTCCTGCGCTGGACTGAGCTGGTGCTGAGTTGGCTCGGAGCCACTCCAGCTGCAGAATAGGTTGTGAAGCGGCTGGCCTTGAGGATGCTGCCTGTGTTTGTTACAAGATAGCGGCGTTTTCTGTCACAGCCAGCCTGGGAATGCCGTCGCCCCTGTGGGGGAAGGACAGTTATGAAGGCTGAGAGCCCCTACCTGGGCGCGGTCTCATCTGTGGCCCCTGACCCCAGGAGTTCCCCACGTCGGAGCAGCACCTGCTACGAGCCCCCGAGAGCAGGTACAGGATTGACCGTAGCTGAAGGGGTGTAAGTATTTGATCCTTGTTCGTTTGCGTGCTTGCTCGCCATTTGTGGGCGAGTTGACTTTCACAACGCTGAAAGGCTAAAGGCTTATTGTATCAAAGCAATAAAGTTCAACACATCCATGCATCGGGAGTGGTTTCACTGAGCGTATCCGAGTACCCTGCCGAGGGAAGGGCTGGTCCCACCCTCCTTTGGAAGAAGGCTAGGAGGAGAAGGAGTCCACTGAGCTGTGGCGTCGAGTGGGAAGAAAGTGTCTTTTCCCTGCACAGACTAAGAGAGATTGAGGAGTCCAGAGGGAGGAGCTGGATGGGCGAGAATGTGAAAGTGGGGGACTCTCTGGCTATTCCCCGACAGCCCAGTACTCTGTAGGTTGCTCTGACCTGTGCGAGGACCCTAACCAGTCCCAGCTGTCCTGAGATAGAGAAAGCGTGCTCCCCATGCACCAATCCCAGCCCTGGCATGGAACTGATCCCTAGATTCAAAGCCCAAAAGAGACCGTGACATATTCAGCTCTCTCCTGCACTAGCTTTGGGAGAGCTTACTGGATTAGGGTTGTACGTCGTTACGGGTCAAGCCAGGGATTGTGGGTAATTCCAGGGAGGAGGGTGGCCATAGCCCTCCAGGATTAAGAAGGGTGGGGGTGAGTAGGTAAATTCACTCAGGAGAGGATCTACTAGGCCCAACCGGATTCTCCAGAGGCCAGGACAGAGAAGGGACTTTTGGCTAAACGGCCTGAAGTTAAATCCAGCAAAGAGACAGGGCCCTCTAAGTAGGGGCACTTCCGACCCTTCCTGAGAAGGGCTCCAAGGACTTTGTTCTGCTGCAGCCCCAGGGTAAGCTTTCAGCCTGCATCTAGGAACTTGGATTGTTTTTCCATCTTTTCTCTGTACTGCATTCACCAGAAGAATAAATGTGCTTGCTCAGAAGGGCTGGGTGGTAACTTGCAATGCCTGGCAAGTAGAACAGTTTGGAGCCTTAGAAGAGACAGCAATGCACAGCCACTGGCCTGTTTAGACAGTCTGACTTGCTGGGGATACCACAGTACAGGCAGGGCACCATGCAGCCTAGAAAAACCCTGGGGAGGAAGGAGAGAGAAGCAGGCCTTTGCCCAGGAGAGGGTGGCCCGCAGAGAGGGATACAAATAAGTACAGTTACCAGGAACTGTGAGAGGCCATCCAGCCTAACCTTCTGCCTAACAGGCGGCAGAGCTCCTCCGGCACTCCTGCCTCCAGCCTGATCCATTTCTGGCTGAGCCGCGAGGGCATGCCTCCGAGAAAGACAACCAGTGTTGCGAGCAGACTTCAGGCTTCCTCTGACCTTAGCGCTTCGAAAGGGAGGCGGTTGCTCACTCTGCTCTGCTGAGTGCAACTGCAGAGGCAGGACTGTTAATGACAAACTGTTTCAGAGACTCCCACGCACAAACAGCAAGCAGGAGCGATCCTCTGCAGCCAAAAAGCTGTCCATCATGGACTTAAGCCCACACCACCAGATTTATCATCTCGGGCTGCGAGCTGGAACCTAGCTGCGATCCCAGCGGTTTACTCAGTATGCCAACCAATCCCTCACTAAACATGCTTTCAATACGGCTTGTGTAAGCAGCGAGCACCTTTGTTTGCTTTAATATCCAATTTTAATATGTCAGGCTGAGGTGTATTTTAATTGCATGCTACTTCTGAAGGTTACATTTACATGCCACTTCCTGTGTGAAGCCAACTTTCCGCTCACTTCCCAAGAGTGGGGAAAACAGTCATTACCAGTAATATTTATTAAGGGTTTGGGGCACGATTCAGAGGAAGAATCCCCTGGACGTCAACGAGAATGGGCCCAGGAACTTGCCACCCGTACTTCCCGCTCACAGACCGGTCCACGATCTCTTACAACACAGTCATTGCTTAGAAGCAGACACAGGTAACATTTTGGATAGCGTCTCCAAGAGCTGTTTCCTTCAGGGCAGTTCATCGAAGTCTGACAACATTGCTTCTGCTCCCTGATTTGCAGACGAGAAGTCACGTCAGATAGCCTGAAACTATTTCTGGAGACTCAGAACTTTCCCCTTTTAGCCAGAATGTACCCAACTAACTGGAGGTACCACATCATATGACCTTCCTAAAATACCCTCCTAATTAGCAAGACCAAAACCCAGAGCTTGGCTCCACACCTGACGTTTATCAGCTCTACATATGACCATCAAACACACACTTCAGTGAAGCAGCTTTGGGCATATGGAATCTGTTCAAAGGATTAGCAGCTGAACAGGCTGAGAGGCAGCGCAGTGTGGTGGGTGGGACACTGGACTACGACTCAGAAAACCTGGGCTCTACCCCTAAGTCTATCAACACCTGCTGGGCGATCTCAGGCAAGTTGCAATCCCTCTCTTTCTTCTCCCACATTGTCTATTGAGAGTGAGAGTTTTGCAGGGCAGGCACTGCACATATACATAACACCACAACTGCGTGCCAGTCTTCGCTGGAGCTTCTAGGCCCAGCTCTAACAGGACAGAGGGAACTGGTAATGATTCCCGTTCTGCGTTGCCTAATATTTCCCATTGTAAAAGAGCCTTGTGACTTTTGTGAGTTGCTCTAACACCTCCATGGTTTGCAGCAGGCCTCTGAAATTCAGCAGGGAGAAAGGCCATGTGCCAGAGAAGTGTCTTTTCTTTGTCCCCTGAAATTCCATTCATGTTCAGCTGTGATATAAATAGGGAAATCGACACACCTGACTGCAAAGCCAGCGCGCAGACAATCTCTCCAGGACAGTGGGGGAAGAGCCAGAGAGGATTTCCCAGACAACATCTCCCCCTGCACCCAGCACACGGCCTGGCCCTTCCTCCGGGGCACCAGATGGGGAAGGAACTTCCCTAATTCCTGGTGAGTGACACAGATGGACCTTTACGCCCGTAGAATGGCTCCCAAGGCAAAGGAACGTCACAGAAGGCTGAGGGTCTGTCCGTGTAGATCCCTCTGTGGAGGCAGGGACTTGGGGGGGCACAAAGCTGGGTGTCTGGAATGCCAGGTTCTGTGCTGCATCAGAGTAAGAGACACGTACTTCACAGGGCTAGTGAGATGTTCTCAGCAATTCAGTGAAGAGTATCCTCAGCCGGAGCGCTAATCGGTGTAGCCCTAATGACTTCAAAGCAGCAACCCTGACGTATACCGAACTGAGATTTGGCCCTGCCAAGTGCTATTATTTTCATAAATCCCATTTTCCCATCAGTAAATCATATTATACAAACAAGAATCCCTTCCCCCCGTCAGTTCTTTCTGAATCAAACATGTGGGTAATTACAGTTACTTTCCCCAAGTTAAATTAAAACCTCCGCTTTATCATCTACAATTTATTTCAACTAACTTTCAGCTGGCCTCAATTAAATCTTGCTATCATAGGAAGAGGGGAAAAAAGAAGCAGAAGGATGGCTGAGGCATTTAATTACTTTCTATAATGGGTGCTCATTGAAAAATTTATTAAAGTGCATCAGAGTTTTTAACCTCCAAACAAAACAAGAAGAGACCTACATGATTCACGGGTAATTATTTTCATTACAGGGATGATATATGAAGATTGTGAGATGTTCACAATAGACCCACTGTTTTCGGAGGGAAAGCAACGAGAGTGGGAAGATAGTAGGGCAGAGAAAAGCCAGAAACAACCTCAAGGATTTCACAGGCCTTTGAGTTCATGACAGATTCTCCCCTCTGCTCAGGGAGAGGGCTGCAGATGTGGAGAGATATCGGTTTCTCTTTCTCCTTGCCTGATATTAGCTCAGTGGCAAGCTCCAAAAAGGTGCAGATGGTTTCTGAAGGGCAAGCAGTTTTATCTCTATCATCTAGCAAGAGGAGCCAGACATTATGAGAGAAAAGAAACAAGATGAATCAAAATAAAAGTAATTGCAGGACACACATTCATGCTTAGCTATAGGAGGGAGAGGAACATGGACTCAACGTGCAAGGAAGAGTCTTCCCAGTGTTCTGGATTATCAGGGATGGGTTTCGGAGGGGATCTATGTTTACAGAAGACAAAAACGCATCTTTTAAAAATCAGAAGCCACACCCTACTCAGCGAAACAGGAAAGGAAAGGACTATGAACTCTGGCAAGTGAAGTGTAAAAGTATCATTAGGCAGGCCAGAAAAACAATTTGAAGAGCAACTAGTTTAAGTACATCAGAAGCAGGAAGCTTGCCAAACAATCAGCGGGGCCACTGAATGATCGAGGTACTAAAGGAGCACATAAGGAAGACAAGACGGTTGCGCAGAAGCTAAATGAATTTTTATATTGGTCTTCACTGCAGAAGATGTGATGAGCATTCCCTCATCCGAGCCCTTCTGGTTAGGTGACAAATCCGAGGAACTGTCCCAAATTGAGGTGTCAGTAAAGAAGGATTTGGAACAAATGGAGAAATTTGCAGCAGGAATAAGTCCCTACGGCCAGATGATATTCACCCAGGAGTTCTGGAGGAACTCAGATATGACATTTCAGAACTAAGGAGGAATCAGCATCAGCATCAGCAGGCCCTGGCAGAGGAGGACAAGAAGGAACGAGCTGGGGAAAAGTACACAGAAAAGGCAAAAAGGGCGAGGCATTTGAAAAGGAGAGAAGGCAATGACTATCAGGGGAAGCCATGAGGGTTACCCATCTGCCAATCCACCCCAAATGGGTGCTCCCAGCGAGAAAGGACCCCATTCATGCCAGGTGAGAGGGTGTTGCAGGGCCAGCGCCCTGGAACATTAGCAGGAACCCTACCACCTCCACCTTGGAAGTGAAAGTGAGATGTTCCACACAGACGAGCCCCCGAAACTTCCCACTGAGCAGGGAGCACAGAATACCCTGCTTTCCTGCACGCCCATTTTGTAACTAAACACAACGCCAGCACGGCGCCCCCGCCCCCCAGAAATGAAGAAATGGGCTATGCACTCATGGGCCAGGCAAGAGCCATCTCCCACAGAGGTGGAAAAGCGAGGAGAACATTGCTGGTCCAATGACACCGAATGGCTCTTCACAGATGATGCCGAATGTACTTCTCTGCTTGGACATGAGCCTACTTGTGGCCATATAAGGCAAGAGAGCAAGTGTGAAAAGGGAGATCCGAGATGCCTATATACAACAAAATCCCAAACTTCAGGACTGTCCTTGTAAAACCAGGACATCTGCTCACCCGATGCTCATATGGCAGATCTCCTCGCTCGGCCCAGCTGCAGCTCTTTAACACTTGAAGCATTTATATTTAGGGAGGGGGACTCTGAATCAGAATCCAGCCTCTGGAGCAACCTGGATTTTTAATCTAAACACTGAGGAGCTGAATCAAATAACCCGTGGAGCTCATGTTTGCTACGGCTATGCCACAGAGCCAGGACGACTCACAGACCAACCAATTCGCAGGGCGTTCCCTGCTGCAGGCAGAGCGGGAGGGAACGACCCGTGTTGCTGAGTGGTTCCAGCCACTTCCGTTAGGGGCCTGAGAGGGAGCAGAGCTGTCCGAAAGCCTGGCCTGAGGAACACGGTAATCCTACAGCCCTCCCGGCAGGGTTGGGAAGGTCCTGTCTGAAGACAGTGCTCCACAACGAACCGCAGCCAAGGTCATATTCAGCCTGAACACGCTACAGGTCTGATATTCCAAGTGGCTTCATTCCTGGAAGTAGTTCCAGTGAGCTCCGCCCCGTTCCCCAGCTGAAATACGTGCGGGACGGGGCGCGTT
>ML685811.1:862844-906190 GCA_007922175.1 Pelusios castaneus
ATTCCCTAGCGTGCATGGCTCCGCCCCGTTCCCCAGCTGAAATACGTGCGGGACGGGGCGTGTTTTCACTACACATTGGGGCTGTGTCACTCATTCCCTAGCATGCATGGCTCTGCCCCGTTCCCCTGCTCTCAGCTGGGCAAAGGCCAGCTGGCAGCACTGAGGTCAGTCTTCGCAGGTACATTCCTCAGGGTAGAAGGATCCCTGGTTATAGCTTCATGGCTTAACAAGTAAACAAGCTGTTAAGTAAGCTGCCTCCTTTCAAGTGACGGCCCCAGCCGGTGGCCTCAAACCGGGACCAGAAGAGACCCAACAGGCCCCCCGCAGCACAGGACAGAGAGATTGTCATGGCATCGAATAAAGAAAATACAGAAAACCCCATTACAGTCGCCCTGGCAGGTCTCTTTGATGCCCCGAAGTCCTAATGGTTCAGAGCGGTTATTCTCTTGACCCCCTGCTCTGCACGGTTAGACACCCCAACTTCCATATGACGGGGCAACTTGCCTTTAGGGCCCAGCATTAGACACCATTATGGCAACAAGCAACGCGCAGTACGTCCCTCCCCAACCCTGTCCTACTGTCCAGGTCTGAGCTCACCGGTCTTTTCCCGCCAGGGGAAGGGAGAGCCGAGGATCCAGGATCACTCAGGGGTCCATTGTCCAAGGAAATGAAAGTTACTGAGAGTGGAATTATTTGGAGCAGGTAGAAAGCAGGCTGGAGAGGAAAGAGCCTAAATGGGTTTGCTTTCACGTCCAGTACAAGGGGTCTGGTCTCTGGAGTAGACGATTGTACTGTGGCCATTTCACACTATCTATCAACTTCTCTAGCATCTCCCCAAGTTCCCTAGCCCAGGAATGAAGGGTCCCTGTGGTCTCAGGGACAGTCTGAATGGAAAGAGGCGTTAGCAGAGATTAGCACTCTCCCCTCCTTCTGCTAAATAAATGCTGCAGGGAAGCTGAGCCCAAGAGAGGCTGATCCTTTCGTGAGAACACCTGTGACTGGTCCATGCAAAAAGCCCGATTCCAATGGAAGATCCTGATCAGTTCACAAAGTGCTCTCCCTTTTTTACCGGTCTGCTTCCCAACACCAAACCCAAAGATCCCAAACACTGGGCAAATTCGGACCCAAATGTCAAACCCTCTTCTTCAATAGGGGATCTGGGGCTTGGGGGCGCTAGTGAATGCATTAACAAGCTCTGTTGGTAGGATCTGGGCGTAGAACCAGGAGCCAGCTGCCTCGAGTCCGTTCATGGCTCTCTCACCAGTCTGCTGCCTGACGTTGGGCCAGCCCCCAATTTCGCCCCCCCCCCTTACACAGCCCACTGCTACTTCCCCAGCTTGCACAGGGGCAAGGGCCACGTAAGGTTGACAAGCTGTGAAGATAAAGTGCCACGCCCCACAGCCCACGCCAGCATACAAGTGGCAGCCGCCCCGGCACCATTCTTAAGGAGCTGTGCGGCGGGAGGGTTTAAATCGAGAGTCAGGACCTTTCGGAGGACCGTGGATTTGCACGTGCTAATCTTCCATTCGCTGATTTGCTTTAAGCATTTACCAAGAAATGCAGGTTGGCCCAGCAGCACCAGCCGCCCAGAGACGCTCTCTGCAGGACCCAATTGAAGGCTGGGTCTACTCTTAACACTCGGGCTGATAAAACAGTGGCTTGCAGGAGTGGGGAAAATCCACACCCCCTCCGGGCCGCAGCTATGCCTCACACCTGCAGGAAGGATGCGTCTGTCAACCTAGCTACCGTCGCTCCTGGGAAAACCCTTCCACCAGTGTAATCTGAGTCCGCGCTAGTGTGGCATAGCGAGAGCACCTTTCTGTGTCGTTTTAGTGCCTGGAGTGTAAACACAGGTCAGCCAAAGCCTCAGCCCCACAAGTGTTACGTCCCTCCTGACCCCCAGCGCATTGCTCCAGCCACTAGCCCACACGATCCCTCTGAACAGGATTGGCTCAGGCTCAAGGCAGAGATGAGATGAGAGCAGACAGAGGGCAAGGCAGCCCTCACCCTGAGTATCCCTGAAAGAGGAGAAATGAGCCACCTCTGCTCCATCAGCTTCGATTGCAAACCCTGTCGTCGGCATAAACAAGCCCCATGCTGGCAGCCGCCACCAGCACTCTGAAGTTCAACTCGCAACGCCAAACCGAAGAGGAGAAAAGCGCTTGGGTGTCTGACCTCTGCAAGAGGGAAGGGAGATATTAACACGGCAAAGCATCTTGCAGCTGTCAGAAGCCATGCACAGCACGTAGCCCCCACTAACCGAAAGAAGAAACGGGGGGGGGGGGAGTCCTCTTCTAAGGAGCAGAAAGAGCAGAGCCGCTGCACGTGTGCTTTGACACAGTGACGAATTGGGATAAAAACGGCTCTCTGACGTCTGACGTCGCTCCCCGTTCGGCCGTTCGCTGAGATGCCTTAGAAAACCTTAGCTGCCCCATGGCGATTGAGATTGTAGTTTGATCCCCCTTGCCGGACGTCATCCATTACTTATACCTTTATTGCCTGGACCGCAGTTTATGGCTCTTTGTGCAGAGCTCTTTAGCCCTAATCCCTCAGGTCAGGAGCGTGTGCGGTTTCGTTTATTATTTAATATCCTGCAGCAATGCCGTATTTCATGTGCAAGCAGGTAATTGCCCACAGAAGAACAGAGGGCTCCGTGCGGAGCAGCTCTGTGGAACACACTGCCCGAGTGGGTTTAATAGTCGCAGACAAAGTGCAGCTGTTTGAAAAGCTGCCCCAGGAATATTTGAATGCGATCCAGAAGCCTGGCCCCGGCCAGTCTGAGCTCAGCACAGCACATTCGCTGCACACGGGTCTCAGCCGTCAGCTCTCGGGGAACAGGCACACCTGGGAGGTGCAGAACGGGCCAGCCCAGGTTGTGAAGCAAAGCCCCTCTTCAAAGAGCAACGGGGCAGCTGGGTGTGGGCTGCTTGGCTCTCTGAAGAGATCTTTCACTGCCTCCCTGCCTCGTCTTTGGCCCCACCGCCTAACTGCTCTAACCGAAGGGGTAAGTCAGATCCCCCGGCCGCTTGGCCCAGGGAGATTCGTCGGTCACACTCTAGGCCCCAGCTGGCAGCTCCTGACAGAGACACGTGTCAGCGGGTCGCCGGGGAGGGATGGACTGGAGCCCCGCCATGCTCCAGCAATTCTCTTCTCCTGTGGCGGCACTCTGGGCGCTGCAACATCGCTCCGCAAAAGCACGACTCACATGAGTTCATCTCAGGCCGTCCCCCGCTTGGCACCCATCAGGCTGGCTGCTACCCACCGGGCCAGGTCGCCCAGCTGTGTGCGCACAGGACGGGTCTTTGCCCCGTAGGCTGCAAGGCAATGGAAGCATAAATCCCAAGAATACACCACAAGAGCGGCCCCAGACCTGCAGGCTGGGACGTGCCCTGCCTGGAATCCGGGACGCCAGCATCCAGCACAAAAGGGAGAGGAGAGAATCGGGGCATTCTGGAAAAGTCGAGCTGTGCAGGAGCCTACGCGGAGCTCGCTTCCATGCCGGGGGTACCTCCCAGCAGGCAGCTGGCAAAGGTCATGGCTTTTGGTTTGGACAGCACAGTTTATCCTGGAATCAACAGGCGTCACTGCCAGGGATCGACGCGCTCAGAGGCTGGGACCTGCCAGATGCCATTGCTGTGACAGGGGACAGCAGACAAAACCCTGCGAGCCCCAGCAATCCGCCAGTGACGGGCAGATGTGACAGGTGCAGCTGGCTGAGTGGCACTTGTGCTCTTTTAAGGTGATCGGGGCAAAGCAGGTGACAGAGGCTGTGCGGAGTAAATGCCTCCACTGTGATGTCTCACTTGTACGCCCAGCGGCCCATTTCCACAGCCGGCTGTGCAGCTCGAGGTACGGCAGGTCCCGAGTCATCCTCGCACTGGCTCAGGTGGCTCGTGCCCCACGTATTCCGCCCGCAGTGCAGGTTAGAGCAGCCCAAGGGGCTCGAATGGGGCTGTGCCTCCACTGTGCCTTTCCTCTCCGGTCCCTGAGCCAGAGCCGCCTGTCCCTAGCATGTCTCCTGGCAAGTCACCCGTCCCGTTGGCTTCTTCAGAAGGTACAGCACAGGGCCAGCTCCGCACAAGCCAGGGAGGCCGCCCGGAAGAGCCTGCGGCTGGTGTGCAGCCAGGGGTCACGAGGCAGGATTGAACCCCCACTAGTATTTGCTGAAGTGCCGTGGGCTCTGAAGAGCAGCTCTGGGACACGGGGAAAACCCCCGTTAGCATTTCCCGGTTGCGTGGCGGCCACTGCCTTAGTGGGTGGCGCGGGGGGCGGCTGAGCGAAGGCTCCTCCTGTGGCTGCTCCAGGCGGATTTGAACACGTCTCCCCTTGCTGGGGCGGCTGCACTGAAATGCAGGAAAACTGGGGGCGTAGCTGCTCGAGGCAGTAAGCTGGACTCTGACACCCCCGGGAGCAGGAGGTGCTGGCTTTACAGCGTGGCCACGCAGAGTAACCCGCTCGTTCAGGGCCAGCCACGTGCAAGGGCACAAAGGGGACAGGGGCCCAAATTCTCAGCTGACGTAATTCCATCAACTGCCAGCGGCAGATCCAGGGGGACATTATGAGGCAGGGCTGAGTAGTGGCCAGTGCGTCTAATAACTGCTTCACCGAGCAGGGCGAGGTATAAAGCAACTCCACCGTCCCCCGGGGTGCCAAAGCTCCCCCCCACGCTATTATTAGCTGGCACGTCTAGGATCCTACCGAGTCCAGCTAATGGATCTGATCTAATGAGATCCAGCAGCATTGGACGGCTGCCATCTCCACTGGGGCGAGCCACCAGCGCTCTGGTGCAGCGTGGACCTGGAGACGTAGGATCAGGCGGCACCAAGTGTGGTGAGGCACCAGAGTGTCCCTCAGCACCGCAAGCCAGGACCAGCCTGCTACTACACGAACGCTAGAAGGCTCAGCGTGGAACACCAGCCCCTCAGCAGGATTAGTGCGAGTTCTGCTCCGTACAGCATCGCTGCTAATGGCACAGCGCCTGCAGAGCTGCTGCTCAGGAACTAGGGGAGTACAACTTGCAAAGCCCTCCTGAGCCAAGGTGTGTGGAATCCAGGTGCCCCCAGCCTTTCAGATTCCCTTAAATCCTTGGATGCCTCTTTGGCGTTTCTCTCCAGAGATTTGGCTTTATAAATATTCCTCTTTCAGTAGCAGCAGCAGCTGCCCCTGAAATCACTTTGATGTGTAGTGAAGTGTATCTATTGTGATTGTATTCTGGCAAAAAAATTGTCCTTCTTCACTCACGGGCACCGTTCTGGATGCCCGGAGAATTTGTTATCCATCACAGTGACAGCCAGATAAACAAACCCTCCTCCTCCGACGCCAATAAACAATGCGAGTCTATTTTAAAATTATGAATGGGATGGAGAAAACTGATGGAAGTAAACTCTTCACACTTGGAAACGAGCCCTGGAATGAATCATCTCAAAGCTGGGAAACAATACGACACTAAGACAACACCTTTATCTCAGAGGCTCTCGACCTGCTTCCAGACACACGAATGACACTTCCGACCCCTCGGTTTACAGCCAGGGGACCCTGAGGCAGACAGAGGTTGAGGCACGTGCTGAAGGTCACACAAGACAGCTGGCAGAGGTCCGAATGGAACCTGTTCTCGACCCCTTATTTGAACCGACGGAGAGAGCGAAGGTGGAGTGAAACGCTGAAATAACGGACACGTACTGCCGGCCTGCTGCATTCTCCTGGCTCTCTGCAGCATTTGATACTGTCAGCCCGTGAAAGCTAACCTGTTCTTCTCAGGCTGACAGCGATGACGAGAGAAGAGTCTACACTTTTCTCATCCTAGGACTCTCCCCTACAGGGATCCACAAAGTTTCCCTTTCCCGAGACCCAACCTGCCCACCACCAAACCCTCTTCTACGCTGACAACGGGCTCCCAGGTGCAGAGGATGGAGAGCGCGCACAGGAGCATGGACTGAAATGGCACAAGACACCCACTGATACCTTCCATAGCCAAGGCACACGCATTCCCCACGGGAAAGTCACCCTCTGTCTTGAGGGCCGCAGGACTACAGGGAGACCGGGGTGATGGTAATGGGGAGAGGGAAACAAGACAGTTGGCCAACCCTTTTTCAAGTGCCAGGCTGCACAGCTGGCTAGCTGCTGTGATGTTCAGCTTTCCCTGTCGACACTACAGCAGCAAGTGTGGACACATTTTAGCGACAAAATACGTTCTGTGTGGATGGATGCAAGCGCAGTAATTATAGCACTTTTTTTATCGCCAAAGGAACTGTCGTCGACAAAGCGCTATAGAGTAGACAAGGCCAAAAATGAGCAACTTGCAAATTGATCCAAACCGACAGCAATCCCCGCTGAGGTGGAAGCTTTAGCGTATTCTCCGCTCTCCTCTATCAATACCTCTGAATTGGCCACGCTGCTTTGTATGGATGATAGGCCAGGGTTATGCACGCCAGCAACCCACACAGACAACTGATGCAAAAGAAAAACTTTGCAAAACTTGGAAATAAGAATTCTGCAGTAAAAGGCAGTGGGAAATGCATTTAGTGCCTTTGATTTGTTGTTTCTCACACACCCAACACTTAATCTACTGAATATCTGTAATGAGGGGAAATTATGCCAGCTAAGCCCATCACAGATGTCTTGCGTCTTCAAGGATGGTGTTCAGAGAAGGTCAAAGAGCTAATCATCCAGAGAGAAACATGTTCCTAATTACCTCTTCAGACAGGCCCTTCAAATCAATTGGAAGTCTGATGGGAGAGAAAAGATAGTATCATAGGGAGAGGTATGGACAGGCTGGAGGCGATGCAGAGAACGGCAGCAGGAGTGATGGGGGTGGAGAGCTAAGGCTTCCAGGAAAGATTAAAGGAACTCAACATGTCCACAGTATCATTTGGCTAAGATGAGTTAAGGGGACAAGAGAAAGGTGAATATCGACAGCTATCTGGACCCTTTAGCAAGATGCCTCGAACTGCTTTTTCATCCTTTGAGATCTACCTGCCCACAGGGTGAGCATCTTGAGGTGAGGATTGCAGACTGCCACTCCAGGTGCAAAGGTGACATGGATCCATCCACAGCATAGCGGGGTGTATACGTTCCAGCTCGGGCAGCTCTGACTGAGATAGGGCAGTAAAAATAGCGGTGTCCCTGCAGAAGACCGCACTAACCAACTGAGTGTGCCACCGTCCAAGACGCTAGGCGGGGACTCAGCCAGCTAGCCCAGCCTGCACTGCCACATTGACCGAGCTTGCTAAAAAAAGCACTCATAGCTAGTCTAGGTACATCTACCAGAGCTGGAAATCACCCCCCAGCCGCAGACTTACTTTGCACATCTGGAGGGCGCTCCATGATGATGGGCGCCGTAGACAGACAGCATTCCACTGTATGGCATAATTCTAACACAGAATTAAAGCTTGAAGGCTTTGACCTGCGGCTTGAATTTTCAAATGAAAAACCTGCAAACATTAACACCTGCATCCTTTTTTAGAAAGATACCAGGCACTCGGGTCTGGGCAGGTTTGCTTTGCACCATACCGCGGGACAGCAACGTTTATTGTGTTATACTACATGGGAGTTTAAAGATTCAACAGCACTGAAATTTAATCTCAGCTTTTATGAATTTGCTCAAAACAGCATCTCAGGTGCACAAGGCAATGCTATTTTCAGCCCTTCTCTTTGGGAGGAAAACAGAAGTCTCTTTGTAATAATGGCATCTCATTGGTGCAGCGTGACAATGCTATTTATATAGCAGGCATGTCATGTTCAGTCACTTTCCTGATTTAAATACTTACGTTCTGATTTTCCCTCCACTTTCAGCCTTACAAGGTCAATTCGATTTACTCAGACAAAGCCGTATTCTTTCCTCTCTGCCCAACATTGCCACAACTGAAAATCCTGCATGTTCAGGACGTGACGTTTGCAACGTGTCTTTGTAGCGCTGATGCATGCAGCAGACAGACAGCAGGACTGTCTTGAATGAGGCTATCGCATTCAGCTTTTGGGAAGAGGAGCCTGCCTTAGCAGGATATGCCTGCCAGGGAAGATAGACGCTCATATTCTGCTATCAGTGAACCCCTGACTCGACGGGACCAGACTATGGCGTCACGTTCAATGCTGGCTTTCCACTGCTGTGCCCCATATGGTGGAGTTGTGCTGGCTTTGCTCCGGAAAGGTGAGTTCCCAATCGGCCCCCGTCCCCAGCAATGTGCAGGCACGTACAGCTAGAGCTGAAAGGCACATTTGGGTACATCTACACAGCAGTTAAACACCCCTGGCTGTCCCGACTTGGGCCCGCGGGGGTGTACAATTGCTGTGTAGCTGTTCAGGCTTGGACTGGAGCCCAAGCTCTGGGATCCGCGAAGTGGGAGCACCAAACTGAAGCACTACACAACCATTTCAGGCCTGCAGCCCGAGCCCTGCCAGATTCAGTTGGATGACCTGGGCCAGCCACGGCCCAGCCGTGAGTCTTGGCTCCCGTGTAGACGTCTCCTCGGTCCATCTACGCTTGGAGCTGAGTCCCAGCTCATGTAGACACACGTGGGCTAGCTCTGATCAAGGCAGTGAGCTAAAAATAGTAGCGAAGCTGTGATGGCCTGGGCAGTAATATGGACTGGCCGCCCAACGTATGTATCCAGGAGGTCTGGGTGGGTCTGCACGTGGGACGGCTCATCCATGCCTCTGCAGCTCTGGGATTTATATCCATGCTCACTCAATGAGAGCGAGAGCAATGATGTGCATGGGAGGAAGGGAATCAAACCCCTAGCTCACAGCAGGTGTATCCCTCATTTGGAACATGCCGAAACGTCCGCTTTTCAGGACGGGGGGAAGAGGTGTCTGGGAGATTCACAGCAATCCAAGTACCGGAAAACAAGGCACTTCTAATACATGAGCACCTGCGGCTCACGTGGAATCTGCTTCCTGATTAACCAAACCTGTCTGCTCGGAAGGTGTTTTTAGCCATGGTTTGGATTGGGAGCCTGAAGCACACCCAAAGCAAGCGATTCCCCACTAGTCACACAATGGGTCAGCAGCAGAGCAGGGATAGATCTCAAGAGTCCTGACCCACAAGAATACGTAGCCGGAGCAACATCCAAATGAAAGCTTGCCATAGAAGGTTAGCAATATTGATCCCTGGTCACTTGAGAGGCCTGGACAGTCCAGCCAGGAGCAAAGAAGAGAGAGGTTGTGATTGCAGATTAAATGCAGCTCTGACAAACTCATGCCTGGTACAAATACACCTTTTGTTAAACAAAGAAAGCCCAGAAGGATCCTAACAGCAGGGCTGCAGGTTGCTGGGGATGTGTGTATAGACTCAAGGCAGGGCGCTGTGTTTGCCAGTGGGAGTCTCACACTGCAGGCAAAATGCTGCCTCCTGTACGTCATTCATGCATGCCCAAAGCCTTCAGCTCTAGCCCAGACCTTAGGGTGACTGAGTAAAGGCCAAGCCAGCAATATACCAGACTTATTCTGAGCTAACAGAAGGGGAGGGGGGAATTAAAGCGCTCCTGTTTCAGGGGATGATGCTACGTTCTCAAAAGGAACCAGAGGGACCAGGGTAAGAAGGGCAGAACTAACCCCAAGGGAGACGGAGCTGTCTGGCAGACAGTAAGGGTGAGAAACGTGATCCCTGTCTGGTTTCTGCCCTTTCCCCGGAGACTGGGGGTGTGGGGTTTGGTCTAAAGGACCCAGAAATGCCACTAGCTGAGGGGACGGGGCCAACACACAACACCTTCTGATGAGCAAGTACAGGGGGTCTCGTCAAGGTGGCTTCCCATTCTCCAGCTCTCCCGGGCTCAGCGAGAGACGGGGCCAGGGCAGAGAGGCATCGACCTCTCCGAGCAACCTCGCTCACAGCAATTCTGGGGCTACTCCAGAAATTTCAAACCCCTCTAGCTGTGTCTCGATCTGGAGCTGAAGGGGGCAGTTGTGAAATCAGGTTGAGCAGGGCAGTGCATGAGGAAGTGCCCCCTTCAGCTCCAGATCGAGACACACCTAGAGGGGTTTGAAATCCGGATCTGAAATTTCTGGCGTAGCCCCAGAATTTCTGTGACTGAGGTTGCTCAGTGAGGTCGATGCCTTGGGTCTGATGGGAGCAGGGTTGGCAGATAGGCCCAAGGTGCATACAGGAGGGAGAGCAGTTGCAATCCAGAAGCCTCCTTGCCCCAGAGCAGTTTAGGCCAGGGGTGCCATAACAGATTCCTTGATATCCCTCACGTGGTGGCAGGCTGCAGGGGGCACAGTCCAGGTAACACTGAAACTTCTTACAAACCGGATTGTGCCTGAGCATGTACCGTGCATACAGGGGAGAAATGCTGCCGTGTGTTCGTGTATTCATGCATGCGCAATGACTGGAGAGAAAGGACATCATCCACAAAGGCCAAGAGACTCCAGAGGGGACGGTCCCAAAGTCAGGTCTCCTTCCAGGTCATGGGAAGAGTCATTCCCTCCTCTGAAGCATCAACTCTTGGCCACAGCTGGAGGTGGGATGCTGGCAGGATAAACCAGTGATCCTCTGCTCCTGGGTGGTGATTCTGGGTCCGCTGCGTAGCGTCACATTAGGTCTGGCGTGGGGGGAAATCTTCCCCAGGTCAGATCGGCCGGACTTAGGGGTTTCACCTTCCTCTGCGGCATGAAGCAGGGTTTCCCTGCTAGAATGATCTAGGCCTTGTCCCCCCCATCAGTACCCTGCAACCACAGGGGCCTCAGTCCTGCCTCTTCTTTCTGGGGCCACAACTCCTCAGTCTCCTGAATACTAAACAACAAAGAATAACGGGCACCGGCTGAGATTTTCAAGTGACGTATCTGGGAAACTAACTTGGGATTGGTGAGATTCTAGAGGGAGATAGGTTCTGCCTACGGCTGCCATCTCGAACACTGACAAGAGGTTCTGCCTACGGCTGCCATCTCAAACACTGACAAGTGCATTCAGATGCTGCAGCTAGAAAAAACTCACTGCTCAGGGACCAGCCACCAAAAGGAAGGTTCTTGAACTGAGGGTGCAAGTGGGGAACACCAGTCTAAAAAACACCAGCTGAAATGGTGCATCCTTCTGCCTGAGGAAGAAAAGGAGAGCTGTGCACCACGTACAGCCTGGTGGGAAGATGTATTAATGCATTCCAGAGAACGCCAGCAGCTTGATACACCATCCACAGTGAGGGGCTCCAGGGAGAATCCCCAGTGCTAAGGAGATGCAGAAGAACAGCAAAATATGAATGACAACCAGCCGCTCCAAGACACCCTGATGAAGGTATGGCTAAGGAACGCAGCATGTGCCAGGCATGGACTATTCCTGTATCTATCCACTCTAGGAAGCAGGCAAGGCCTCCCCGAGAAATTCACAGGGCAATAAACAAATGTACCCATCCCTGAGTAAAAACACCTCTGCAGCCGATATCTGCTCATGAGAAATAGGTGGCAGAGATGCTTACAGCCCTAGGGCATCGTAACTGGATCTTCTCCACTCCGAGTGTTTAGCTGTGTCCCTTCCCTCTTGCACGGGGATGCTGTGAAGCCTTAATGAGTTGATGGTTGCAAAGTTCTTTGAGATCGCTGGACAAAAGAGAATATAAAGGTGAAAGTTAGGTTATCCCAGGTAGTTAAATCCCTGCAGCAAAGCAAGACAGGCATAATGGCTCTTGGTTATTTCCGAGATCCTGCGTTCACAGGGAAGAAGGATCCATTCTACCACAGCTCGAGGGAGAAACAGCAGAGAGGAAAATTTACCTCTCACAGGGAAAGGAATGTCTCTACGCCCCAAAGGGCAGTACATCTGGCATAGCAAAAAAGGCATCGACTTCTCATAATCCCACAATGAGATCTGAAGTCACAAAATTCAGCAGCTCTGTGCCCATCTGGAGCCAGGCTCCAATTCACATCCTCCCCATTCGTGACGACTTCCCCCTCTCCATCGCCTTTCGGCTTTGACAAGTCAAATTAGAGCAACGGCGCAGTCCAGGCAGACAAACTGATCTCTGCTCATGGAGATTCTGCCTCTGCCATAAGTGAGATGTCCCTCTCTTCCCCCCGGCCACCAGCAATCCGGCCAGGCTGTGACAGGACAGTTGTTTGGAAATTAAATGCTTTTCCGTTGCCCTGTGGAATTGTGCATCTTTTAAGATTCATTCTAATTAAGGCCCATCCAAACCCACATTTGCTGGAGCTCTGATAAGGATGGAGGGGAGCTCAGACAAGTGCATGCAGCGTGAGTTGCTGGGTGTCAGAAGTTAAGCACCCTGAGACTATTCTTCTGCCAGACAAACAGGGATTTTTCTTAAAGCGTTTTCTGGCAGTAATAGCACAGACAAGCTGCGGAAACAAGTAATTCCTCAGCCATCCGAACCAGGCATGGCTCTGTTGCCCCTATAACACACGCAGAGAGCAGGCATTTTCCAACTGCTCTTCTAAACACCACGGCCACAGCCTGACTTCCTAGCTAAGGGACTGGCGAGGACCCTCGCTGTTGACACGCACCAACGCGCCCCCTTAACAGGACAGGGTCCCAGTTTCGCATTTGGCAGGGTGGGAATCCCTGCAGCGAGTGCTGAGTGGGGGCGGGTGTGTCTGCACTTGGAGCTGGGGCACTAAAAATGAAGCGTAACCACAGCGGCGTGAGCAGCAGAGGCCACCCCACATACGTGTCAGATAGGTGCATCCTCAGCCACTAGCCATTGTGGTGGCTACACTCCAGCGTGATCAGAGGTAACGTGGGGATGTCTCCTCATGCTGGGACTCAAACCCTCAGTTCCAAGTGCAGAGGCCCGATAAGGATTTGAGGGTATGGGGAAGAAAGTCAAGAAGAGGGAGCCTAGGAACAATTAAGCCCAGGGAGAAGGCTTAGGTTGGGAGTTCATGAGGGGGGATTTTGGAATTACCCTTTTTGCTGATAGGACAGAGCCCAGGAAAGGCAGCTTCTGACCCTGTAAACATGCAGCTGGGTAGGGAGTCACCCAACTTATGAGTGGACCATGGAAGGCGCAGGGAAATGAAGAATCCAGATTCCAAAGGGACACTCCGTGGATTTGGGTCCAAAAGTGCTTGTGCTGCCCTGAAGTCTCCAACAGTGTGGAGTAAACCCGGACAGGCAACAGCTGAGGATGTAGAATGAGTCCGGTCTTCGAGAGGGGGCCAGATGTGGACCGCACCTCAGGAGTCTGCCTCTCCCACCAGGGGATGAGGTGCACGAATGCCAGGAGGAAGGGCGGTCTCACGGTTAAAGCTGGGCTGGGATCCTGCCTACAGGACCTTGCCTTAAACAGTCTGTGCCTCTGTTTCCCCATCTGTCAAATGGAGCAAGTAATGCCGGGTAAGGAGGTTCAGTGACGCATTCACAGCAGCAAGACGCTCAGAGATGGGGTCAGGGGCCATGTCACTAGATGAGCTGAAATAAGGACTGTTGGGCCGAACAAGGAGGGGTGCAGAGGGCCCTGGATGTTGTGGACGTGATGTGTGACAGTCGCGGATCAATGCCACCCCCAGCACTGCATTTGTCAGAGACCCAGACTCTGTCGGGACAGAGGACAGACACTTTCCTATCTTCAAAGCGTCTGACGAAGTGGGATTTTCTCCCACGAAAGCTCATGCGATTAATAAATCTGTTAGTCTTTAAAAGTGCCACAAGACTCTGTTGTCTTTCTATAATAGACTAACACGGCTACCCCTTTGGAATTTGACTTCTGTGCTGTTTGCCGTAACCCATCTCCTCTCTCCGCACCCCTCTTTTTAACACTCCCCATGGCTTGTTTCACGGGAAGGCTGGTGAGTAGCGTCCTTCGTTGCCATGTGAGCGATACCAATCAGGCTGCTGTCTGCAGAGGTGTTGTCTGTCCTCAGGGGTGTCAAAGAGCTTTCAGGAGGGGCGACTCCATGGCAGCAGTGAATGACAAGGCATCGCTCCCTGCGGTGGAGCAGGGATACATTTCTCACCCACTGCAACGCCTGTTGGCTCTGGCATGATCATGCCTTGCAGTCGCCTTGTATGATCAGTCACTCCTCTCCGCTGTCACTGAACTCTGCCGGCCTGCTCCGCAGAAAGTTGTCGCATCTCGGCAAGCCAGGAGGCCGAAGGAGATGGGAATGCAGGATGCAGCCTTCTGTCATTGTCCCCAACAGTCAAACCCATCCAGGGTGTGAAAAGCTGAACCGAACAAGCTCCTTGGACTCTTGTTTGCAGATGGTTGACTGTGTGGGAAGAAACTAGCCACTCATGTCACTGGCAAGGGGCGAAAGGCAGGAATGTCCTTAGCACGCTCACAAACATTATTGGTGTGTCACAGTGGTAGTCAGAGGCTCCAGCGGAGACCTGCTCTGCAGACAGACAGACAGACCGTAGCCAAAGTGCTCTGTGTAATCAGTCTGTAAGCTGAAAAAGGGTGGGAAGAAAAACAGACACAAAGAATAATGAAGTGACATGTTTAAGGTCACCTAGGGGATGAGGAGCAGAACTGGAAAAGAATCCAGGTCTCCTGGCTCCTAATCTAGTGCCCTACCCACTAGATCACACTACTTCCACGGGGCCTTCCTCCAAAAGACTGCATAGATCGCCTGGGGGGTGGAGGAGCGGGAATAAGCTAAATTGTTGGGCTAACAACTTCCCAGTAGTCTGCAAGGTCTTGGATGCAGGGATCGTGTCTGCAAAGCACCTTGAACAGGACTGGCAGTAAACACATTAATGTGATCACTGTTTTGGGGAAGAGTAGACTGCAAGATCCGCTCCCCTATGGGAATAATTTGCCAGATAAGTCACAGCTTCCTGATCATGCAGATGCCAGGACGGAGGGGAAAGGGGAAAAGAAAAACCCACCGTTCCAGAAAATGGTCACTCATTGGCTAGTCCGCTTCTCACTGTATCACATTCCTGTTCGGCCGCACCGCGTCTGTGGTGTAAGCCAACACCACTGCATAAGAGAACCTAATGCAACGAGACTCATCAATGGCTTGCTGAGAACGGGCCTTATTTCTTGGTGTCTGGTCCACTCCTCACCATCATTCTGGGCAGCAAGATAAATCGATTTGATGCGGGGGAAACAGCAGAACAGAAAAAGGTCATTGTTGCAGGCAAATCTCCGGGCTGTGCCCCTAAGGGCAGGGTAGCTGGACACATCTCTATAAATAACACCATCGCTGTCAGCATTCCTGCGAGGTCCCACTGAGCCTGCAGGCAGAGAAATGGCAGTAAGAGGATGCCAGAAATGAATTGCTGAACTATGAGCCACTCCTGAAGGCAGAAAATCGGGGGGGTGGGGTGTCACAAGATCCTTGCTTCGCAGGAGGGCCTCATCGCTGACCGTAGGGCTGCTCTCCAGCAGATGAACCAAACTCTCCCCCCAGGGGCTGTGCTGGGGAGAGGTCAATAAGCAGGGCATACTGCATCACGGCTGATGTATGGGGCATGCAAAACACAGGCCAACTGCCCGCGAAGCAGATCCTCTTCGAGATGCTGTCTTTCTGCGGGCCAAGGGGCGAAGGGGAACTGCAGCCCATGATCTGCACTGAGCTTTTTCTTAACCTTCCCCACTGTTGCGATACTGCTGCTGACACGGCGGAAGCTCCATTGTTGGCAAGACCCCAGCGTCTTCACCCACTATCCTGTGCAAGTCTGACCGAGATGAGTGGCCACCGGGGCTAGCTGAGCTGGTAAGGAGGGGGGCAGAGTCTGCACAAGCGACCATGATCCACACCGTTATGGCGCCAACTACTTGTTTAAAGCAACATCCACTCCATGCTGGCTGCTTTCCAAATACTCGAGGATGATCCTTTGAGATCCGAGACAGAGAGGAGCAGACAACGGGTCCTTGCAATTTAACGAGCTGAGGGAAATGGCCCCTGCACAGGGGCCCCTGTGAAAGAAGGGACCGTAGTGCAAGAAATGGACAAGCAGGCAGACAAGGCTGGGGGCTCTGGCCAAGCATATGGACACAATGCACAAGGGGGGATGAGTTTGTGTGCTTTCGTCACGTGCTTTGGAAACAGACTGAGCATATTCCGACCCAAGAGGAAATGAAACCCCAAGCCACTGGATCATTGGCACCTAAAACCTTTCTGGCATTTGTATCCCAGTTCCAATGAGTCCCGCGCTTGGAATTTTGACCGCGTTCCAGAGGCAATGATGGAGATGGCGTGAAAGAGTCACTCTTGGGTGGCTAGGCTTGCTGGGATGGGGAAGAAGAAAAAGTGGACAGAAAGGGCTAAAGCAGGGTGGTTAAAGATGATGATTTAAAAAAAAATTAAATCAGATTGTATTTATTTAAATTCAATTTTTAAAAAAAATTTTGTTACATAAATTAATATATATTTTTGTTTAGAAAAATGAACTCTGAAAGTAATACAAAATATGTTAAGGCCTAAACTTCTTATAGCTTTTTAAAACATTTAAATAAAAAATAAGTTTGCTGGGTTTGTGTGTTTAATTGAATTCCAGTTACCATCCAAACGCAGTTTGACAGAAAAAGTTGATGATCTAGTAAAGAAGCAATATATTATTTGCCGTTCTCTAACACACTAAAAATGTACAATTAATAAGGAGCTGAAAATATAAAGCTATCGAGTTACTTAAATAAATGTATAAAGTTCTAGCATATTGCCTGAGGCAGCAAAACTATGTACCAAATCTAGTGTAGAGGCTCTATTTAGTTGTTCATCATCATGTTTCAATGGTTTAATCAAGCAAAGAGAATGGACCTTTCTTTAGACAATAAGTGAAGAACAAATGGAAACACTGATTAAAATCAATTATTCAAATCGAGGCTTTCCATTTGGTGATTTAAATCACCATTTTAAATTGCCTCACTTTATATTAATCACCCTGGCTTAAAGTAACCTCCACATATTCATAACCTGTTGCCTTCACAGGCCTGGAGATCAGAGAGCCAGCGATCCCATCTGGGAATTGCGTGCTTTTCTTCTTCCTAGAGTGACAGCTTCAGGTTCCCAAGAACTCTTGTCCCGTAGTAGCTACGTGTGAATTCTGATCCCCTTGCCACGCAAGCAGCTGCAAATCAGGACTTCACCGTCCCTTGATGGGGAGCGAAATGGAACTTCAGGCCCTCTTTCACATGAAGCATGAGTCCCGAATGCTAATTGCTGACAAGATGCTGGAGAAAAACCAAGGCTGCATATCTGAAATAAACTGACGAGCCTGAGCTTTCTCCACCAGCCGGCTGTGACTTAGGAACCCCGGACCCCAGAACTTCCAGCACCTGACAAGTTGCAGGGCCCAGATCCCTGTTTTATCTAACCTGGGCAGGAAAACAGCAAGCCAAGTCCCTGGGCCCTGTCTGGGGGATTAGGCCTCGGCTCTAATTAAAAACAGCAGGAGACGCTGTCCGTGTAATCCGCCAGGTGCAGCACTAAAGATTTAACCCTCTGCATGCTGAATTCTGCACCTCTTGATTGTCAGCCATTGCCTCATTGGCCTCTCACCCACAGAGGCCTCCGGCCAATGGTGCAAGGAGAGAGCGCACACGCATTTATTTTTGCTGCGTGCATAGAAACAGCTTTTTCTGGAGACAGCTGATTGCATGCTTCCCATGGGGAGGGGAAAATGTAGCTTCTCCGGAGAAAGGCCTGCCTACAGCTGACTTACTGGACCCACTTGTTTTTAGCTGAGGGGAGATTTCCACTTACCCACTCCCTAGTTTTTGGTCACTGCCCCTCTCCCCAACAGCGATAACAACTACCCCTGACTAAAACACGCCGAATGGACCACAAGTTGATACGTACAAACCCTCTGCCATTAGCTGCTCCAAATCGCATTTCTTCTCTCTTAGATATTTATAGGACGCCAAATACGGCAATATCTAGGGCCACTTTCTTGGCACCGTCTTTCTGCCTGGGGATCTGCTGCGGGAAGGTCTATGTAAGGACGTGCAATGCCACGGCAGATGCCACAGCTCGTTCAAGCAACATTTCACAGACCTGCCCAGTGCCCTGAGAAACTGGGTGAGAAGGTAGCAGAGAAATATGGAATATTTCTTCATATTGGAATATGAAGACTAGCCTACATGAAGAAACAGGAAGCAAAGAGGAGGAATGAGAGAGCCTGTGGAGAGGAGG
The DNA here is from genome assembly GCA_007922175.1 of Pelusios castaneus. Lineage (NCBI taxonomy): Eukaryota > Metazoa > Chordata > Testudines > Pelomedusidae > Pelusios > Pelusios castaneus. The sequence goes on from ML685811.1 coordinate 880,869, forward strand.
GAAAAAAGGAGAAAATGAGCATAAAGTGAAAAATACAGGTAACAGGGAGAAAAAGAAAAGGACAGACAAAGAGAAGGAAAATGTGAAGGCGAGAGAAGGAAAGACAGCAGTTAACAGATGGAGCTGCGTGAGCCAGTAGAAAGCGAGTGAAAAGAATTAGAGAAAGTTGACTTAACTGAAGATTAATAACCAGAAGAGCTGGTCAGCAAGTGTCAATCCATTTCACTTGGCATACATATGATTTCTAGTTCCCCAGTGACTTCCTGCAGTCTATGGGTGGGCTCTGTTTATCTCTGTATCCACAGATGTGCTGTAAAAGCTTCAATTCCTCCAAAATTAATCAGAACTCTGGCTTGGGGTTGGGAAACAAGATCAGAATCTAAAAGTGCTCTTCCCTCCACTTGGATCCAGGGCTAATCCGTTCACTTGCCACCCACTCACACACTGACGTGCCACCTGAACACCAGCAGAATTTACACAAGAAGCCCAGTGGTCTGAAACACCGTATACTCTGCTCTGACGCCAGCTATTTAAGGACGTTAATAAACGGGGCCCAATCCTCCCACTGAATTTAATGGAGGTTTTTTTGCCACCAGCACCAAAGAGGGAAAAAACAAACTGTGTATGAAGGAATTTTAACAAGACACTGACCCAATATAGATTGTTCCCAACCTTTGTCAGCAGAAACCAAGTTTGCTGTGGGCTTCCTCGACAGTGTCTGACAAAATCTGCACGCCAAACAGGTCACAGATACAGAGCCAGTCTGCACTGGCCAGGCGTATGCTTGCAGCAAAGAAACGCCACTGAAAAACTGGCCCTGCATGTTCAAAGCTGAGAGCCAGAACCAGCAGCAATTCCATGGGAACCCTGTGCATCCAAAGTGAAAGAGCTTCCATTAATTCTGCAGAGTCCTAAATTGCCAAAGTCGTTTCCTGAATCAGGGCCTAGAATAATGGTTCCCCAAAACCCGCACTGAAATGTGCAGCTCTGGATGGAGTCCTACGAAGGGCTGGATTTGTGTCTGCCTGATTATTTTATATGCGCACACTTATATTTAATACCTCAATATTTATACACATGCATGCATATGTACCCCGCCCCCTCACGTCATTCTAAGAATTCCTAGACCACCAGTCAATATTGAGAGCCACAAGTTTCCTTCTGCAAAACCAGTGAGAGACGGGGCAGAAACACAGGCACTATTTACCCAACACTTTCTAAGCCATTTGTTTACAACTGGCTGCAGAACCTGCTCTTCCTTGCGACCTGAGCAGACGTGGAGCACACTAGATGCCTAACTCCACACGCTGTAAAGGAAAAAGACTCCTGACCCAAAAGAGTGGCTCTCCTCGGAGCTGATTTGACTTACTTGCTGAGAAGGTGGCTTCAGTGTGGACAGGAGGAGTGGAAGGAAGGAGAGGCGGGTACCCCACAAAGAAGGAACGCAGGGAGCGCTCGGACATGAGGGGCGAGCGTTGGGAGGGGATGTTCTCACAGCTTCCCACGCTGTTGTGAATCTTTAAGTTCAGGGGCTTGTTCTTTTTCTTTGTTCTAAGAGAAAGAGAAGGAGAAAAATGAAGAAGAGCAGGAAAGGAAACGGGATACATTTTCTCATGGTAAACAGGTGAGAGGGGAGAAGCGCTAGCGAGCCAGGCAGCCACTCAGGGAAACACTAGTATGTGTCTGGCAAAACGCAGGCCCAGGAAAACATGGTGCCAGCTCTACCAAGAGATGGGTCCCCACATGCTGGCACGACCCCAAACTTCAGGAACACACAAAATCCAAACCTACACTCAGATCCATATTTGCAGGTGGCCCCTTATCTTAATAATGAGCTGAACCAGAGCCCATTTCTAGAGGAAGGGGTGTTGGAAATCCAATTCTGTGGCTTGCCTCCAAACCACATTACAGTGTGGACGTGTTTCTAACGCGCTTTGAGATCCTTGGACGGAAGGTGCTATGTGAACGCCTGGCTTCTTATTCCTATGGTAACACAAGCTAACATCACACACCAGCCTTATTTTTACTGCCTTTCACAGGCTTAACACTGCCTGATAACATCAAACTTCAGCATCCCACCGGACCGGCACTCAACTGCTACCTGAAAAATCCCCAGTCCCAGGGACAGACAAATGCCTCACCCCAATTCACTCCTCAAATCTGTTTTCACTCAAGACTTGGAAAGGAACAAATCCGTCAGGGCCTCCATGGACTGGGATCATTTTGGAAATATTTTCTCTTACAAACGTGTTCCTCTGGGGCTACATTTTCAAAACTCACTGCTGAAACTGACTCTACATCCACTCTGCCTGTCAGAGCTCCACTGCCCAGCCAAATAGATATTTATGTGCACAGATCTGGACTCAAAATTTTCCTGTTTGATAAAGTCTATCCAGCATCACAAAATATGGCACAACAGTAACACCAACCCAAACCCTTTCCCAGAAAAGACTCTGAAGTAACCTCATAAATTGACCAAATAAATAAGAAAAAATAACCCAGTGTGAGAAACTGAATGAGATGAAGATTACAGAGCCAGATTTTCAGTTGGTGTAAACCTGTGCAGCTCCATGGACTTTGGCAACGTTCTGCTGATTTACACCTGCTGAGGATCCGGCCTTGTGCTGTTGTGGTAAATGCGCCTACGCATTTACTCTAATTGTGAACACAACTCTGAAACATACATGAAAGTTGGTAAAATGTCACAATAACCTATAATAAATGTTGAAGGGAAAAGGCACAAATGGGAGACAGACTGGATTAGTCACAAACAGGCTACTGATGTAACTTGTAAGAGTGTGTTGCAATCATGTTGAGTAAAAACAGAAGATGTGGAACCAGAATTTAACAAATGAAATCAACGTAGGCCTAACTGGGGGACAAATATTAAGGAGATGGACTACTCCTAGACTCTGAGGTCAGAAGGGACCAGTATGATCATCTAGTCTGACCTCCTGCACAATGCAGGCCACAAAACCTCACCCACCCACTCCTGCAATACGTCTCTAACCTTGGACTGAGTAATTAAAGTCCCCAAATCGTGATTTAAAGACTTTAGGGTACAGAGAATCCACCAGCAAGAGAGCCGGGCCCCATGCTCCAGAGGAAGGTGACTCCACCCATTGCTCCATTTTTGGGTCCTTAAAGAAGAAACTTTGGGGGGAAATGATGGTGGTGACAGCCATAAGCTTCCCCTTCCTCGCTGACACTCCCAGCATCTCCTGGAACCTGGACCTTTTCTTCCTAGTCCCAAGGGATGCTCTGACCAAACTGCCCGGCCCAGCTGTACCCAATTCCAACCACCTCCTGGAATGAAATGGGATCAGACGTTAGCAGCAGTAGCAGAAGCAAGAGCTCAGGCGCGTCTCAGCTAACTTCTGTCTCTTTTCCGTGAAGGCCAGTTATTGCTCTTCTTGATACCATCGACAAGCCTGTCCTGCACGGGTTCCTCCCGTCCACACTCTCTCCAGCTAAAAGCAAAGGGAACAAGGAACGTTGGGACAGTGAAGTGAAAACAAACAGAGTCCTGTGGCACTTTTAAAGACTAACAGATTTATTTATCGCATGAGCTTTCGTGGGAGAAAATCCCACTTCGTCAGACACTTTGGTATTTCATGGTTTCCCTGTTTTCCCTTCGTTTCTTTCTCTTCAATAAAAGGGTTAAAGGATGTTGAATGTTATGTCTGCCATGCCGCTAAGTGGGCTGAAGTCTCTGGACCGAAGACCAGATCTTGCCTAACACTTGGATGCTGGACAGTCCCTGGTTTATCGTAACACGTTTGGCCCATTAATTCCACATTCTAAATTAATACAATGACAGCCCCCATGACTGGAGCACCGGACACGCTAACCTGGCTCCTTGCTATGCCCCTGGAAGGCAGGGCATGCTGTTGTCTCCTTTGTAGAAAAGAGGAACTAAGGCAGAGCCAGGCTAACGGGACCCGCACAGTCACACAGGAAATGGGGGAAAGCCACGTTTCCTGAGCCGCAGGCTAGTGGCTGGAGCACTGGCCAGAAGGAAATCCATGCCACCTCCTACTGGGACTGCACACTGAGGGCCAGTCCAGAAAGCCATTCACACAGACGACCCAAAGAGCACGTCCCCCCCCCCACATTGATTTGAGGCAGGGCACACGCCAGCCAAGGGGGTAGTTAAATCAGCGCGCTGGTCCGAGATCCGGGGCTTCCCCTGAAATCACCTGTTCTTGGAGTTAACGGGAAGATGCAGATTTCTCTCTCTGCACTACTAACTTGTCTGGTTTAATTAGAGCCTCCCGTGGAACGTCGAACTGGACTGATGGGGAGTCAGTGCGCACTGCCTTCAGCCCTCCGAACAGGGCTAGCGAGGGACCCGTCTGGGCCTATGGATGGGGTGAAGCACTCGCACCACCTGCTGAAGTCAGCGGGAGTTGCGGGTGCTCAGCCCCGCTCAGGATTCGGCCCGTAATCGTGGCCATTCATACATGGGGTGGTGAGAAGGTGCCTCGCTGGATCTTGCTGCACGTCCACGTCCTGAGGAGCTGGTACAGAGAGCGTGGCACATTCTGCTGGAGCACTTCCCAGCCTCCCAGATCTCTGGGTCCAGCACTCGCTGCTCTTCTCACGGACCCAATGCTCCCATTGAGGCAGCGTCCGTGAAGGAGCTGAGACCCTTTCATTAATCCTGGAGAGGCTTCTGGGTGGTTGCTGGCGTTTTGTCCATCCTGTCTGGCAAGGAGCAGGCAGCGCAACAGCCCTTGATGTTATCAATACGGTTCCAGAGCCTTCCTGGCTCGGACTCTCAGAAGCCGCTGGAGATATTTTCTCACGATTCAGGACGTTAGCATCGACTCCTGCCTGAATTACAGCCTTTTGTTCAATCAGGTGCATTTGCTTTGGGGTTCGATTGTTGTAACTAATTAGTTAACAACTACGCAGGAGTGCAGAGGGAAGAGAGTGGATTGTATTAAATGGAGGGTGGATCCAGCCAGATCAGCCCTTTGCAGCCGCTGGGCCTCCTCCACATTGTGCCGATGGGTCTGGCCAGAGCCTCGCCATGCTTGGTCGGAGAGAGCATGGGAGTGGCAGCCTGGCCTGTCTCCTCATTGGCCTCAGCGCTGAGATCGACTGCTCCGGGACTGTTTCACTCAGAGTTCCTGCATCAGCCGGACCCAGGAGAGGTTGTCAGTAACTCTGGGGCCAGGTGGACATGGAGGGTTTGTTACAGCGCTGTGCGCCACCGCGTTTCCCTCCTTGTTTCTAGAGCTGCTAAACCCAGCCCTTGTTCAGAGGCTTGTAAGAGAGATTCCAGCCAGCCCGACCCCACTCCATGTGCCACTGTAGAAGAGTCTCTTTCTCCGCTCCATCACAGCTCAGGGACACTTCCCCACACATGGCCCCCTCAAATCGTACTTGGGAAGTGCCACATCGCTCCCACACAGAGCCAGGCTACCGGCTCCCATGGGACGCCAAAGCGAGAGGCTAACTTTTCACACACTTCACAGTAGAAGCCACAGATCCCTGGAAAGTAGACGCAGCAGGTTAGGCAGGGGAATTTGAGGCAGACCGGTCCCTCCCCCAGGGAATCTCACTCAAGATACGACCCCGCGCAGCAGATGTCTCCTATGGGATTTCAGCAAAATGGCTCCTCTGGCCTGGGAGGAAATGCTCTTGTCTCCAGCAACCTATTGCCCAGGGATCTCCTCGCCCCACTCATCCCTGGGAATTTGGTTGAAGAGTCACAAAAGGAGGACCCCCTCATGCAGGAGCCAGAGATGAAGGACCCCAGCTGGAAGGGCCGCGTGCCCAGTTCTGTTCTGCAGCATCCCTAGCGCAGTCCTTCCCGGCACAGAGCAGGAGTTGACAGTTTTACTAAAGCAGAAAAAAGGAGGTTGCCTAAGCCAGGGTAAAGCCCCGCACAATCCTTGCAAGGCAGACAGATGGGATAGCTTAAGGGATTCAGACACCAGAACAGGCACAAAATCCCATTGCATTTCAGTGGGATTCTGGGTTTTAATTCCCTTCGGGTTCTCTGAACAGCCCCGTCCCAGAGAACAGCACAGCTCACCGCAAAGCCCAGCTGGACACAGCTTTGTGGATGTATCTAGTGCGCTCCCTTTCTCACATGGCGTGGTTTCAGACCGCAGGAGGAAGGACCCTGGCTGTGTTCGCTCAGTGCTCTCCCCACTGATCCGGTGGGTGCCCTCCACCACACAGTGCCACCATCTCTGGCTGGGGCTCACCCTGCTTGGGCCAGCACATCTCCATCGCCAGCTGCAAGGAACAGCACTCAGAACAGCCAGGGGCACAGCACCATTTGGCATTTTCTGCTCTTTGCCTGGTGCACCCTCTTGTGGGACAAACAAGCCTGTGCGAACCCAAGCCCTGTCTGGCCACTCTTCCCTGCATTCAATGGATGTTTCCCACAGACACCAGGGCCTTCGCTCCTGGCAGCAGTGTTTGTTTATGCAGGGATTGGACTTATGAGAGCTAGCTCCCTGGCGGGGTCCATGAAGCATGGGGCCCAAATACCAGGGTGCCGGGGGCCCTAGGAATCAATTCACTACATCACTCCACCTCCCTCCCTAAGCGACTCTCTTCACAGTCAGTGCTCACCCCCCTGTGCAGCAAAGCACACGCTTAGCTTTCCGCCCGTGCCTCCAAGTCCCATCCACTCTGTGCACGTGCTCGAGTGCTCCGTTCAACGGCCTGACATTTAGGTGCGGGCTCCAATGCTTTGCTGAACAGGGGCACTTGCATGGAAGGCGGAGGTGCCTGTGCAATGAGCCAGCACTAAGAGGACATCGCTTGGTGGAAAGATACAGCCGCAGGTCTCTGGCATAGCTGTGCCTAGATCCAACTCAGACCATACGAACTGCCTCTTCCCTCTGTTTCCAACCCCAGATGTGCACATACCCCGAGAATCCTGAAGGCATCTGGCGGTATTGACACAACAGACTGGTCCCCAGAGAGGGACCAGCATGATGCTCGTGCTATTAAAGAAACAGTCAGGTGGCCCCTTCTGCATACCACGAGCCCTTAGGTACCAAGCAGTGTCTAAGGATCCCTACGGTATCCGACCAGCAAGATGATGATTTAAAGCAGGGTCTGAGCAGAAGCCTTCTAGTTAGGGAGGGCAAGATGTACATGTTTCCTACGTTTTTTTAATGCTGGATTATTTCCACTGTTCTTTGCACTGATTTTGTTTTCACTGAAATGTGGGAGCGTTGCAGGGTTGTTCAATAGCTGCATGCGTCCCCCTGAAACCGGAAAGACCTAACGTCAGCCTGATTTTGGGAAGGGGGAGCCACAGCCTTGGGACGTCCATCACACATCAGGGTGGGCACTGTTGGCTCCCTAGGTGAGAAGGAAGGGACGGGGAGCCCCTAGGACAGGCAGGCTGTGTGTTAGAAAGGTACAAAGGAGGCAGCACGCAGCAGTTCAAGACAGGAAAGTGTGCTGTGACAGAGATGGCCTTCCCACACAGGTGGGGAAAAGACCAACATGGCCCTTGGCAAACCCCAGCGCTCAGCAGGCACAGCTTCCAAAGGAGAGGGATCATCTTCCCTCTGAAAATGTGGTCCCGGGCCACTACCCCACGAGATCACTCCAGGCGTTCCTGGTTTATCTTGACAATCCCACCGCTCCCACGGCCACTCCCACTTTCCTCCTTTCTCACATTCCCTTTCTTTTACAAAGGTTCCTTAAATCCCAAGTTAATGTCACCACCACGTCCCTCTGGCTAGCGAGACAGCCCACGCGCCTCATTCAGGAGAGCTGGGCTCCCGCCCCCGGGCTAACGGCAAAGATCAGAAATCCCTCGTCACAATGATTCAAGACAATATTTCTATCTAGATTTCATGGCTTTCGTTAATAATGAGCACCTTCCACAGGACGCTGTGCAGGTGTCTGCCAGGGACCGGCCCCCAGTCCCATCACACAGGGAGACGGAGGCCTGAAGAGGAGCAGCAGAGCTAAGACCAGAACAGTCTGGCTCGCAGCCCGGTGCCGTCACCACCTACCCTTCCTCTTGACCACAGCACATCTCCGATAACCCCGGGCATCTGGGCACGCCAATTGCTAGGAAATGACCGCCCGGCAGGGCCTCAAGCCTTTACAGGCCTCCTTAGCATGCGAAAATTAAAGCAAACGCTGATGCTCTAATTGTTTCCTTGCACAGGAAAAGCTGCTGCCCATTTCAGTCTGTGCAAACAACTCGCCATCCAGGGGGGCTGTTTCATTCACTTTGCGCTGCTGCATTTGGGCTCATTCGCTAAAGGGACAATTGAATCATACGAGGTCCTGCGACGCAGCCTCTCCGCGCTGGCACTTGGGGGTAATGGCCCAGCACTGTCTACACAGGCTTCCCAGTGCGATGGAGACTCCAGTACGCCGGGACATGTCAGCGTGTCTCGCCTGCTAAGAGTCAGCCCGTCCCCAGACACCTGTCCCCATGCTTCCACAGTACCCTCCTGCTATCTCCACCTGTCCGCAGCTCCTAGACATGTGTCCTCTACAGCGACAGGCAGAAAAGCATGGGCTGAGCTAAGTTTCACAACAGGACTGGGCCCGTAAAAAGTCCCTATTACCATCCGGTCAATACGCCTGTCTCTGAAACCAGCTGCAGGCTCAAGGCAAGCCCGGTGGCAAGGGACAGGTGAGTATCTGAACCCCCACAAAAAGCGGGAGCTTTCTGGCCCTATGACTGCTCCGATCCCTTCACCGGACAGCCCATCAGCGGGAGAAGACAAGTCTCTTTCCAGCAGGCCAATCAATCCTAAAGGAGAGATCACTGCCAGAGGAAGTGTAGCAAGTGGCTAGAGCAGGAGACAGAGAATAAGAGGAGTCTCCCAGTTTCTGAGAACAGGGTCCTGACACTGTCACTGTGGAGATCCGCCAGCCAGCCCAGGGCAGCCCCCGTGCACCATGGGACATTGGAGCGCAACAGGAAAGTTCAAACAAACATTTCAGCCTTGGGGTGGAGCCCATGAAAACTTGGGGAGTCTGCCAGCTGCAGGATGGCCACATGGCCTGACCCAGTCCTGGCTCCTTCCCCTTATTTCCATGTCTGGCCCCCATATGTGCTCTCCCAGAGGGCCCGTGGGATCCCCTCCGTCGTAGCCCTCTCAGTAGATACACAACCGAGCAGCCTCATAAAGATTTACACAAACAAGCAGCTTCCACGGTGCTGTTTACAGAGCGCGCGTCAGGTCCCCGCTCACCATGGAAGACCCCTTTCCTTCAGCTCAAGCACTGGAGATCTTCAGGCTGAGACCCTGCTGATGGCCTGGCTGAAGGTCACTGCCATTACACGCAGCCTTTCTGGAAACACGTGGCCCCAGAGACACAGTGGAGTGCATCAACCAACCTGGCCTCTGAGCTCATCCCAGACACAGCCGCTGGCATTGTCTCCTCAACATGCTCTTTGCAGGCATCCAGCCCCAGACAGCTTCCTGCCGCATGGTGATTAACTGCTAATCTTGTTTCTTTCCACCCATAAATCAGTAACAGACCAAATATTTACCGAGAGGACGGTTTCCTAGCCTGGTGACAGCTCTCCTTCTTAGGAAGGATGAGTGATTTTGGACAGAGATCCCCCCCCCCCCCCCTTGCACTGAAAAAAAAAGATGGAAATTTAAAAAGGAAGAGTGATGATAGCCAACTGCCATCATCCATCTGTCTTCTGGTGTCGAACTGATTCGGGAAGGGTGGCTGAAACCCGCTTGAGAGCTGGGAACAGAGAGTGGAGTAAGGAAAGAGCCCTAAAGCTGTCTGTCTGTCTCACCCTTCCTCCCTTCACGGAGCTCACGGGCTGAGAGGGAGAAACAAAGTCTTCACTGGCTGAAAAGAAACAAATAAAAGCAAAGAGAAGGAGAAAGGAATCGGGGAGTGAGTGGGTCGCAGGCAAAAGACAGCCGTGCTTCCAACCAAGACAGTCCTGAAATGGGGAGAGCAGCTCTCCTGCTCCATAAGCCTCCTTTGCCCCAAAGACTGCCCCACTGGGGCCGGGACACAGCCTAGCACGAAGGGTGGCCGTCAGTGGGGTTTGTGCAAATGTTACCCCCAGTGTACAGTGCACCAGAGAAAGAGCCAGAGAGCTGGGTTCTGCCACAGTCCTTGGCAGGTCACGTCCCCTCCGTTTATCTGTGTCGTGCCTACATAGACTACAAGTTCTTTGGAGCGGGGATGGTCTCTCGCCGCGTTATACAGCGTCTGGCCCGTCCCGCAGTAATGGGCATTGTCTATGGACCCAGGCGGATCAGAGGTCCGGATTCCTATGACTCCTCTCACTGTTCTCTACTGCAGAAACAGAGCGAGAACCAGGTCGTAAATGACCATTTTCTCGCAGCTTCCCTTGTTTTCCTTTGCTCCTTGTTTCTGCTGCTGACTGCAGTGGGGCTGTGTCCATCCATGCAGGCTGCAGGAGCTGGCCAGGCACCGCTTATGCCAGCCTGTGGCACAGGACGCTTGACAGACGTGCACAGACGGCAGAACACGCCGTGGGGACGGTCTCTCACCAGCCCCCCAGCAGAGGTCTCTCAGCAGACCCCCAGCCTGGGAAAGAGGATGGAGCATGGCCGCTCCAGGCAGAGCTCGGTGGAGCTGGGACCAGAACTAGCCTTGTAACCGCCTGATGCGCCAGAGCCGACCAGAATCAGCCGCAGCAGCAATGGGAACGTGCTGCCAACTAATATCCCCCACAGCTGGCTCTTCCAGTCTGCACACCCTCTGCTGTGCCTCGCCTGCCCCTGTTCAGCCAGGCGTTCACCCCGACGCAAGAACCTACATCTTGGCTCCAGTCTGGATCTGCACAGAAAGGCCCAAATTCTCAGTGAGCCCATGAACCTCCTGCCATGCCGGTGCGTGTCCACCTGGCTGGCCTCCACAAGACGGCCGCCGGTCGGCTGGCTACCCCGGTGAGTTTCCTAGGTGTGACAGAGGAGGCCATTTAAAACTCTGGCCTGGGTGTTACAAGACACATTCCCCCACGGCCCAAGAAAGACTGAATGGTGGGGAGAGGACTTTTCTCTGCTCTCCGACCTGCAACATTAAACCACTTAGGGACTCGTTCTATATCCAGCCTCAGGCCACTTGCTGCTGAGGCGGGGGGGCCTGAATGAGACCTCAGGACAGAGCCCTTCATCCATGCAAGTCCTTGAGCTTCGGTGCCTGACTCTCAGGGTGCATTAAGGCTCATTAGCTGGCCTGATGATTGGCTTGATGGCCTCGGCGCTTATCCCCTGCTGCGCGCCCACACGCGTAGAGAGCGGCCGGCAAACCTTCAACATTTCTCTGTTAACCTCTTCCGGCTTTAACCCCCACCCCAGCCAAGTGAGGGAACGCGCCCCCAGCACGGCTCACCCCTGGGCCTTTGCAACAGAGCCTGTGCGGGTGCCCAGAGCCTCTCTCCCAGACACCGGAACAACAGGCCCTGATTTTGTAGGTCAGCTGAGACACACGATGCTTGGGACAGAGCTGGGCTTACAACCCGCACGTCTCAGAGCGCACAGACAACCAACGGATACGCCTAGGCTGCAATGACGGGGGGCAGCTGCTGCTTCTGTATCCATACCCAAGCCACCTTTCATCCAGCGCCGGCTGGTCACACGACATCTCCCAGCGCCCTGGCTGGGTTCGTCCAGGCCTGGCTGAATGCATACCGTCACCGGAGCTAACCAGAGCAAGCTAACGCTAGTGTTACACGGAGCCCTTTCACAAACCATCACGGACATGGGAACAGGGGCAACCGAACGGCTCCGGTGGGAGTCATGAAGTGGGTGGGCGCTCGGACAAGCTGGGCCTCTCTGCCTCTGCCGTGGATGCCCCATGCCTTGGATCAAGCCACTGAAATGTAAGTGAGGATGAATTCTCCACAATCAGCTGCGTGCAAGGCTACGTAAGGCAGCACGCCAAGTTCCTTTATCCCTAGCAAAGAGCTCAGAGACATCCCGAGAGGCAACAGCACCCCCTCATATGCAAACTCCTTTGTCCCTCTGACCTCACTCTCTTCCAGCTGACACGCCAGCTTTGCTGGGAATCATTCGGCTGGCAGAGGACAGATTGATAGGGAGACAGACAGGACACAGCAGGTGCAAATAAGAATCATCACATCAAGAAAAACAGAATGACCCTTTCTGGGTGCCGCTTGTTTACGGCGCATACGAAATCTCACAGAGACGCTCTGCTGTCCCTCCCGCTCCAGCCCATGTGGCCATCATTCCCCACTCCCCGTAACACTGATCCTGGTGCCAGGCAGCACCGTCCGCCACCGGGGGAGTTAACCAGGAGCCAGCTACAGAGGCAGTGAGCACAGACAGACATTTTCGTTATCAGGAGGTCAGAAAGAGAGAGGGGTCTGAAAGGCAGGAATCTATGGGCAGATCCAGTCAAATCCTGGATAATTTCATGGCTAGCAGTGGGATTGGGGTCCAAATACCACAACTGCCTGGCAGTCCTGGTGTTTACACTCAGCTGCATGCATGGATTAGGGGCCAGACTCGGCCCCATTGCGCAGGCGTGGAGTCCTGTTGAGTTGAACAGGTCTGCTTGCTGGTTAATGTACCACTTGACATAAGAGCTTCAGATCTGGCCCTAGACAAACAAAAGCCTCTCTCTGCATGTATGGGGAAAAACCAGTCAGACTGTCCTACCTGCTAGGACAGGGTTTGAGCTGAACTCTGTAACGTTGTCAATGTCTTTGTTAATAAAACCAAAGGGGAAGACTTCTTGACTTTTCACGTGTCTGGATTTTTGCTTTGGAACAGGCACCTGCAAGTTCAGATTTTTATATTTGTTTTTAAAGGTTCCACGATGGCTTTAAACAGCTCCGGCAGCTGTTGTTTTTAACACCCGGCCCTGAGTGCCACCCTGCCACTGGAACATCAAGAGCCGTGACGGTAAAGGGGGTATAAAGCATTGCCTTCCAGCCAACTGAAAGGGAAAAGGGATGCTACTAACCCTGTAGGTTTGTGCATTTAATAGCAAGGCACCACTCGTCACGGAGCTGAGGCCATATGTTTGTCTGTGATTTTTAGCTTGACTGTTTGATCTGTACTGGGCTGGAGAGGACTCGGTGACGGGACCGCCCTGTACGAGACAAACCAATCAGCAATATTTTTTAACTCGGTTATTTATTCCAATTGTGCATTTGTTATTTCAGCTGGTCATTTAAAAACCCCTGAGCCTGCTGGACTGGGCGAACTGCTCAGCACGGCGAAGGAGCCGTAAAATTCAGCTGGAGAAACTGAGGCTGGCAGTAACCAGCGAGAGGGAAAAGTCACACGCGGGTGGCTGTTCTAGAAAATGATCAGGCAATACATACAAGAACCATCAGCTACCACAAAGACCAGGCTCACCAAGTGGCAGAAATTGTGCGACCGCCCCAATGCAGGACAAGCTACTGGGCTGGAAGCAAGAAGAAATGGGCGGTGGCCTTTGCCACGCTGCTGGCCAGAGTGGATGATCATAATCGTCCATGCTGCCAAGAGGCACGCTCCATGAGTGCTCTTACAGGGAGAGAGCTGCAGTTCTCTGACCAATAGCTCGCTGTCGTAACCATTATCCTGTCCTCTCTGATATTTACATGGCCACGACAGGTAAACTCCCTAATAAACAAATAAACGTCGGTGAAACCCATAAGCCTGGCAATCAGCATCCATGCATCTGTCCGTCCACACGGCACCAGGCCTCTCAGGCCGGGCACACAGACACACACCAGCTCTGCTGCCGCAGTGCACCAAAAATAGCTGGGTGGACACAGCAGCCTGGGCCAGCCACCCGGGCCCGGCCCCCACGGGCGAGTCCACTCCTGTTTTTAGTGTGCTAGCGTAAGCGTATGTGTCTGTCTCCCTGGCTGGAGAGAGACACCCCAGCCACAGTGGGGATAAACTCTCCAGGCCATTGGTCAGCATTCCCATGCCCCGGCAGCAGGACGTGAGAGAGCTCAGGTCCCCTTCTTCCCTGGGCGGGCTACCTACATGGCCACAGTCTAAGCTCGGGGCCACTTGGCTACTGCTCTCCTCCCACGCTGGCGGGTGGGCCAGGGCATGGAGCGTAGCCAGCTCAGGGGGCAAATCTATGCTGTTCCACTGAGTCACAATCGGATTCATAGCTTGCTTCTGCACCCTGCAGCTACATGCTGGCCCTAGCCCCGTTCAAATGCTAGAGTTACAGCCCAGCAGTATTTATACTGAAACCAGGTGGGTGCAGATCATCTCTGCCCCATCTTCCAGCCCAGCCTGCGACACTCAGCCAGAACTCACCGGCGCTGCGCACAGCCCCCCTCTAACTCCTTCCCCACGGGAGGGAAAAGACAGTGAAAGTTACCAGGCCTGGAGACTTCCACCCTATCATCATATCCACGGATTCTTTTCTCCCCCTGGTGCTGTAAGAGAAGAATGCCAGATTGTGTTCCATGCGCCGCTCGCAGTTCCATGTGTCCGAGATGACAGGCAATCGATTTGCAATGGTTTACAGTCCCCTCACCTCATTTTCCAATGCTGTGTGAGTAATTATTTAGCCAGCAAGAAAACTATTTGTATTACGGTCCATTTTCACAGCCTGCTAAGCTGCGTGCACAGCTCCCTTCCTGGCACACGCGTCTCGGGGGCCTGAAGGGAAGTTGCCCCTTCAGCAGAGATGCAATGCTGTCTGTCACTAGCTTCCAAAAAGCTGGAGCCAGCCTGTCTGTCCACACCATCTCAAAGCCACTCTGAGCAACTTCCGAGCTAGGCCACCACACACTGGACCCCCGAGGCAGAACAACCTCATCTGGGGTGTTCCCTCTACCTGACAGTCACTCATGCTCCTCCGGGGACCGTATGTTAGCTGTGTGTCAGGAAAGCTTTCTGGCTTTCTTCCCTTCCCGGTGCAAGGGCACAGGAGCACTGATAAATGTCAAACGTCTCCCCCGGAGCATTTCCCTCAGTGCATTCCCCCTCACACTCAAGGCTAGAGAGAGGAAAGGCTTAGTGGTCAGCGCACCAGACCAGAATTCACTCCCAGCTCTCCTGCTGGATCCGGTGTCACTACTCCATCAGGTGACTCCATTTCTCCCCCTGTAAAATGGGACTAATGGTACTTCTTCCACCGGGGGAACGGGAGCTTAGTTACAAAGCGTTTTGAGATCATCAGAGGATGTCTAGGCTGGAGCTGGAAGGTGTGAATTCCAGCTAGCAAACACACCTGCATTAGCTCTGCTTGAGCTACTGAACTAAAACCTGCAGTGTAGCTGGATGGGCTGGCTGCATGGGTCTTAGATAGGACTGCATTCTGGTAGCTGGCCTATTCCATTGCTGTCCTGCCGTTTTAGCATGCTAACTCCATCAAAGCGAGCATGGGTACGTCCCCTCAAGCTGGCAAGTGGAACTCCACACCTCCAAGTGCAGCTGTGGCCTCAGATGGGGGCTTCTCTAGGGACGCAGAGCACAAAAATGCACCACCTCTGATTTGCTTGCATGGCCCCCATGCACGACAACTGCAGTCCTTGACCTCATTTGTAGCTGTTTTGGTCTCAGAGACTCATCATCCTGTGTGGAGCCAAGCTGGTGAGCCAGCATCGATCCTGCCATGGGTCCTTCTTCGTAACCCTCGTGCCTCGAGTTTCAATGTGCAGATTTTTTTCTCTTCAGTCCAGTTTCTCTGACTTCGACTCACTTCCTGGCTCACGTTCTTCCACTTCTTCCCGGCCTTCTCTGCCACACACACTCACCTATGATCTACAAAACTGACAAGCCGACAGAGGAAGTGTTGCTGAAATTCACGTCTGTTTGAAGTGTAAAGCACCTTTCCCTTCTCCTGCTCTCCAGTCACCAGGGATTTCCAGAGCATTGTACTTCATCTTCCCCATCGCCCATTTTCAAATCAGACCAAGTCTGAGTGTAACACCTCACACACGATGATCAAAGTCTCTTCCCTTGTTTCCTGGGCCAGCAGAGGCTGGGCCCTAGTCTACACTAGCTGCCGTTTTTGGCGGCTGTCGACGGGAGATACGCAAGGTAGGTAAAATACCTCGCATATCTCCCGCCGACTTCTTAAATCCTCACTACACACGAAGGCGTCCGGTCGGCAGAGTGTTAATGCAGTTATGCAGCTGGTGTTCCAGCTCCGGTTCGGTTTTTGATTGCGTGTCTCTACACAGACACCTCAGTCCATCGGTACAGACTCGCCCCGAATCCCAGGGCTGCTCACTTACAGGAAAACCTCTCTGCCTTCCTCACACTGCTAGACTGGCTTACGTGGAAACTGGGACTTGCCCCCTGCTCACGGCTTCTTGGCTGGCCAGCCCGGACATGAGGGCTCTACACTGCCACCACAGATGCCAGGGACTGGTCAGGCCCCCGGTTCCCCACAATACAGGATGCATCGGATGAAGTGAGCTGCAGCCCACGAAAGGTTACGCCCGAAGGAATTTGTTAGTCTAAAAGGTGCCACATGACTCGCATTGCTTTAGAGGGGATTAAGCTATTCCAAGTTCAGGGTTTTCCCCTCCTAATGTTAAAGGTCTCCCTCTCACAAACCAGTCATGGGAGATAAACATATAAATTCTCCACACAAGCAGATGAGGTTATACCTCTTAATCACTGGAGACTCACCTATTCCTGGGAGAGATCCCAATTATCGCTTCTCAACATTTTAATTTACACTCCATGGCCAGTTTGAAGACTTACCAGAGATGAGTCTTGGCAAAGGCTTGTTCGATGCTAAGAGAGAACGTTGTGTTTGCAATGCTGTGTGCGTGCGCGCACCATTTTACGTGCCGGACCTGCAGTGTGTTCTAGCTTGTCGCTCTGTAGGATTGACAGATGTCATCCAGAACGAATGACTCTGACACAGCACGGGGATGAGATTCGTCGCCCAACAGACTCAAACCCATCAAACCACACTTCAAGCTGCAGCTTTCCCAGATCAACGACCTGCGTTCTGTTCCACGCCTTGTGAGAGAGCCCCCAGCAGGAGACCTTAAGAGGTCAGGCTCTGTTTTCTGTGCCTGGGAACTAGACTCCACCTAAGTCGCCTTTTCAGGCCTCGCCTGCACTAGGAAAAGGTGCGTTTCTGACCTGGTCTTAGCCCGTGATACCAACAGGAGGGACAATCTACTGAACACAAGGTAGCTTGTAGCATCACCATGATCAAAATAAACTCTCGCCTCCTACAGAGTCCTTACCTCAACCTGCCAACACGTATGAAGAGTGCAAGCTGCCCTATCTTCATTAGGATTTCACCTCCCGCTGGTTACCATGTTTGAGTTCACACCTTTCTGCCTAGTGAAGACAGACACTGAGGTTCGCTTGACTTCCTACTCCTTTGGCGAACGGTGCAGTCCTTTACACCTGCTCCAATTCCCCAGTAATTTTATATACACTTTTCCCAGGCAGAGGTGACAAGCCCAGGTGCCAACATTTGCCCATGGGTCATGTGAAGGTTCGTGCCCAGTTCAACCGTTCTCTCCAGTGGCCAGGAAAAGGGGGAAATGTTTCTGGCAATCTTTCAGATGGACTTCCGCAGGGAAAGGCAACAGCTTCATGACACTTTCCATATCAACAAAGCCAAATCATGAATACTTCCTGGAGCCTGGCCGATTCGTATGGCACTTCTGGTCATTTCAGAAAAGCAAGCCCCCGCCTTCTCAGGAGCAAACGGCAAAGCCAACGGTTGGAACCCCACACTGCTCATTTTGATTCTCCATGGAATTAGGCTGTGCTAACACTCCCATTAATGACATTTCAGACATCTTCAGAAAGGGGACAAGAAAACGAGAGCTCCTCCTGCAACGGTCCACTGGAGAAGCAAAGCACCAGAGCAGACAGCCCAGAGAGGCTTTCAGGAGCCACTGTGTCTACAAAGCTCTGGAAGATCCCGTCCAATGCAGTCAAGGTCATTTTTCCTTTAGTCCGAGCTGGGTAACTGACTAAATGAGAATGAAACCTTCACTCCAGGGGACCTGGCAACAGACGAGAAGAGAGAAGGAAGCTTTCCACCAAACAGCGACTTCTGTTTTAACACACCTTCATAACACAGCAAGACGCAAGTCAAAGCCTTGTCCAGGACAGCCAGCCTAGAAAGGTGCGGTTTAAAGAGACACCATACAGATGGGACAATGCTCAGCCGGAGACATTTCCGGCTCCTTCCCAGAAGGAGCTACCGTGTCAAACAGGACAGTGGGCCCAAGCCTGCTCCCACGGGAATCAATGGGAGTTTTCCTACTGCACTTCACGGGGGACCAAGGGAGCCCTATACAGGAATGTGATGCAACTGGATGAAAATGTAAACCGAGTGGATACATCACATACTAGTGGAGTGACCAGCAGCTGCTCCGTGTCCAGTTAAACCATTATAGCTTCAAAATCCAGACTGGGAGCTGCAGTTTTCAGTCAGCCGAGGTCAATGGAGAACTTCATCTTTCCCGGGGAGACAAGGCAGGACCACCTTGCAGTGCACAGGGTATTCTGGGGGCCCTGACAGTTCCGCATGGACGGTAAAGACCCCCTGGTATTTGTAAGAAAAGTGGCCAGACTGTACAGAGCACTGTCTGCCTGCACTGCGGCTGTCCGGCACCCCAGAGATCGCCGCATAACAAGCTGTGTCAGCGCCGCCTGTAAAACAGCTTGTCCACTGCATAGCAGCTAAGTGGGGGGCCACTGGGCAGGAGGAGCCACATCAGTCTGAGAGCTAGAGAACACCCCGGGGGTCTGTCTGAGTCCAGCCGCAGCCTCAGTTAAGAACCACTTCCCTTTACATTCATCTCCTCTCCACTGCCAGACCTCCACTCCACCCTACGACCTGCACAGCAGAGCGGGATCCTGGGGGTGGAAGATGTACCAATGGAAAGCACAGGATGCAAAATTAGGACAGGTTTGTTTTATTCTCAAACAGTTCTGAGGCGCCTGAACCCCATCACTAGGTGTATCACACAGCAAATCCTTTACTTACGTTCACCCTCCCGCGCCGGCTCCCTATGGCTGGGAAGAGGACACTCTTCCATATTTTAATTGTATAGTGCTGACAGGAGAGAAGAGCGTGGCCCTCCCATGTGCTCATCAATGTAAATGAGTACACAAGAGTGAAGGCAGCATCACTTCAACATGAAAGCAGGTAAAAGCGGACTATCAGATATGCATGTAATTTTATGCAAGAATTTGCTAAATGTATTATGTTCATTTTGAAATGAAGTAGCAGGTACAAATTGCTTCATTCGCATTGCTTCGGTGTCAATCCGCACGTGCACGGCGAGCTGAATAGATCATCTGTGCTCACAGTACCAAATCAGTCAAACATTTATTATCTTCTCAAAACCCACTAGAATCTAGAGAACACTAACACACGCCAAAGATAAAAAGGCACGTCAGCCATTTCAGCGTGAGCAGGGCTCAATGGAGATCAAAGACCGTTTTCAGCGGCAGTCAGTTACAGTTTGACAGATGTTTACCATACAAGTTTAGAACAGGACAGAGGCATCAATCTCCAGCTTCTACAGTGTCCACAACAGATGGCTAACCAGCCAGGTTCCACAAAAGGACCGACACAGCTGGGACAGTCCCCTGTAATCACATGCTGTCCATAAAATGGAGATGTCTGAAAATGGAATTGGGGAGAAATGAGAGCGTTCAGATGTAAGTATCTCATGAGTTGGAGAAGTCACTGTGTCTGTCTCCTGCATACAGCTTTGGGGCCTGTGCCGTCAGCATGGCAGAGACCGGCAGACTAGTTCAGATTCTAGAAGAGAAAGGCAGAACTCCCTGCCAGCCCAGGGAGGTGATTGTTAGCTAAATTCAGGACTTGATCCTGCAAGCACAGGTAGGCATGGCCCTACTGATGTAAGCAGCCTCGCAGATGCCGATGGGATGACATAGCAGCAAGTGCTACATCTGGTGGCAAAGAGGGCCCTTAGTGCAGGGCTCAACAAAACCCGGGCACCAGTTCGCCATGGCGACCAGGGTTTATAGCCTGGCTCCTAACTCTGCTGCAGAAATACACCAGAGGAGTGCCCTCTGGTGACCAAAAATAAAACTGCTGGTGCCTAGCTGGCAGCCAATTTTGTCGACCCCTGCCTTAGTGCACCTCTACAGTGTAGTTAGGGAGTGCAACTGCAACATGTGTAGACATACCCAAGGTGGCTTCACTCTAGCTAGCTCACTTGCTAGTAGCAGAGAAGTGGCCGCAGCCCAGTCTTCAGCGCAGGTGGTACAAGCCTGCCTACTGGGCACTGACATCCCTTTTTGACCCAAGTAGCTAGTCAAAGTTCAGAACGAACCAAGAACAATAGGAGCGGTGTCATAGCTTGCAGCCCCCAACACCAGCCCTCTAGCACTCTTTCTCGCTTTTCCCAGGGTCACACTAGGATCACAGGCTCCTGCCTAGCCCGCTCTCTGCTCCTGTCTGTCTAAGGCCTGCTCTACACTAGAGTTGCTCAATGCAAGCAGCTTACGTCCAGCTGGCTCTGGAAACAGCTACACTAAAATGTTGCTCCCTCGGAGACCGCCCAACCGCCGCACTGACTTGTAACTCCACCTCCGCAACAGACATGGTGCTCAAGCTGATGCTGTTCGGTAAACGTGGCGTCAGCGTAGAGACTGCGCTGCTCACATTAACCGTTGCTGCCTTTCAGAAGCCGTCCCCCGGCGCCCCATGCTGGCAGAGCAGTCGGCGCAGGCACTCGGGGTGAGGATGTGCACAGCCCCCGCAAGACGCATCGTGTGGATGTGGGAAACCGATTCAATCACTGACCTAACTCGGGTCAACTGAATTTCGTGGTGTAGACTTGTCCTCAGCGTCTGCGCTTCTCTCCTCCCACCCGCAGCCGAAACAAAACTCAGCCACAAGCTACTGGCTGGGATCCCACAGATCTTCGGGGTTAGGTGGGGGCTTCTGCTCACAGTAACGTACCGAAGATTGAGTTCGCACCTATCACCGCAATGGGCTTTTAACGTCACCTGTAATACAGGTTCAGCCAGCTTCTAATAAAGGTACTCACGAGGCCAGCTACTGGGAAGGACACCCGGCTGCCGGCAGACTGCTGTCGGCAGGTGATTGTCAGATCAAAGCTGGCTCGGTACATCTACCCGTGCGGCAATCACACTTCCGACTCCGGTGGGACATACGCAAGGAAGCTGGCCTTGCCACCCTTACGCACACAGGACATCCTCAATCACCCATCTAAGCCAGAACTGCCGGGCCACACAAACAGCCCCTCTTTCTTTCCAGTGCATGTGGACCTGGGAGAGGCTGTGTTTCACTCGCCCGGGTTCCCCAGGCGATGGATGTGTTTATTTACTCCCTGCAGAGTTTAAATTTGTAACAATCTCATCCAGAGGAAATTAATATTCAGATACGACAACGCAGCAGGCAGCTTCTCAACTGCTGCCGCTTCAGCAGACCATTAGTCCCAGGAGATATTGTACAGACAAATCTTGGCCCCCCAAACTGCGCCAGACAACAGGACGCGGGCTCTTTACAGACCCCATGCGCGACCTGCACAGCAAGGCCTCTCACACAACACCGAGCCTCAAATGGCCTCCGGTCTCATGGATCTCGTTCTCACTGGCATCCCCATCGGTAAGGAGGAGTTGCATTCGCTTAGTCTCTCCCAAATCTGCTCGGTGAATGCGGCAGCTCCCAGCTTGCAGCGCAAACTTTAACCGCATGCAATAATAAGAAACAAGCCCCCGAATGACTGTCATGCCTTTATCGAAGGATCTCAAAGAACTCTGGGGCGTTCACCAAGCCGCAGCGTCCTGCCTGCTAACAACTAATTACCACCTTCACGTTACAGAAGGGGAAACCTCCAATACAGAACTCTGAGTAAAACGCCCATCAGCATTGATGAAAGATCCCGATGACTGAGGGAAGGACCAGCTCTCTCTTACGCCTGAATTAAGGGCCACGAGAAAACCCACCAAAATAATAATTACAAGACACTGTCTCAGCAGCTCTCTAGAAGATCCATATGAGTGTGCAGAGTTTGCCGAGCCCCAGCATCCAATGACCCTGATACCTTTCATGCCATCCCCGAGTGAGGACTGAACCACTCAAGCACACGCATACGCAATAACCAAATTTATCACAACAGCCCCCTTCCCCGATCAGGTGACTGCAACCGAGTCCACACACATCACTTCTTTTCCTTTACAGAGTGCTTACTCCTGCATCATTTCTGGTTTGCTGAATGCCTAGAAGCATGTCACAAGTCTCCTTGTTAAATCAATGACTGAAGCTTGCAATGAAATCCATTTGCCCTATAGATATTTATCACTTGCAAATTTTATTGTTTTTCTAATACAAAATTCTAGAGGTGATTCAAGGCAGGGAGGAGAATCAACTGTACAGCTGACTGATTCAGACTTTGCTTTATTCACTGCTTTACTCTTCTCCGGTGCACTTCAATTTCAATCCATGGAAAAAATGCACAGAGCAATTTCAACAAGTCTTCCGCAGTGCATTAACGATGACGGCTGTCTGCTGCTTAGGCGCTTCGCCTGGATCAGGGTCATCCCAGAAGACTCACAGGCTCTCAGCTGTCTAATTGCATAATGCTTTGTTATTAAAGCAAGGGAAGGTGATGCGCTTCGTCTTCAGGCCGCAGGTTGGGACCCTTCAGGTGACCCCCTGTATGAAGATGCAGAGGCTCCTCCAGCAAATGGACATGGCCAGGCCGCACCCGGGCAAGCCCCACCTGTATATGGGCAATTGCAGAGTCACAGCCCAAAGAAGGGTTCTCAAAAGGCTGGGCCTTACTTCAGCTCTGGCTCAGCAAAGCTCGTAAGCGCATGATTAACTTTAAGCACACGCTGAACTCATATTCCTCCCTAGTCAGTGAAGCACGGAAGCCTGGCTTAGGCCTCCCACAGGTGACCCTCCTGCAGGATTTCCATGGCATTGCAACATCTGGATGGACCCAGATCCCCCACTCTTCTGCTGTCCCCCACCCTGGCCTGAAACACAGGACGGCAAAGGTCTTAGGAGGCTGACCCTGCTTGGGTTGCCGGCATTTCCTTCTCTTGCTCAAGAAACCCTCCCCGTCCCCCGCACAAATTCCCCTTTCCCTCGGCTGCCCTGACACCACCTTCCCCAGAACAGAGAACATGCAGTGACAATCGTTCCCCTCTGCTGCTGTTCAAGCTGCAGCAAAAGAATTAGTATTAGAAATTCACCTGAAAGGCAGGTGAGCTCCTGGCTAACATCTCACACTGTAGGACGGGCCGGCAGCAACAGTCTGTGTTGCTGTCTCAAGCAGCCCTGGGCTAAACACCTCTCCCTCTGCAGAGTGAATTCCTAGCTCCGTAGGATGGTGGGGATGAGGAGAAAGTGATCCCGGGGTGACAAGGAGCACCGAGTCCTAGGCCAGCCTCTGGGCAAACTACTTAAAGCCAAAGCTTTGGGCGCTTAAAATCAGTCACTTCAAATCGATAACTAAGTGGCTTCATTTTCCATTCCTCCTCCTCCTCCCACTGACTGAGCCAGGGGCTCAGAGCTCCAGCAGTCGGACCATTCATTCAGGCTCACATAATGGATTTGGCAGGACTGACATCAGGCACCCAAATGTGAAAATGTTGGTCCTCATTTGTAAAATAGGGTGAGATCAACCATGTCTTCAGTTGTTCTCCTGAGGGTTAATCAGATGCTTAGAACCTGTAGGGTGAGATTTACAAAGGCCCAGCTGTGGTCCCGTGGAAGTAACCAACGGTAAAACTCCTTCTGACTTCCATGGGAGGACAGCTGGGCCAACACGTCAGTGTTAAGGACTGAGCAGGCTTCAGCGTTTGGACCGTTAAGATTCAGGGTCAGAGCCACCACTGCAGCCAGACTCCAAGTGACCTCCTCTCTGTATCAGAACGGCCTAGACCAGACAGATGGAATTCTTGCTACAACCCTCAGCCATGACACGCAATGGCCACTCTGCCAAATGTCTGTTCTTGCAACAAAAACAGGCATTGGTCACCGATTCTGTTACTGCAAGTGGGGGACACTTCCCATGCATTACTCCTTTGGGATCTGCAACAACTAGGGATGAGTGGGGAGTGAGAGAGGTCTTGGAAATGAATCTGATGGCTCTTTTTATTGTTTCCAAAGTTATGAGATGATTGCATGGGTAACTCCAGGAGACTCATTTAAACCACCAGAATGCTTTGAATGGAAGGAATTTCCTAGTTTTAAGCCTGGGGTTACATGAGTTCTGTGCAATATTACCTTGATATTAAAAAAGGAAAATAATCACCAGATATTATATTTTACCCTTCTCTCATTATACTAGGAGGTGAGACTGAAACAGAAAAGATTTTCTCATATGGCTGGGGAAAAAGCAGGTGTCTCATATCAAAGCTTAGACAGTTAAATATTTATTCAAATGCCCATCCCTGTTTCCCCAGGATGGCTGAATTTTAAGGTTCAAGTCTTACTGATCTATTATTCTCTTTTTGTAGCACCAAGTATAACTTTTTAATACAGCTGCAAATTATAAAACCTGGGGATTCTTTGAAGGGAGCTTTAA
The DNA here is from genome assembly GCA_007922175.1 of Pelusios castaneus. Lineage (NCBI taxonomy): Eukaryota > Metazoa > Chordata > Testudines > Pelomedusidae > Pelusios > Pelusios castaneus. Next base: position 905,332 of record ML685811.1, read on the forward strand.
CTAACCAAGATAACTTTTCCTCCAAACACACACACTTTCTGCAAAGAAACTTCTGAGGGAGAGAAGAAGGGAGAGAGAAAAAACATGTTTGAGATTCCACAGACAGTCTGGTCAGGCCTGGAAGATTGACCACAGGAACTCAGGAGAAATTTTAGTGCCAGGAACACTCAGTAACTCTGTGTTTTCATTAAACATATTTGCTTTCTTCTCTTCCAGTGTTACATTTCTTTGTTGAATACACAAGGACTATCAAGCAAATAAACATCTCCTTGTGCTGCCAAACCTACCTGGAAAATCCAGATATTCTGTTATAGACTTGTTACAGACTTGCAACTGAGTTACTGTTATAAATGTAAAGGTCCACTTCTCCTCTTACTTACTCCAGTTTCACACTGCCATAATTCTTTGGCATTACTCTTGATTCACCTTGAGTTGAGATCAGACTCAAGGCTTGCGTTCCTGTTACAAGGCAGAATTTTTCTGTGAAACATGACTGATGAAGACCTCATTCCTCCCTCTAGCCACCAGGTCCCATCTCTTCACCACCTTTCTATTCTTGCAGCCCCCGACTCGGAAACAAGTTCGCCAGGAGAATGCCTGCTGACAAAGTATACAGAATTGTACCCTGTAAAAGTGTAAGAGAAGGAAAATGATGTATTCCTTGACCTGCACCATCCTTGTAGAAAACTGAATCCATTAATTTCTTCCTAATAGGAAATACCACTTGACCAGGTGAAAAAACTGAACCTGAAACAGAGGGGAATTTTAACCATAATGTCCTAAATGAAAACAGACATTCATCAACAGTAACTAGAGTTTCTCAGAAAGACAACAGAGTCCTGTGGCACTTTTAAAGACT
>ML685811.1:906590-923999 GCA_007922175.1 Pelusios castaneus
TTTCGTGGGATTTTCTCCCACGAAAGCTCATGCGATAAATAAATCTGTTAGTCTTTAAAAGTGCCACAGGACTCTGTTGTCTTTCTACAATAGACTAACACGGCTACCCCTTTGGAATTTGACTAGAGTTTCTCAGTCTTTTACCTATGAAGAAATTATACGAGCAGTTTTTCCCGACGGACAGAAAATACTTCGAAGCAGCCCTGTGAGATGAAACTATACATTTAATGCCCTGCAAGTATGGATGCTGGAGGAAGATCCCCTAAGAATCCAGTTTTGGCAGTTCTGTGCAACCCTCTTGTCTAATTCATAAGAAAAACAGGCAAAGCAGAATCCTTCAGAGATTTCCTCACTCAACCATTTCTGGTGACAGAAGAACCCTTGCTTTTAGTAACCACATCTTACCTAAAGTAGCTATAGAAGTGTTCAGCCAGGCCACTAACTTCCTGAGTGCTCTAGACTCAAGCAAGAAAACTGGAGTGGACAGGGCAAGTTCTGTGGAACATCAAGAGATGCCTGTGTGATGGAGTGGGGAGTCTCCTGGAATTGTCTCGGGGTGTCAGGGGCTGGACCTGTTTCCCTCGCTTTCTGTTCCTGGATTCTGGCGATGGACCCGGGTCTGTGATTATTGCTCTTAGGCAGACCTTACCCGGACCCTCTCCCCTTCCTATGGGTCACACAGGTTGTGACCAGCTAAGACCAAGGGCCGTGTTTCCCTAGCCGGGGGAAAAGGACAAAGGACTAGGTGAGGGGTCTGGGGTGAATGGGGGAGAGAAGGGCAGTGCTATGGTGGGGATCAAAGGGAAAGGACCCCCAGAGCATGGTCCCGCTCCTCCCTGGGGTCTGGGGGTTAATAGGCTAGCCAACCTTCTGTGCTGTGAACCTGAGTGCTAATAAACCCTTCTGATTTCCACACCGGCTGAGACTCACTTCTGACCAGATAGTGGAGTGCGGGATTTTTGACCCGTGGAGGAACTTCCCGGACCCTCCTAGGGAGGGGGACTCTGACAGGGAGTTCCAGGCAGAGCTGGGGTTGGACCTTCTGATGCTGGATTTCGGAGCTGGCTGCACAGCAGCATGGAGACCTGGGGTGGACTGAGGCAGACTCCACCACAGCAGAGTCCTGATCAGCGGGGACTCAGGCGCGATTCTGGAGGAGCTCCGTCACAGCCTGGACGTCACCAAAAGAGACTTACCCAGTCCCTACAGTTTGCTCATCCTTTGGGCCAACGAAAGGAGACGAGAGAACCAAAGAACAAAGCTTTTCAGTCTCGTGACAAGATTTTGCCTTTTAGTCTTGAAAAAGCATCAGGTGTTTCTTAACTGCTGCTTTCCCTCCTGGTGACCGACAGTTTCCAAGATGGGACAAGCAATTCATTAATTCTCACGGTGACCATTCTCCCGGGAAAACCACAGCCTAGCCAGTTTGTGACACAGGCTACCCATCACCGCCAAGTTACTGTACGAGGGCCGTGCTTAGAGAAAACTGAAGGCACGCCAGGTCTTTGGACAAAATCCATGTCTTTCCTTTACATCCTTGACAGCTTGTCAAGTTGTAAAAGAGATTATTTCAGCTACACAGAGATTGAGGGGCTCATTTTGAGGGGCTCATTTTGTCCTCCGGGTTCCTGAATTTTAATCCCTTCCTCTCCTACCCTGCTGCAGAAACTCAAGGATCTTCCCACGAGTATGCCATCCTCCTGACACAGGACATCCCACCAGCCAGTGAATGATTGAAGCTACATGCCTTTGCTTCCAGGGCCAACTTTGCTGCATCTATAGCCCAACAAATCTCAGCTAGCCAATGCAAAGAGACACCCGGACCAGGAATCAGGTCTTGAATCCCGCAATGACAAGTCAAACCGGGGTTTCTGGAACCTTCTGCCAATACACATCATTCAGCTACTGAAATACCATAATGAGACCTTCAAAATGAAAACGTTCAGGACAAGGGTCCAATCTCCTCATTTTTGGGCTAGCATCTAAGATATTAACAACTGAAAACTGTATAAATGCACATGTTCCAGGAGGGAACGTTGCATCACACGTGTGTGTTGGGAAAAGACAATAGAGAAAATGGATGTGGATTTTGTAGCCAGTTCTGATATACATACGAAATGATGAGCCCTGAGGAATATCATGGAAAGCTACTTGGAGTTAATGGTGATGAAGACATGTTTTAAGGCACCACATAAGCCATCCAGCACCAGCGAAGTCAGGATGGATAGATGGCTACTATTAATGTGAGCGCGTCTTTTGTCAGGAGGCAGGACAGGGAGATTTATTTGAAAATAGGTGAAAACGATGAATTATGCTGATGTCTTTGGAAGTAGCACATGAGAACAGGGAAAGCCACTGTAATATGTGGGGAGCACTGCTGTGTAATGAAGGTGTCTGATCCAGTGCCCATCTCGTTTACACTGGTAACAATCAGGAGCTAATCTGCTGAAGTCAAGGAACACAAATCAGTTGAGTGAGGAACATCAGGCTCTGTCTCCAAAGATGGGATTTCCCAAGCTGCTTAGGAGATTTCAAACCCTTAGGTACCCAAACCCCTGCAGAAGCTTTAAATATCCCTCGACTTTAACACACGCCATCTTCCAGCTTCTTGGAGCACCCTGCAGACAGGTTGTGCACCCTTACGCTAGGCGACTTTCCTTCCAAATAGTTATATCTGAATGACCCCCTTTGTGGACAGTTGCTCTGGAACCAGGGGGCCGAACACCAGTAAATTCATTCCCCTTCTTGTGAGCTACACCCGCATTACTCCCGAGTCTACCACTGAAAACACGCCCACACTGGGGTGGTTTTACTGCCTTGATTCTACCGGGGCAGCTCACGCACACCGGTCACACCACTTTCATTCCCACTTAGGGTATGTCTACACTTGAGCTGGAGGTGTCAACTCCAGCTTGAAGCGGAGACTCCGCCAGTGCCAGAGTGCTGAAACAGAAGTACCTTCCTGCCTGAATACACATGTTGTCTTGGCCTGGACCATATCTGAGGCCCCTGGCCTGCCATGATTACACTGTATTTTTAGCATGCTCCCTCAGTCAGAGCTGGCACGGGTACATCTAACTTCAGGCTGGCCCAGCTCCAGGTGCAGACATAACCTTCGTGTGACAAAAGCCTCCCTCTGCCGTCGTGAGCAAGAAGCAGAAGCAAATCCCGGCAGGTCATGCAGTGCGTTAAGCTGTGCACCCATAAAGCTAAAGCAGGACAACCTAAACGTGAAGAAGGCTTTAGGCTTCCCGACACACTGGTAATGGCAAGAAACAGCTTTAAGGGACTCTGACTTGCACAGCGTCTGTTAATCTGGGCACTGCCGTGGATAGTGGGTGGTTAAAATGTTCGGCTGTGTTGCAGAGACGGCTCTTTTAAACGTGCTCTTGCAATTTGTATTATATGGTGCCCTGAGTTTACTTTTAACTGGCCCAACTTTTGTTCTCCTGAGTAACATGCCTTTAAGACCGTCCGTTCGGAGTCTGGTTCTGGCGGCTTGCTGATGAATAATTACCAGCTACCCATGAAACATTTAAATAGCCCCAGGAACTCAAGCGGTACTAAATAGGCATTATATTATAAACCATTCTACACATTTCATTTCAATTTCCAGTCCATTCCAGAGATCTTCATGGATTGTAGACTTCTGGAAGCTGGGGATCTTTTGGAGTAATGTTCCATACACCAGCATTATGGACAGCAGCTGGAAATTCTGTCAAGGCAATTTGCTGCTATAAACTTCAGAAATTTAGCCATCACTTAGGAAGGGCTAGCACCTTAACAGACGCAGGCAATGGAAATGAGAAGTTACCATGTAGAAACAATCTATCAAATGCAAACTCTGCACTGCACAATGCTTTAGCACGCATCCTCAAGGCTCAAGTGGCACATGGTAGTCTGGCCCTGAAAGGAGAATCTGCTCTTGCAACCCAGAAAATGGCAACTCTTTTCCACTGGCAGCAGAGAATTAAGTAAGTAGCCGTCCACATGAATATATCACTGGGTGGGATCCACGTCTTTTCCTTTCAGCTGCATTCTACCTGCTCCAACCTCCATCCAAGACCACAACCAACCGTGTCTCAACAGGCCAGGCCGCAAACTGGGTGTGAACTGCCAGGGTCAACTACCGATAGCTGAGCTGAACACAGCTACCTCACTAAGGAAAAAGATTCAGGGGTGAGAAGGCACTGGACGGAGACTCCTGTGTGACCGCGGACAAGTCTACATCAGGAAACTGACCACAACTACTGCGATACAATTCTACCACTCTAGTTACGCTGTGTGGACAACGGTCTGGAATAAAAGTGACTTCATTCTGCCATAACTATTCTGCTTCCAAAGTGACCGAGGCTAAATTGAAAAAAGCCCCTCGGTCTGGAATAGGACTGCCTATATGGGGAGTTACGCCAGCATTACTCTAGCAGTTTAGGGTCACACCATACCTTACACCAGTATAAACTTACCATGTAGACAAGGCCTGGCACGGCCTTTCTCTCCCCCCTTCTCTCCTCTGCTTAGAATGTAAGCTCTTCAGCACAGGACCTGCTTCTGACTGAGTGTATGTACAGCACCTAGCACCAAAGAGTCTCATTCTTTGTTGTGGCTTCTAGATGCTATCCTAATACAACTAATAAATATTAATGAGAGGAAGCAAGACACGAGTACACCTGGAAAGGGTGAAGCCACCAGAAAGGTTGGACTGCAGGAATCCTAAAGGCACATTTGGAGAAGTCTCAGATGTCTATTGCAGTCCTACTCCAGCAGCTTCACATAGCTAACTTTCTAGTAAAGAACAAAGGAACACCACACAGACACACACGCGTGCACTCACTATGCAGGGATCTACTACAAAAATGCCAGGCAAAGATTACCTGTAGTAAACTTTCTGATTGCATTAGCTATTTTATAGAAAGACGCCCCTTTGTTGCAAAAGAAGTGGCTTGAGCTTCTATAGAGCCAGCTCCTTCCACGCTTGCTCACACGGAGAAATCCCTTACTCTGCAGTAATCCCTGTGGATTTCAATACGACTACTCTCAAGAAGGATCTTACTCTATCAGCCGCCCCAGAGAAATCAAGAGGGCCACTGGCCGAGTAAGGCGTTATTCAGTGGCAGTAAGTACTCAAGAATCTGGCCCATAATAAGCATAAAAGCCATCCCTGTTCTCGAACCAGCCTGAGGGGTTCGCAGCTGAACACGGACGAGATAACTGCTTACCCCTTCGTGTTCCTCGGTCTGAGACTATAAAAAAGAGCTGCCTCTCTAATGTGCCAATTACAATCCCAAAACACTAATGGGATTAGAAGGAAAGATTCAGTGGTTGCCTCCTGAAAATCATTAAGCACTATTCTACTAAATTAACCTCCACTGTTCTCCAAGCAGCTTTGGGGAGCCCATCCCCAGCACTCTGCATCGATACGATGTGTCCCCAGTAGGACGCTGGAGAGACAGAGCGCTCTTCATATTGCTTCTCTCGTTCCTCTGTTCATCTAGCTTAATAAACTCCTTGGCCGGTGGGGATTTGCCTCTTCTCGTCACTGCTGAGGAGGGCTCCTGTCACACTAATTGTAAATTAAAGGAGCGTGACCTCGTGTGTCTGAGCACCAATGGGAAGGGAGAAAGCAGAGAGGTTACGCAAACTGGAAACAGCATGCCAGGGGCTGTGGCCCAGCTGTAATTAGCTGCTGGAAATGGCTGATTACATTCCACACTTATTTCTCCCCAGTCGGTGCCATCAATCCCTCGGCAGAAGGCTCTGAGATCACCTGGAATGTTTAATTACAAAAAGGAAAGATTGATGAAGGAGGAGGCAGCCATGCTCTCTATCCACAGCTGGCCTCCAAGCAGGTCTATGAGACCGAGTCAATTCCTTATTCCCCGGGGGCCCGTTTACAATTCCAGGGCCAGCCCACAAGGTGTGAGCGCGCTGACAGCAAAGCGCGCGGGAAGTGATGCGTGAGAAGCCGGGGAATGTTTGTAAGTGAATTAAAGGCAAGCGCTTCGCTAACCAGCAGCACAGCTCTGTGGGACGGGCCACGGAGCCCAGCCACCCTGTACCGCGCTGTTCCCTCTGACTTCCGAGACGCGACAACCGTTTCCCCACTTGAAATGACACTGCCGCTTTCCCCAGCTCCCCACCCACACTCAGCATGGGAGAAGCCACTGAAGCGGGTATTCACCCGCTGACGTTTGAGGGGTTCTTGGCTGGGGTTGCCAGAGGAGTTAATATGCCTGGAAACTCTTAAAATAGGTGTGTGGGGACACAATGCAGGGCTTAGAGCCATGCCGGGAATTGCTTCCAAACCTGGCTAAAAGTTGTAACATGGCTGGTTGGGAGAGATGCAGGTCAGGTGTCCGCCTCCAGGTGCCACGTGCCATTTCAGACTCTCTGCAGATTGTTGATGTCATCCAGGAGAAAAAGACGGGGTCAATTGGGCCTAATATTGCTTGTCTGAAAAGCCCCAAAGCCAAATGAGCTTTGATGATACCAAGATAGCAGGTACTTTTCTTTGGTTTTGCAGCTCACCTGTGGGAAACACCCCTCTGTCAAACACATCTCCCAACCCAAAACATAGCTGAAAACCTCCGTATAATAGAACAAATACTGCTCTTCAGTCTGGGAGAGCTGTGGATTCTCCACACCCAGAATCCATCTAGCCTGCTTTCCCGACAAGCTGCGCATGCACAGGATAGATGTGCAACGCCGAGTCCTGTGCCCGAGAATGGCTATTCCAAATGAGCCAGGAATGAACCAATACAGACCATGCTGACTGAGAGGAGGAGCGTTACAATCTATGTACACACACAGAGGGGGACATGTCTGTTTGTACTGGACATAAGGCCTAGAGAAGTCGTTTGCTAGTGACACTAACGAGACTGTTTAAAAGAGCAAAGGACTCCTTGTTTGTTTTGCTGAACCAGACCATCATGGCTACCCCTCTGGAACCTATAAACAGAGACTGGACACGGACCGAGTAACTGATCGGTTCTGAAAACAGCATCTAAATCCCGTTCTCCCCAACGTGGAAGGAGAGCGAGCGCGTTAGGCTCTCATGTCTCTGGTCCTTATCAACGCCCAAGGGCCTCATGAAACACAGGGCCGTTGCACGGGAAGCAGCTGACTCCCCCCCCATTGCATTTCACATCCACTCTGTCGAGGAAGGGTGCTGATATTTAAGAAGAATGCTCCCTTCTCATGAGCCTGGTCCCTGAACTGGCAAGGTCCTGAGTGCCCACTGGAAAGATGTTGGGCTGTTCTGGGAGTGAAAAGTAACAAGAATCAGCCTCTGGGTCTGCCAAGCCAGCATCACACACCAGCCCTAAGCTGCTTCAAAAGGCTCCCGCCCCTCTGAGCGAATAAAACTGCCAGTAGGAATGGACTCGCTGGAGACCGGGCAAGGTTTCTCTCCCTAGACTCCTCAGTTCCAGGGAACATTCACCTCCTCTCCCTTTTTCCATCGGATCATTGTAACGTTGCAGTCTTTTCCTGTCACTTGTGCCGAAGCACGGATCGGAGCGGCAGCTGACTGCGGGTTTGGCGAGCAGGGCTGTGTTTGGGGGTCTCTGCTCCGCACAGGCAGGCTCAGTTCAGCTGGAGTGGTGCCCTGGGTAAGCCCAACCGGCCTGCCCCTTTCACACCATGCCCCCGCCCCTTCAGACGGTCCCTGTTGCTGGGGTCCTCTTGAGGCTGAGAGGGAGGGAACGGGGTCGCTTTTGAGATCAATGCCAACAGCATGCTCCAAGGTATGTTGGCAGAGATGGGGCAGGACCCACGTCTGTTAGCTCAGCTGCAGCAGCGGCATATCAAAGGTCCCTGAGCCCTGGATTTTCCTGGAAGAACGTCTCTTTAGTAGGAAAAATCCCAACTTGAAATGCGGTTAGATCAGGTGGAGGGGGAGTGAGCTCTCTTTACTGTCCCTCTGCTGGAACCGTGGACAAGTAAAAGCTCAGAAAAAGTCAAAAAATCAGAAGAAGAGACTCCACCGTTACCAATGCACAAAGGAAAAAATGGCCAGTAATAAATCAAGTTAAAACAGAAAAATATGCAACAAAAGCTACAGAATAAGGAGAATAAAAAAAGATTCGAAGCCAGCGCTTTAGAAAAGGCTGGCGAGAAGCAGGAAGAGTGGATTTCTTAGTACAGAGAAAGCAAAGCGTTCTAATATAAGCGAAACAGCGGTTCTGTTTATAAAAATACTGTGGCTGGAAGCTCCTCTTTGGAGACAGCATCTTTTAATCATGTACAGCACCCAGCCCAATGGGGCCCTGAGCCAGAACCGGAGCCCAGAGGTGCTACCACAGCACAAAGTAATAATAAAACAACCCACTACAAAGCGGGAGGAGTGTTTTCATGGTGTAACCGTCAGGCACAGAAACCTAGAGCGCCTGGAACTCCCTGCAAGGCGGACTGAGTCTGCGGCAGGCAAGTCACACGCTGTGGAATTTCCTGTGGAAGCCTTTGGCATGAGACATGAGAAATACAAGTCCAGTTTGCTCGCTATGAACATTAAAGAAAGTAACTGGCAGCGGTCATAAGAGTGGACCTGAAGGCAAAATGTCCCACTCCCTTTTTGATCTTTCAGGGTACTGAATCCCGACTGGCATGCCCCCCGCAAACCAATGGTGCCTTGCATTCCAACGATGATTCCTGCACATAGGGCCCAGAGCCTGTGTGGGAGCCCCACTGGCTTCCACGTGACGTGCTACGGACATGATGGTGAATCCTAAAATCACTGGTGTACAGCTTACAGGGACGCTTCAGAATCATGGCTGAGATTTTCAAAACTCCCCACAGGATCTGGACACCATTCAACAGCCTGGAAAATCTCAGCCCACATTTTACAGGGCAACAGTCCTGACCCATGTTACTGACATGAGATTATCTGTAAAACCTAAATTCCTTTTCCCTCTTTATGGACATTGCTTACTCTTTGCTCTCTGTAATGCACACTAGCCTGTTTCATTTTTTGCATCTCAGACTCTGGCCGAAGGCTGTGAGTTTGGATTGGAAATATTGCAGAAATCAAAGCACCCCTTACTCCCCAGTCCCCTACTCTCTATCTTCTGAAAATCCTTTTATTAATCTTAGGGAACATTAAAAATAAGTGGTGGGTTTTTTAGGTACCTAAATGGAAGCTGAAGTATTCAGAAAACCTGGCCTCAGTGATGTGTGCTGAGCACTTCAAAATCTGACTCGAGGGAAGATTCCTTTAAAAAGACATCGCATCAAGCTGAAATCAAGTCCCCTGCAAGAAAAAGAAATTAAAATAGTTTCAGGGACACGTCCCCTATTTTTCGTTTAAAATGATCTCCCTGGTTGTCATGTGTTAAGAAGCATAGAAAGCAGAGAAAAGCGACTGGCTGCACAGGGAAAATAAGCGACATAGACTCAGACTTGACACAGGCCTGCAAAATGCACAAAGTAACCGAAGGAAAGAAAGGGGAGAAATTCCCTCTAATCTTTCAATTCCAGAGATCTTAGGTGTTACTTGTACCCAGAATAAAGAGGAAATTTTCAGAGAGAAGTGTCATTTTTGACTGTGTCCCTTTAATGTGAAGAAAAGAGAACTAGAGCAGAAGGTCAAAGAACAAGCAAAGGAACGGATCCCCAGGAGAAGAGCAATCTCTACGGATGCCTGGGCGTGCACTCTGTTCTGCAACGTTTCATTAGCTATGTATGTGCAGGGCATGAAACGTTTCTCTTTGGCACTGACTGATGGGAGAGGGTGCCACATTTCGACTTAATGAGCTGGCAAGTCTATTAATTTATCTGAGTGTGTGCCCGAATTCAGTATCTACAAAGACCTATCGGAAGTGGGGAATGCACTCTGTTTCCATTCATTAGGAATAAACAAGCTCTACTTCAGGACAAGAAAGAGCTCAGCGTTGCTTTGAGTGATGTATTCATGCCGTACCACGCGCGCCTGCATAGCCATTCCAGGGGGAAAGCAAACGCAGGGTAAGACTGACAGAGTTTGGGGCCAGATCCAAAGAGCACCAGCGTTTGGGGGTCTTCGGTCCCGGAGTGTCTGCCCACTGGATGTAGGGCACACTTAGCACCTTCCTGGGATTTACCTTAACAAGTCACAGACCCAGCCAAAGCTTCTCCTGAGCTTGATTCCTCCATTCTTCTCTGCAGGAACTCCAGCCCTGCCCATAATTCCCACTTCTTTAGCGAGGCTTTAACCCTTCATGCCCCTCAACAGGCGCGAACAGGACCCTGACATCAGAGCAAGTCGGAGAAAAAAGCTATCTGCATCCCCATGGAGAGTGGTCGAACCTTCCTGCCCTGTCAAGGCCCAGGTCTGGCTAAGAACCGTGTAGGATTTAATTACACTCGTTAGCCCCACTGGAGAAACTGTGTGACCCACTCATGTGAGATCAGGATGCAGTACACAGGGATCCGGACTCTAGCGCCCCTCCTCGCCACGTATCCAAGTGCCTCCACATAAAATCAGTCCCTGGAGGGGTGGGGGCTTTCCGGCTTGTCCCTGTTCCCCCTCAGACTGTGGGTTTGTATCACCGGATCCCGTACTAGCGAAAGAAGGGACGGTGCATTTCAAACAAAATCCAGAACGTGGACATGCACGACGTAAAGGCCATGCAAGCAACTCAACAACAGAGCAGGGCAGACCTAAATGGGGGGACTGAAAGCCTTCCCATTTCTAACCAGATTTTGAATCCAGCTCCAGCGGGCAGGGGACGGGTTAAATCAAGCGGGACGGAAGACAAAGGCATTCTTCAGAATGAAAGCACCCCCTATTGGCTGCTGATCTGCTGAGCGAAGGAGGCCGAAGAAATTAGAGAAAACTCAGCCCTGGAAGGGTATAAATAACACCAAGGCAGACACAGGAATAGCTGGGGCGTTACAACGGGGAACAACCCGGTTTCAGCAGCAGCCACTCTTTCAGCAAAAGGCCAGCATCACTGGGGCTGATGAAGCTGCAGTGTCACTAAGCTATTTTGCCACCTGTTTCCAGAGAGCCTGCACGCCACCGGCAAAGGAACGGAGCAACGTGTCACTCGGGGCGACCTCTGTTACTAGCTACAGAATAACGAGCTTGACACGCACCTCGCTGCAGCGTTCCTGCCAGGGTTTTGGCTTCAAAACTCTCAGCCAGCCAATGACTTGAAAGCCTCTTTGGCAGCTCAGAGAACGAGCACCTGTGATGTCCCCCGTTCCTCTCAACAACCACGAGTGCCATGGGGTATTCGCTGGCTAAGCTTACAGAGTGTCCATTGAGAGCTGCAAGGCGGACATCACGGCAATGCTAGAGGCTGATGCGCTACGGATCTCATGAAGCTTTTAATTCGCAGATGAAGCGGAACCAGATAACTGGTGCCTGCATCTCTCTGCAGTGCAAGAAGCCACTTTTCAGCATCTCGCATCTACTGTCATAGAACCATAGGGCTGGAAGGGACCTCACAAGGTCATCTAGTCCAACCCCTGATAAAAGCAGGACACTCCCCCTAAATCACCCCAGCCAGGGTATTGTCTAACCGGGCCTTAAATATCTCCAAAGACGGAGATTCCACCACCTCCCTAGATAGCCCATTCCAATGCTTCACCACCCTCCTAGTGAGAAAGTTTTTCCTAATATCCAACCTCGACCTCCCCAGCTGTAACTTGAAACCATTGCTCCTTGTTCTGTCCTCTGTCATTCTGACTTCATTGTTTCCTGCCTCTGAGGTCTCTCCAGCATCAGACACTATCAGGCTACAAAGATCTCTGCAAACAGCACCGAGGGAGGAGAAGTTCCAGAGGGGTGGCTGTGTTAGTCTGTGTACAGAGAAAACAACGAGAGTCCTATGGCACCTTAAAGACTAACAGATTTCTTTGAGCGCAAGCTTCCGTGGGCTGCAACTCACTTCATACTGAGGGAAGAGAAGTTGAAAAGGTTCTTTACACAGGTTTTTTAAAATAAAATAAATAAACCCAAGTTTTTCACTTTGCCTCGAATAACAATCTCTCTCACACAGACAGGTAGCATTTAAAATAGGGCAAATTCCAGGAACCCCATTTTACGGGTGGGCAAATGGAGTCACAGGGCTGTTAAGGGACTTGCCCAAAGACACAGAAGTGCACCTGCAGGGATGCACAGAGCTTTATAGAGATGAAAGACACCAGACCCAGGTCAGAAGGGGAGGGGCAGTGATTTCCTGCCACTTTTGCAGCGCACGCACCCCAATCCTGGAGTTGGTCAGGGACTGATCCAGTGCCCAGCATAAGCTAAAGGAGACAATGGCCCCTCTACCCAAAGTTCAGCTTCCCCTTCCCCCAAAGACATGATCAAATATCACAAAAAAGCAAGCCATGAATGCCAGTCCTTACGCTGGCCATATGCACGGCTCCTACCTTCCCCTCCCCAACCTCCCTCCGCCCCCCCGCAAGGGACAAGCACGCTGTCCCTACAGCAACCTTTTCCAGCTTGGCAGAACCCAAACCTGCATTTCCACTGGTCAGCATCCAAATGAACTCCTCACCTCTTCCGCTGCAACACAGCACACAGCACTACCTTTGTGCTTAGGGACCAAATCCGGTTTAACAGGCCGGGGCTTGGGATCGCTTACATTCAGTACCAGGAACATGGGCTGTGCTGAGGGTGGATGGAGTGTGCTCAGTTCTCACCAACTGCTCCGACAGAGAGCAACAGCAAGCATGCCCTCTGCTTTCCTAGCTCCGGCCACACATGGATCTCAAAGTGCTTCACAAACACTCGGTCCCCAACACTTCTGTGGGCGGCCATCGCCACCATTTTGGAGAGGGAAACTGAGGCACGGGGCGTTGTCTGACTCACTCAGGGCTATCCAGAGCCCAACCCAGGAGCAGAACCCAGTGTCCTGGCTTACCAGTGGTCTAGGTATCACACAGCACCCACTCAGAGCCACTCATCAGGGGAGTCCATGACCTGCCGTGGCCTGGCCTCGCCCCCCAGATCCCCACCCCAACTCCCCGCACTGCTCGGCTGCCAGGGACCCCGCAAAGCTCACTTACTTGGGCGTGTGCGACTCGTCCACTCGATGGCCCAGCTGGAACTCATGGGATTTGCTCCGGTGCAAAGAGGTGAAGCCAGGGATGAGGTGGATCAGTTTCCGGGACGAGGGGGGCGGCGTCCCCGGGGGTTTCAGCTTGTTTCTCCGCCTCACTGGCGGTGTGCCCGGTGGAGTCATGGTGGTGACTATGTTCGGAGTCCGTGGGGGCATGTGAGCCGTGTGCCGCTGCCGCGGGGACGGCGGCAAGGAGCGGTGGCCGGATTCCAGCGGGGGACACAGCCCTGGATAGCCCTCCACAGTCAGCCTGTCCACGTGGGCGTGCGCGGGTCTCTGGGGCATGCCCGGCTCACAATAGTGCTGTGCACACTTGGACTGCACTTTGGGGCTCTGGGAAAGAGGCGTTCTAATCCACTGCACTGATTCAGGCTGACACACGGGGTTGTTCTCCTTCCCCGTCTCTGTCGCAGGCCACTGGATGGTCCAGTCTTGCTTAGACAGGCTGCCTCCTGAGATAACAAACAAACGTGGCGATGAGAAGACACAGGCGGCATTAAACACATGTTCCCGATTACTGGCCTGATTTTCAGGGGTGCTGACCTGCCACAACTCCAGCGGATGCCAGAAAGAGCTGCAGGCGCTCTGCACCTCTGAAAATCAGACCTCCACGTGTAGGCTCTTGGTCCTGATGGACACACCAGCCTCTCTCCACCCAGGCCCCGAGCTGCGGCCAGAGAACTGACGCGGCCCACATCTTCACACCTGCAGAATTGCGTGCCAAGATCTTTTCAGGCTCCCGCTAGCCCCTCAGACCTCCCGGGGGAGGCCAGCCCCCCAGGACCTGACTTCCTACACACAGCCTGCCCAGGCAGCAGTCATGGGCACTACGGTAGCCTATCGCCACGCTACCTTTATAGGGCATATTCCAGCCCAGGAGCCCCCAGAGTGCTGTGCTATACCTGGAGGGCTCTCTGACATTGACCGACAGCGTCTCTGGGGTGGAAACGTCACATAACAAAACTTCTGGGAGGACGGCAGTCAAGTTTGGCAGTCCTAGGATTGACTGGGCCCTGGGGAAAGAGCTGCTTTGGATCTCTTCTCCCATCCCACCCCCAGAAACGTGTCTGTCCCTCCAAGTCAAGGCGCTTCAGTGGAGGCAGCACGAGGAAAGCTTGTACGGCTGCTCTCTGGGCCCTAAAACTACAGCCTCCGGGGCTGCCCATCTCGCGCCTTTCAGCAATGCCAAACACACACGAAAACATGTCAAACTGATTCCCAAGGCAGCTGCTGGCCTGCACCCCGCCTGCAGAACAGGGGACCGAGACCAGCGGAGCACTGCCTTTGGGAGAGCCAGTGACGGCTCTGTGCAGGAAGTCTCCTGCCTTAGCTTAGGATGCTGAGGACGCCATCAGCAGCCGCCTTCGATGAGCGACAGCCTCCTGTCTGCATGAGCGACCCTCAGGGCAGAGAGAGCGAGAACGCCGAGCTAAGGGCGGACAAGGGAGAAGTGTGTTCTCTTTACGGAAACTATTTGGATTACGACAGCTCGAGGGACCTCTGTGACGGGCGCTGGCCCCAGTCGCGGTGGACAAAAGAGACGAAGAGAGGAAGGAGGCAGGGAGTTGGGGGGGTGACTTGCCCAGTCCCAGCAGATCAGTGCTATAGCCAGGAACTGAATTCAGGTTACCAACACCCAGTTCAGAGCTTTCTCTACTAGACCACACCGCTTCCCACACCCACTCCCCCCGTCCCTTCAGAGAAGCTATTCCCCAGAGACTGAAACCTGACGCCAATGTGCACACAATTTTGGAGCCCTCTACAGTCTCTATCTGACAGCAGACGGAGCACCACAACTTACAACTGGCATGACGGGAGCAGTCAGGGATCAGAGTCCCATCGTGCTGGGTGCTGGACACACGCACAAGAAAGGGACTGCCCCTGTCCCAAGGGCTCCCAATCCAAGCAGGTAGGACCGACAAAGATTGGGAGAATGGTTTCCCCAACCGAAAATGGGGGTGGGAGGCAGGATGATGCTAAGGAGCTCGGCCGAAGTAATACACATTGGGTCGACAGCTGAGACTAGAATTGAACTGAGTGTCTCAAATGTATCAATCGTGTCTAAAAAGACATGGGAAGGGCTGACGTGATGGCTCAGCTCAAACAGCACAACAGCCACACTGCTTTAGAGGGTTCTCCTGGCTCTCCATCTCTCCCTCCTCTACCCAGCTCACATTCACCCAGCCTTCCCCTCCCTCTGCTTCTTTGTCCGCTCACACCTCCAAGTGCTGCCAAATGGATGCCACCTTTCTCAGGGGCACCTCGGCTCTGAGGATACGAGACCAGAGAGCTATTCCTGCCAATTGTCTGACAAGCGCCAACGCCTCTTTCCCTTCCCGCCCAGCCAATTCTCACTTTCCCACAAACACACACATGCTGTGCACTTCAAGTTCTGCCGTTTGGGAAGGAACAGGGGATAAGTAAAAGAAGCCACACTTAATTACTGGAAGTGCCAACTAGCACGGAGAAGGGTGCACGTCTCCAGTCAGGCGGTAGTAGCGTGATGAAGCAGAATCGACCTCTCTTAACCCAGCTCTTTCGAGCCTCTCCTCTAATAAAACCCGAATACAAATGTATTCCTTTATTATAGAAAGGGAGAGTTCCCCCCCCACCACTTTCTGTGGTAATTATTTGCCCATCTTTTTCATGGGAATCATTTCATTTCAAGTACTTTTGAGAACAAAAAAAAAGGAAAGAATGGGCTTTGGAAATCAAAGGTGTAGGATTTGATGGAAAGAGACTTCAAGGGGGGGGGTCTTCTAAATTGTTCTGCTAAGGCAGGAAAAAAGAAAAAGTTCTTCTCCAAGGGAGAGATTACGGCGGGGGGGTTAGGAAGCCTGCCGTCTGATTCACATGTAGTGGGTGAGTGAAAGTCAGATTCTGAGGGGCTGGTGCGAACATCAGAAACAGGGCATAATGCTCCGTGCCCGCTGCGCAGAGGAGCTCTCTAAGCATTCAGTGGCTTCTTCAGAGGCATGTCTGTGAGCAAAAGGAAAAACCAACCCGAACGCACCTTTTAATTCCGAATACAGAGACGACTCGGTATGGAGACTGCTGGACACGGGCAGACCCTGCGGTTCTCCCTGGCTGGCTAACGAAGCTAGAGTCACCATGCAGAGTTTGCTGACGAACCAGCCCACCCCCAGCAATGGAAGAAAGGCCTGGGAACGTCTTCGTGTTATTAACAAAACCCATGTGATGGAGAACAGACAGAGAAGGGTTAGAACACCGTTTCCTTTCCACCCTTCACCCACCAAGCAGCCCGGCTGGGCAATGGCTCCTTCCCAGGGCCCTTCACACTGTGCTACAGAGCTCTGTGGGGCAGAGTCCCCATGCACGTACTCCGCCCTGCACACGGTGCATTCTCACCGTCACGCTTTCCACAGGGGATCGATAATGGGCTGATCCAAAACTGTGGACATCAGTGACTGTTCTTTCCACTGGGTTCAGCAGGCTATGGATCAGGGCTGGATTCCCAGGGCGATTTCGGAATGAGGACCCAGAGGACAGAGGAGACCCAAGGGTAGCACACAGCAGCAGCGAACAGTGAATCTCTTTAGGTGACTTATCAGGCGCTTAGTTCATTATAATGTGATGGGAATGAAGCCGCTCAGGCCTAGAAATACATGTCTCAGCAGGGAAATTCACAGCCTTCTTGGCAGCTGATACGACTGAGGAGGTTTCCAAATGAGAAGCATGGGGAGAAAAGCAGCACCCAGAATGGGACATGGTCAACTGATGGCCAAGGCACCAAAGGAAATGAAGGCAAAGGGCAAAGAAGGGAAGGAAATAGTCTCATTGAGTGGAGCAGGAGAAGAGAAAATGGGGAAGAGACTCTGTCAATAAAGAAGTAAATGCGGGAGTGAAGCAGAGGATGAAAACTCGGTCTACACCGCAGCCAAGCTGTGCTTTGTAGGTTTCGCTTGAGTGGAGATTAAAGGGAGGCAAACGGAGGCAGTTCCATTGACTTCAATGAGGCTGTTCCCGCAGGGTGGGCAACGTGGGAGACCACCCTGGGCGCAGGAGGAAGGGGGTCATTGTCAGTGCTTAATCTGTGCCACAGCTGAGCCCCGGCCCCTCTGGGCTTGGTGGGTAACAGCCCCGGCCGCTCTGGGCTTGGTGGGTAACAGCCCCGGCCCCTCTGGGCTTGGGGCATCAGTTCTGAATGTAAAAATATTGCTTGAGCCCCAGCCCCTCTTTCAGTACCAATTAAGCACTAGGTGCCATAGTTGAGAAGCAAGGAGGAGGGCAGGCCTGGAGTGTGAGGTGGTGGAAGGGACCTGGATGGGGAGGATGATAAGGCAGCGGGGGACTGGGTGGGGAGGCAGCAGAGGCCAGGGGATGGGTGAGGAGGCAGCAG
>ML685811.1:924399-972779 GCA_007922175.1 Pelusios castaneus
TGACAAAGTGGGATCTTCTCCCACGAAAGCTCATGTGATAAATAAATCTGTTAGTCTTTAAAAGTGCCACAGGACTCTGTTGTCTTTCTACAATAGACTAACACGGCTACCCCTTTGGAATATAACAAGTCAAGGGCAGGCATCTTTTATTCAGCTCCTCTTGGTTGGAGCTTTACTGAATGAGTCCTTTAGGCTGGGAGTAAAGAGACTCGTGCTCCTCAAGGAACAATTGTTACTTTTGGCTGCATTTCTATGGCGGGAACATTCCAATCTTTAGTCAGGGACTGAAAAGAGCCATTTTTAAAAGGACCAGGGCCTTGCTCTTCTGGACAATTTGTTAGCCACAAAAAACACAGGCAGCCCATCTCTGACCAGGAAGGCAAAGACATCGCCTTTCCAAGCTACACGCCATTGTGTGGAGCAGCTGCTGTTCCAGCAGTATTATGTTCTTGTTAAACAAAAACAGATATACTCTTGTGGGGTGATTGCAGCGTAACATGACTTATTTCTTAGAATTCAGCATGATAATACACAAAAACCCAAAAACAAGAAAGAAAAAGCAGACTGCTCCTTAAAACAAAGAGGCACAATTCACCCCCTTCTCGCTCGAGACTGCCCGTCTGCAGAGTATAAACTGATTGCATACACGAACACTTCCCTACAGAGCCCCATACCATGCACTCAGGAAACACCAACCCACACACACGCTCAAAGCAATGGCTTGCAATTCCAACACCGTCCCCAAGAGTACCCCAATGAGTATGTGGGTTAGAGGGTAGAGATGCAAGATCAGCCTCCATTTTGGGAAGGTGGAGCCTAGACAATAGACGGAACGACAGCCTGCAATGAACCGCAAGTCTGTTCCTGTTACGTACCCATCGATGGGGTTGTCTATTACAAGCTCTTGTTGCTTTAATGCAAAGAACGTGACCAGGACAGCTCGCTTGGTTCTCTGCTAATGGGGCAGTTGCGTGGGGCTGGGCATTTATAAAAACATCCACAGACCCCAAACGCATCACAAGTTCCAGCACAAATATGTATTCAGCAAACAACTGTCCAAATATGTATTATTTGTATTCTCCTGCTCTAAAATATTTCAGCCATCCAATCAAGGAGCAGAAACAACAGCATGCAAATGAGCAATCACGCTTGTTTGTGAGTAGCAAACACCCAGCGCTGTCTAATCAAAGCAAACAGACTCTGAACGGCTTCAGTTCTGAAAATGATTCCTTCAAACTATTTGACATAAGCACAAGGAAAAGAGACCCAAGCAGTTACAGGCTTCGTTAGAAGAATTGCACATGGGCAAGCTCTGAGATGTGGGAGTAGGAGAGCTGCCTTTCCAGCTGGTACCACTTTTCGCATAGTAGTGGGAGATGGTTGCCAGAACCTACCACAACTCCACCTGAGAGCACCACGCTCAGCCCCGGGGTGCAGAGGGAAAGATCCCAGAGCTCCAGGAGGGGTGGAGGGCATGGGGACCTGAGAGACCATCTCCCAAGGGTGGTTGGATGAGGCAGGCAGGGTTCCATCACCCGCTGGGAGATCTCCAGGGTGTTAGTGACGGAAGGAAGGACATGAAGCCTCACTGGAGAAGATCTCCAAAGGAGGAGGCAGGAGGGCTAAGAGGCTGTGGCCCAAGTTGGTCAAAACCCGTTGAAGAAAGAAGTTGGAAGGAAGACTGGTTTTTCAGCTCAGTGACTTTTTTCCCTTTTTCTCCTGATTTCTACAGAAAATTTTGATTTTCCATGAAAACAACCAAACACCTGAAAACCACAATATTTTGATTTACAGCACCTCACAGGGTTTGTACTTTAGTTACCTTGTGAGCCCATTCTCTTCCCCTGGCCAGACTACATCTCTCATGATGCATCATGCCCAGGGGTTCCCAAGATACAACCCCCTCCCGTCACCATGAGGACAGGCCAGGTATCATAGAATCATAGGGTTGGAAGGGCCCTCATGAGGTCATCTAGTCCAACCCCCTGCTAAAAGCAGGACCACTCCCACTAAATCACCCAGCCAGGGTTTTGTCTAACCGTGCCTTAAATATCTCCACCACCTCCCTAGATAGCCCATTCCAATGCTTCACCACCCTCCTAGTGAGCAAGTTTTTCCTAATATCCAGCCTTGACCTCCCCAGCTGTAACTTGAAACCATTGCTCCTTGTTCTGTCCTCTGTTACCACCGAGAACAGCCTAGCTCCCTCCTCTTTGGAGCAACCCTTCAAGTAGGTGAAGGTTGCTATCAAATCCCCCCTCTGCTCTTCTGCAGACCAAATAAGCTTACTTCCTCCAGTCTCTCGTCGTAAGTCATGTGCCCCAGCCCCCTAATCATTTTTGTTGCCCTCCGCTGGACTCTTTCTAATTTGTCCACATCCTTTCTGTAGTGGGGAGCCCAAAACTGGACACAGTATTCCAGATGCGGCCTGACCAGTGTCGAATAGAGGGGAATTATCACATCCCTCGATCTGCTGGCAATACTCCTACTGATGCAGCCCAATATGCCATTGGCCTTTTTGGCAACAAGGGCACACTGTTGGCTCATATTCATCTTCCCGTCCACCATAACCCCCAGGTCCTTTTCTACAGCGCTGCTACTTAGCCGATCGGTCCCCAGCCTGTAGCAGTGCATGGGATTTTTCCATCCTAAGTGCAGGACTTTGCACTTGTCTTTGTTGAACCTAATGAGATTTCTTTTGGCACAATGTGCCTATTTGTTTAGGTCTCCCTGAATTCTGTCCCTGCCCTTCAGCATGTCTACCATTCCCCCCAACTTGGTGTCATCCATGAACTTACTGAGCGTGCAATCTATCACATCATCCAGATCATTAATGAAGATATTGAACAGAACCGGCCCCAGGACCGACCCCTTGGGCACTCCACTCGTTATTGGTTGTCAACTAGACATTGAACCATTGATTCCTACCCTCTGAGCCTGACAATCTAGCCAGTTTTCTATCCACCTTACGGTCCATTCATCTAACCCATACTTCTTTAATTTCCTTAACTTGCTGACAAGAATGCTGTGAGAAACCTTATCAAAAGCTTTGCTAAAGTTGAGGTATACCATGTTGGGTCAGCCTGTGCTACAGCAGACAAACCATGGAGCTCTCTCATGAAAAGCCAGAGAGAGACACCCCCCCACCTCCACTACAGCCAGTAGCCCAGGGATTATGGCACTGACCTAGAATATGAGAGACTTCTTTTCTGATGGGAGCTGGGACCTAGCCTCAATGTCTCTCTCACCCGAGGGTCATGTGCCAACCCCAAGGCTCTTGGCTAGTCAGGTGAGGCCATCTCAAACTCTCTTGTTAGATCTGTTACACGGCGTAGAACTAAATGTGTGTTAGCGTAGGGATTTGAACTCGGGTCTGCCACATCCTAGGGAAGTGCCCCTAAGAACAGGGCACATACCCATGGGCCTGAGCCTGAACAGTTCCCAACTTAGCCCCCTAACCACTAGAACACCCATTCCCAGACACTCGCTGGGAACCTCCCAACAAACCCCTCTCTGTGTTCAGTTCACTTTTCAAAGCAATGAGAGAGGAAAGGCCCAGCTGCGGTTCAGCTCCTGAGAGCCCATCCCTCCGGAGGCAGGAAAGGATGGGGGAACATGGGGGATCTGTCCCCCTAGCAGCCGGCTGCAGAATGAATCAGGCATTTCAGTCCTGCCCCCACCTCCTCCCCGTCATTCCAGGTCTCCCTTGTGGAGGAAGCATCTGGTTTCAACCTTCTCTACAACGTGTGAGGCCAATTCAACAAGACAGCAGCTAGATACAGAGCGGCCTGGGATTTATGGTACTGACATGAACAAGTGAGCTTAGATCAGGGTCTAGAAAGGCTCACAGCAGTGAGAGGCAATGCTCTGCCCCGTCTCATTTGCAATCACACTCTAATATCACGATGGTGGGCGGCTGGTGACGTAGGTGGGGCAAGTCAACTCCCCTCCACATGGCCCCAGCCCCCTGAGCCAGCTCCTCCTCCTGCCGCCGATCGAGGCAGATGCGGGTTTCGGGGTAGACAAAGCAGGCGATGGGGCTCCTTACTGCTCGGGGCCCTGGGGGTGCACCTGCTTCGCCCACCCCAAAAGCCACCTCTGCTTCTGAGGAGTTGTCGGTCCTTTGATACAAGCTAGCCGGTCGTGTCCCCTCGCCAAGCACCCATTGTAGCTGCGTGTCATGTCTGTGGTGTGTGTCCAACTACTCCTGGGAAGTAATCGAATCCTTTAGCTCCTCTTGCTCTTTGATATTTCTGAGGGGGCCAGAGTCTCATAAACTCAGTGAATTTTACTGACTCGCTCAAATCCTTACAGCTACACACTAGATTTTTGAGCCATCATTAATTTCACGCCCGCCTTCATTTGTTAGTTAATGCACAGACTTTCTCTCGACTACTTTGCTCCTTGACAGCTTTTAAATGTTCATCTTGACCCTGTAGTTCAGCATCAGCTCATTTCTGCTGGCAGTGAAAGATGATCAAGTTACAGCACATAATCTGAACACTTCTGCCATGATAGAAAAATCTGCAAAAATGTCATGCCCAGGAATAATTTAGAGATCATGCAGCCATTGTGCTGGGCCTAAATAATGGAAGCCACTTCCATTCAGGGCATGCTGCATCCCCAGCACCCTTAGGTCCAGCACCTATGACTAGTAAAACAAAAAACAAACAAAAAAACCCACCAAAGTTATAAAACTACAGACCACAAACAAGATTCAGAAACTTTTTAAAAGGTGATGTATCAACTGAAAATAGTTCTTAGACCAAGATTCCTGTGCAGCGTTCTCAACGCAAACATTGGAGCACTTATTAGGACACAAAGTGAACTGAATTACTAGTAGAAGAACTGATTTTTCCCCATTGTCTACCCTTAGAGAAATGCAGAACGTAACGCACATAAATCGTAACCAACTGCATTAAACTTCTTCAAATTCTTCCATTTGTAGTAGTCTAAATCTGTCATCTCCCTAGTCAAATTTGGGATAGGGAATCTCTTGCTGTATTATCTCCTAATTGTTCTAAATTTACAAAAACTTAAAATATGGCTTAATTGGAGTTTCGTTCTTTCTTTATATAGGGATTAGGGACAGTACTCATGCCAGCTGAGTTTCTAATTTAGCCCTGCAAAAAAACAAACCAAACCTTAGAGGTTTCAGATGCCTAAGTAGTCTCTGGAATCACAGTTAAAGTTGCCCCCACCCTACCAAAATCTGAAATGATGCCTGCGTGGAACCGGAACAAATGTTTCCCTTATTTCCGCCTGGGGTGGACTGGTCAGCTCAGGGCTGGGGTGAGCTGGTGGACTGGCTGGCTACTGGCCAGCCTGGGGAAGAAGGGCCAGCGCTCAGGCAAGCCAGCAGTGCTCCAGGCCTGGGTCGCACCAGCCGGCCTTGTGCTGGGGTGGGCTCCAGGGGTGCTCGGGTCTCCCCACTCTGGTGCCTAGGCAGTGCCGCCACCTGGCAGGTCTGGTACTCTGGGTGGTGGTGCCCAGCGGGAGCGGCTGCTCACAGTCAGGCCATTCAGCAGGGCAGGGGTCTGGCAGAATGGGGCGTGACTTTGGGCAGAAGAGGCAGGGCTGGGGTTCATGAGCCACACTGGTTAATGTGTCTGCCTCTGCCACCCCACTCAAGCTCTGCGAGCTCGTGCCTGAGTGGTGTGGGTCTGGGGGTCTGCGCCCCGAATCCTTTTCCTATGTACCAACGCCCGTCTTTCCCTAGATAACAGGAATAGTCATTAGCTAATTAATGATGACCAACTTCCTAAACATCAGAGAAGGCTATCGAAAGACCACCCGGTACGTCAGCCTAAGATGCTGACAAGGAAAGGCTCCAATAATTCATTGCCAACACCAACGGAAAGACTCCGTGCCACCGTGTGTCCTGAGCGTCCTCTCATTCCTAGCCACGTTTAGCCACTATTTATTTCGATGGCCGACGATGACCTCCAAGGGGGTCTCGCCCCCCAGGATGGGAACCACTGCTCTAAGAGAGGGTGGGACTGGCTGGGAAGAAGGCAGGAACAAATAAAAGATGGGGAAGAGACACAACATAGACTCTGGATTGCCATCAATAGGCCCAGCTGGCTTACCAGAGCTGGGACGACTGCACTGATCCAGTATTACACCCAAGAGAGTAATTTCATGGAGCTGCACATTAGCCACACACAGCAGGAGGTGGAGATATCCTTGTAATCAAATGTAGAGGCAGTCAATAAACCATTTATCGCCCCTTCACCTGAACTCTGCCTGCTAATCCGACACCGCTTCAAATATCTGAGTAGCTCCACACAGGCGCCATTTTAATGTTTTTAAAAAACCGGATAGAAATATTTCCTACCACTACCCTCCCCGAGGACACTGGCTTGAGATCCAGACCTCGCTACACAGTCAGCCCTGCACCAGCCTCAGGTCAATGTCCGATCTCGGGTTATGAGCTTTGCGGGAGACTCTCCGCTTCCAAGGGGATGCGCAGCATTTGCGTCTAGCCCTGGAGGTGGTGAAGAAAGGACCTTAAAATCACAGTGGAAGAGCTATTTTGAATAATTTTTCAGGGTTTCCAAAATTATCATGTGTTGTTTTCCTCTCTTTCAGCATCCTGTAAACTTGGGTTGATGGTATCTATGGCAACCTGGCTTTCAGAGAGGGTAAGGAAAAATATCAGGACCCTTTATATACATATAACACTACTCTAAGGGAAAAAATACTAGAGATCTGTCGAGACTGTGGCGGGCCGGCTCAAGCACAAACAACCAATATGATTGCAAGCAAGAACGTTTATTAATACAAGTGTAAAGACTTTTATACATTTCCATAGACCCACCACCAACTATGACAAGGCAGTTAATTGGTGCATATATAATTATATAAAACAAACCTGTAAGCCATTGGTTAAATAACCCCTAGATTTATAATTGTGTTTACTGCTCTTCTTACTCCTCACTATCAGTAAATTCTCACAGAAATCCAGACACTGAAACGCCAAGGCCGGTGTGAAAGTATGTGGCAGTATGCCATTGCAGCCTGAAGTATCCTTGTCCGACCTGGCTGTGATCTTCCCATTACAGTGTCATCATGTCTGTGTATGCTGGAAAAATCTATTACAGCGTCAGCATATCTGCGTATGCTGGATAAATCCCCACAGAGATCTTGCAGCGTGTACTATACAGACGCCAGCATGTGTTCTGTGCACGCCACACATTTCACTTCAGTGGTCGTCCCAAACGCAGACTGATGACACCACATTTATGAGGTTCCCTCAACAATTATGGGGGGTCTCAGAGTGCGACCACTCCTGCTGGAGGCTGCTCTGACATTTTTTCCTAAAACACTTACTCAGCTTTAGGAAAAATAAATAAATACGCAGGCACGCACACCCACACCCCCCCCAAATCACTGCAATGTATTTATGTAGGGTGGTTTATTTATTTGTCTCTTTGCTTTGCAAACTCAGTAATAAAAACAACATACTTTTGTCTCTATTTTTTACTGGACCTAAACACAATAGAAACAAAAGTAAGATGTTTTGCATGTCTTTTGTTCTTTTGTTTGCCCTTTTTTTTTAAGATTTGCTAGCTTGTACGTCTGCTGCTGTGAAGTGATATTTATATGTTTTCACTTCTCACAGCAGATTTAGTCACCGCGGCAAGCAGGGGAACAAATTAAGCCCTAGTTGGGGAGGTGGGCAGCAAGGGCCCGCTGCCATGGGAAACCAGAGAACAGCAGCGAGGCCAATGGGGCGTGTGAGAGGGACCAGGCAAGGCAGCAGGGGCCAGCTGCAATGGAGAGGGAGGTGGCGAAGCCCCACAGCCATATCCTTAGTTCCCAGGGAATGAAGTCTGTCGCCAGGCAGCCACAGCAACTGGCATCAAGGCACGAAAGCAGGAACCAGGTGTGGACTGTGATGGGTAGGAAGCAGGTGTGGACTGTGATGGGTAGGGAGCAGGTGTGGACTGTGATGGGTAGGGAGCAGGTGTGGACTGTGATGGGTAGGAAGCAGGTGTGGACTGTGATGGGTAGGGAGCAGGTGTGGACTGTGATGGGTAGGGAGCAGGTGTGGACTGTGATGGGTAGGGAGCAGGTGTGGACTGTGATGGGTGGGAAGCAGGTGTGGACTGTGATGGGTAGGGAGCAGGAAGCAGATGTGGACTGTGATGGGTAGGGAGCAGGAAGCAGGTGTGGACTGTGATGGATAGGGAGCAGGTGTGGACTGTGATGGGTAGGGAGCAGGTGTGGACTGTGATGGGTAGGGAGCAGGTGTGGACTGTGATGGGTAGGGAGCAGGAACAGATGTGGACTGTGATGGTTAGGGAGCAGGTGTGGACTGTGATGGGTAGGGAGCAGGAACCAGGTGTGGACTGTGATGGGTAGGGAGCAGGTGTGGACTGTGATGGGTAGGGAGCAGGAACCAGGTGTGGATTGTGATTGGTAGGGAGCAGGAACCAGGTGTGGACTGTGATGGGTAGGGAGCAGGTGTGGACTGTGATGGGTAGGGAGCAGGAAGCAGGTGTGGACTGTGATGGGTAGGGAGCAGGTGTGGACTGTGATGGGTAGGGAGCAGGAACCAGGTGTGGACTGTGATGGGTAGGGAGGAGGAACCAGGCGAGGCAGCAGAGATCAGAGCAGTTACAGACCTAGCAACTAGTCGCTCGGACAAGGGTTGGGACGAGAACAGGAAGCTTTGTACGTGGTGGTATCCAGTCAGCAGCCTGCTGATACTGATCTGCCCTGGCTAAGTCAGGTGATGGTGGGCTACCATCCGCAGTTCCCTCATCAGCCCTTGCAGATTGTGGCGGGGGCAACGGATAAGACCCCTGCTTGGTGAACCTGGGTTCAAGACCTGCAGCATGTGACACCTTTTTTTAAAAAAAAAATGTGCAGTACCACTGCAAAGAAAGCAACTCAGACAGTGGCTGGCCAGGGATATCACAGTGTAAGCAGGGAACTGAGCAGTCCTGGAAAAAACCCCAGTGAGGAGAGAGAGGAATGCAGGTCTCCTGCAAGAGGGGTGAGGACTGGGAATGTGGAGCCTCCAGCGGGTGCCCTCAGTGAACCATGAATGGGGAACACAAGTGTAGCTCCCCTGAACTGTGACAGTTATAGAAAGAGCACAAGTTGCGAAGAAGGGTGATGCTGCCTTGGAATAAGGCACTTGGGTACATCACCTCTAAATTATGGTGCAGGAGAACACAAGAGCTCACAGGCTTATGTATTAACTAAATGTTCTAGCTAGTTCAGGAAGTTCCTAGGAACTCTTTGCTTTCCCTCCAGTCCATCAACAGGGCTTTCTGTTTCTGACACTGCTTTCTGACACCGTTTAAAAACACATTTCTATTAGATTGCATACAATCTTTTTCTCAAAACCCAAAGAAAACGACTCTGTTACTGAAAAACAAAACCTCAATCCTGGCGCAAACCATCTGACTGTGTCCCTTTAAATATACAGAAATATCCTAACTAATGGGCCTGCATTTCACCACATCCCCCAACGGTGCGAGTGATATTCTCATCTGGATGCTTAGCAAGTCATTCATGTACATGAAAAGGTATTGGTCATTACATCAGTGAGAAATGGAAGCCCATCTCTCTCCATTCAACTCATCTGGAGATGTAATGGAATTGGGGGGGGGCCTCATTATTTCAGAGCTGGTGTATTTGTCTGATAATTGCACTTATGAGCCAGAACTGATGTACTGCCTGTGCCATCATTGGTACAATAGTTTTCGCTTGTGTATATGCTGAATACTAATAACATTTTTAAAAGGGACGATTTCTAGCGTGCAGCAATTTCAGTCGAATTACACCCCCCCAGCCCCACTGGCTAAACAATGTAGCACGTTAAGTAGGAGCAAACTCCTGTCACGGTGATTTATTGGTGTGGGCACAGAAAGAGAGTGGGAGGAAATGCAGCTTTCCCTCCATTAATAACCCCCTGGAGTGAGCAGGACCGCAGAGGCCAATTCTAACACAGTGAGCACAAAGAGCCCCGCACAGGAAGATGGTAGGAGGGAGAAAAATTCGCAGGACACTCTGTGACTCCTCCAAGTTCAGCACTGACAGACACGCTCTCGTCCCACACCGCAGCTTCAGAGAAACCCAGCACAAGGAGCAGCCTCTGAGGGCTCATCTGCCAGCGAGCCACTGACACGCATCTTGAGGGAATGGCTGTGTGGCGACAGGGGTGACCTTTTATCCCTGACACACAGCTTTGAAGCCTTAGATCCCTTCATAACGAGGATGCAAAACAGACACTCTCTCTTTCTAATCCGTCATTTATTAATCAGCGTGGCTTCCCAGAACGACTTGGATGACAGCTGCCCTGTTTCTTGGCTAAGTTGTCCATCTTTCGCACTCAGACTTTCTCAGATTTCATTAGAGGAGGAGAAACCCCTTATGAACCATTCCATTAAAAGACTAATTGCAGAAGCAGAGGAGAATTGCCTGCCCTCAGGAAAGTCCCTGTCCTTAAACAAAAAGGCAGGGAGGCAGCAGAGTTCCACAGAGAAGCTCTTTTTCCATTTTAAACGATGGATTTTTTGGGTCTCTCTCTCAGCTTAGCTGCCCCAGGGACGTGAGTGGAGATTTTCCATTGACTTCAAGGAGGCCATGATCAGGTCCCATCATGAAAGGGTGCAGAAATGGACAGCCCAGACTCAAAGCATAGTAATCAAAGGAGAGGCCCACTCCAGCAATAACTTCTCAGGCATGTAGCCCTCTGGGACTATTCCCATGATTGGCGTGGTGTATTCAGAGCCCCAGCCTGACTTGAGCAGAGCAATGAAGTCCCAACTTTCTGTCGGGGGGAAACACTCCCGGCTCCAGCACTACCCTGTTGGAATTGACAAGGCTGGACCCACAATTCCTGGGGGGCATAATGCCATTCTTGTCATGGCCACTTAGGGCAGGACCTCGGGAGTCCCCACTCCAGGGCACGCTCTCCGCACCGGACGCTTCCCTGGCCCAGGATCACTACATGAAGTTCAAACCAAACACAACCTCTTAAACTGTAGGAAAAACCAGGACCAAATGGAAGAGGTTAAAGGAGAGAAGGAATCCTGCCCTACGGGGACAGGGACAGCACAAAGTGCCACCTCTGGGACACATGGAAAGTTCAGTCTATTCTTCACACATCCCAGGCCTCCCACCTGCCTTGATACTGCGGGCAGGACGCTGCTCTGGCGCTGACCATTCGCCTTCGACGTCCCACCGGGTTCACATCCCACTGCCGAGTCAGGCCTTCAAGCCCCTCTTGTCTGGCAACGTCTCCCTGTGCTGGGCCCTCCGCCC
This sequence comes from Pelusios castaneus, assembly GCA_007922175.1. Lineage (NCBI taxonomy): Eukaryota > Metazoa > Chordata > Testudines > Pelomedusidae > Pelusios > Pelusios castaneus. Next base: position 935,683 of record ML685811.1, read on the forward strand.
AGGGTCCCGCCTCGCTCTCCCCAGGCATTAGCAGGCGTCCCCACTATCGATCTGCCCTGGCTCCTCTTCAGCACAGCTGGTCTCTGCCACTCCAGAGTCTGGCTGCTGCTTTCTCCGTAGCTCTGCCCCGCACTCTGGCTCAGGTAGCTCCAGCCCCACAGGCTCCTGACTTCCTCACTGTCTCTCGGACCTGTCAAGGGGGCTGAAGGAGTGTTGGCCGCCCCCTTAGCCTTCCAAACAGTCAGTCTCCCTTCTGCCCTTCCCCTTTCTCATGGGATCAGGGAGGGTTACCTTCAAACCACCCAGAAAATGACTCTTCCAGGCAGTGTTCCTAGGACACCCAAACCTGCCTGACCTGAATGCATTCACCATGGCTCAGAGCAGCGCTTTTCAAACTTTCTTGCTCGGGACCCAGTTGAAGGCCAGCACAGCTACAGGGCTCATGCTGTTGGGGGAGCCTGGGGAGCCCCACGGGGGCCATGCTGCTGGGGCGGGTGCAGGCTGGGGCTGCGGGACGGCATAAGCCAGCACTGCTCCTGGAGGCTGGGAGTGGGGAGGGGTGGGCCAGAGGCTGGGTCCGCCTGCCCTGTTCCCTGGCTGGCTGATGAGCATTAGCCAGGCCGGGGAGGCTGGGGCCAGGCAGGCTGTGAGCGGCACTCGGGCCAGCCAGGCCAGATTTTTGGGGGGCCCCAGGCCCCCCTTTTAGCCAGTGGCTTAAGTCCCTAATTGCCCTGCAGTAATCCAGCCCTGATGTCAGTAGACCTCAATACAGATGCAAAAATGGTTAATAACATTATCTATTCTAATAAATTTAGGTTTTACAATCTCGAATTTGCCTTTACTGAATTTTAGGAGATACAATGCTTATTTAATTAAAGTGTCCAAGCTAATTAAGAAAGTTCCTAGGAAATCTTTGTGACAGACGCCAGTTGCCACAGAGGATGACACCACCTTAGACATACTTGTTACATGATATTTAGGAGGATTTATCAGAACTAGAAATGACGATAGAAAAGTGAGCATCTTTACACCTACTCTTTGCAAACAGAAAAACCTTTAAGGTTCGAGCCCACAAAAGAATTCTAGACATATTCTTATTGAAACTGACTTATTATGCAAACTCTTTGGGCTAAAGTCTTCATTCCTGAAATATTAAGGACAACATTTATGGCTGGGAAACGTTTCACAGAAGATACTGTTTACTTCCCACTCATGATTATACTTAAAGGTAAAAACCTTTGTTGTCCCTTAAATACTTCCAAAGGTATAAATGTTTTAAATATATATTTGCAAATATTTTGTCTCTCAAATAAATTTCCATTTGTTAGTCTTTAAGGTGCCAGAGGACTCTCGTTTTTGCTGCACACAGACTAACACGGCCGCCCCTCTGGAAATTTTCATAGGATAACTGCCTGATACCATTTTATGAATATTAAGATGTTTTAGGTATAAATATCACACGGTCACTTGTGGCTATAACTGGTTAATAATATAAGTAGACACTGAGTGTAGAAATATTTATATTAATTGGGGAATTAATTCTTCATCTGCCAATGCTGAAGCATGCCTTACCAAACTGAAAAACTCAAGGATTGGTAAAAAGACAACAGTACTTTAAAGAAGTTAAGTTTTTAAAAAGAGTATTTTGAGAACTGAAAGACTAATAGAAAATAGGTGTCTGGACCCATTTGAAACAGAATTTCTAGTCTTGGTAAAAGATCTCTCACAAAGTGAACTGAATAAAAGAGTTAAAACTCCCACTTCAAAGATATTCTGAGTATTTCCCTCAGCAAAATCACAAGCAAAATAGTCCTAAAAACTGAAGAATTGCAGCCCTGCTGCACATACATTAGATCATCTTTTCATGAGCTGAAGGTGTCACCACCAGCCAGCGAGCCAATGATATTTGAATCTAGGCAAACGCTTGAACTGGACGGATTTCTCTCTCCGGTTTGGCAGCATGTCAAACACTCAGTTATTCACACAGCTTTCCTAGAGAAGAGTGTTCCCACCAGCAGCAGACCAATGCTTCTGACAATGTTTGTTGAAAGCTCTCCATAGAGAGACATGCCACAGAGATTGTCATTGAAGAAACCTTTGTTTACAGCCTGACTGGGTTCTGTTTGGTTTCAATTTTTCCTTCTTTCTCATTTTTAGTAACAAAAGAGTCTCAGTGGGTACCTGATTATTTTACTCTTCTTTAATCGTGGTGTCCCCTAAGGCACAATGAGAAGAGCCCGTGTAAGGAAAATAGCGGGGTCACAGCATTAAGAGATGCAGCTAATACAATCTGGCCCCACCCTTTTTTGTTTTTCTGGACCGTTGTGGACCACGTTTACCATTGCAGATCACATATGCAGCTCTCTGTGTGCTATACGTCCACACAAGATATATACTACCTGTATGGCCCTGAGGATGCCATATGGGCCCCAGCTGTGTGCCGATTGGCCCACAAACGGCCCACGGGGCACGGGTTGACAACCACTGGTCTAGACTAGACCTTTCTAGCAATTTGGAGGATAAAATTACTTAGGATCCAACAGCCCTTTTCTCCCCAAGCAGACTACTCTCATTTAGGTACCAAACTTTCCCCACCCAAGTGTGCAAAATCTGGCCCTAATTTCTCGGGGACTGTACCAGACCTTTAGCAGAGGGACACCTACCTTCAGGTAATCCTCCCTGTAGAGAGATGCTTGTAGAAGGTTGTGATTTTAGAGACACTCCTTAGCATGGGTCAGGAGTGAATTGGGAGATGTGCCCTGCAGGTGATCTAACCTGGCTACTCCCAGCTGCCCACCTGGGAATCCCTCCTGTCTGTGTTATTAAAGTTCTGTTCCTCACTCATCCAATGGCATGGTCTTTAGTAAACCCGCAAGAGTATTACACACACATACAGACTGCCTTGAAATCCTCAGGTGGCAGGTACATTATTCAACACAAAAAGGCTCCTGGCTCAATCCTTCAGGCAATACCCAGAACGCACTGACCCCAGGCGTTTTCCCTTCACAAGGATCACAGGATCGGGGCCTATTTTAAAAGCCTGGCACTATATGCTAAGGCCAGCACTGAAGCGAATGTTTTAAAGTCTATTCCTGCTCAGCACAGCTCATACTGAAAAGTAGTGCGTTGCTGAGCAGGAGTGAACTAAAGCAGTTGGTTACAGTGGCCAAACATATCCATTGCCCTTCTTTCTTTGGGCACCCAAAAAAGCTGTGCCCAAGCACCTCCGCAAAGGCCTTTCCAAAAAAGAACATCTAACAGAATGACTCAGAACAAACAAATCAGCCGGTGGAGCCCTGTTCCTCTGACACCGTCACAAGTGAGCTGTAGGCCGCTACTGACCCTGTGAATAAAAAGCTGCTCTGCCCACGTCTGCGAGGATTAAAGAGGAATTGGGTAGGGGGTCTTGTGACCAGACTGAGTAGACTTGGGTTCCATTCCCAACCCACACGTGAACTTCGTGGGAACCAATGAGCAAGTTGCTTCAACTCCCTGAGGCTCAGTTATCTCCCCCTTTGCCTCGGGTTGAAACTTTCTGGTTTGTACCTCACCTGACAGAAACCCAGACTCAAGTTGGGACCACTCCACACCCCATCAGTTAAAACATAACGAAGTGAATGCTACTCTTTTCCCTGCCTCTTACAGTCATTTGGGTGGAAAGGAATCTTCAAACACGTCAACATGTGTCTGCGTCCAACTCATAACTCTACTCAATTCAACCCCACCCCATTCAAGCCTGCTCAAAGGACACAGAAGTAGTTTATTGCATAGAAGCGCCGACTTTCCAAACCCAGTCTCCCAAACCGTACCTCCAATCTTTCCCCTTGCAGAGGCAGGCCTTTTTGGGTGCAGACACATCAGATTTCCAGCTACCCACTGCAGATTAGGAATGCACAGACCTTGTGGGCACAGGTCCGGGACCAGCGTGGAAATCTAACTCAGTAATCTATATATTTTCAGCCACACCATTTCTTCATGATTGCTCCAATTTCCTCTTAAGAGGCTTATTTTTTTCTTCTTCTTACTGAGTTTATCCTCTTCCATTGAGTAGATATGGATTTCAGCAAAGGCTTTTTGGCTCAAGATTTGACCTCAGTATCTCTTTGTGGTTCTCCCATCTCCTTTATTCAGATCTCACTCCCACCTCCAAACACGCATGTGCACTCTCCTTAATAGCCAGGATTGACTGACAAATATATAATGATAGATCATTTTCCCCTTAGATCATAAGCTCCATTTACAATTCACTAGTCACACACCATTAATACCTAAATCCACACTGCCTCTACTGGGATCTCATTTAATATTAAATTAATCCCTGTTTTGAGTCCAAAAATCAGTTGCTTTATCTGCAACTAAAATGTTGCTGCTAAGTCTAAGGTTTCCTAGACATGATGGAGGAGACTCAGTTACATGCATGTTAACCCAACAAGCAGATTTTTAATAGCCTGTGTGCACTGTATTTCATGTACTAACAAGCTTTAGTTGCTAAACTGCTCAAGGCAGGAACAGCACTCTTCAAATGTCCTTTGCAAGCATATTGCTAGCATTTAGCAACACTCCACCACACTGCGCAGTAAGGTTATACAGCTAAGCTCCCCACGTTAGAACCTTGGCCCAGGTCGCACCACATGTCAACTGCACGGTCACACGTAAAAATTCATGCCCAGTCCCGTTTAGCAGGGAACAACTCCCCGCGGTTGGCTCCAGGCAAGGTTATCAAAGCCAACTCCATGGACTTCTACACAGCCTCCAATGACCTTTTAGGATGCATAACCTTGATTTGCTTAAACAGGTCTTCAGAGAGCACGAGATCCACTCCACCTTCCACTCTAACTCCCTTGGGTGGCTGCTGAAAATTGAAAATCATTCTGGGAAAGCTTCATTATGCATTATGTGTGATACATACAATAATGACCCGCTTCCCCTTCCCTCTCCCCTCCCCTGCACCATTTCCTATAGGAAGTTAGATAGCTCCAAATAATGACTCAAATTGCAATGGATGGAAAAGGTCGACATTGTACCTCATTCCGACTTTATTCATATAAATCTTGGCTCCTAGCGACTGCCTCAACCATTGTAGTTGTGACTAAAACACTCAATGTTTTAAAGGGGCAGTAATCCATTTATAAATTATATCGTTAGACTGTAAGTGCAGCTTTTTCTTTTAAGACACAACAGCATATGTAAGATATACACCAGAATACACATCATGTGATCTATTTTGATTCATTTCAGTGGGTTCAGGAAATCCAGAATAACACAGACCTCAGGTGTATTTTCACATCTCTTCAAAATACAGAACATATTGAAATCAAGAATAATGAACAAATTGATCAGCTTACTACTTGGCAGCTGGAACGTAGCACACAGAAAATACCATATCCAAACGACTCTGCTACAATGGTCAAATCTTCCTGACCACTAGACTGGGTGGGGCGGTCCTTAGATGCCGTAGTGATGAGCAAAGGGAATTGTTCTATTAGCCTTCCAAGTCTCCAGAAGCCACCTTGCTTCGTTTCTCCTCCATCCCCATCCCACATATTTCACTGCCATAGCCCGTAACGCACGCCCCCATCAGGAGGACGAGTTACAGAAGGCTTCTGTTCGGCACCGACGCAGCGTTAGCTACATTCCATAGCCAGGCTACAGGCTCAGACGTGCCCACGTACAGGAACCAAGTACCCTGACCTGATTGCATGTGGAGTGTGGACAAACCCTCCTCCGGCTACCAGAACACATGGATGCCGATCTGTAGCCAGCAGAGTTTGAACATGATCTAACCACGTCCATGCCAGAGCGCTAAGCCACATTATGTCTCGGGACAAGAGAGCCTTATGGAAGGTAAGCATTTGGGAAGAGCTCCAGCCGTTCTGTTCAGTTCACAAAGCTAGTAGCAGCTTGGTGGTCTTACACTCCTGTAATTTTAACTTTAAAAAAACATGTAAGGCAACAGTTGAAACTAATGGTCCATATTGGAGACTGAAAAGCCATTCCTCCCCGACCTTGCTACAATTCAGCCAGTCTTACTGTGCATCCTAGGAGGGTAAATCATGAGGTGGAAGGAATCTGAAAGATGGGCTGGTGGTGAAAGGAATAACGTTCGTTTCAAGTCCCAGCTCTGCCATGAGGTCTTTGTGAAACTTCATCCAAGGTTTTCAAACATTTTGCCCTCAGGACCCAGTTGAAAAAATACCATTTATGCCCACGACCCAGCAATGACATCTCTGAGCAAAGCATTCCAGTCTTTTCGCGGCGGCAGCAGAGGGTGCCACAAACCAGTGCTCTGCGATCCAGTCCTGGGTCCTGACCCCTGGTTTGAAAACCACCGACTTTGAGAACAACACGTCATCTTCCTGTGCCACAGCTCCGCCACCTGTAAGATGGGGATATGTCCCCCTTGCAGGTCTCATCTAGTTGGTATGTTGTTGAGAATAGGTACAGCCTTATTATGGCCATTCCCACACTGGTGCCCCATTTTCAGTTAGCGGCTACCCTAACGGAGCAGACCAGCTGCTACCATTATATAAGATAAATAACCACCGATGTTTCCTCATTACAATCTCTTCACCCTTTTTTCTCCCCACTCTTACCCACCACCATCAGATTCTCCTCTTCACTCTATGCTCTCCCAGCCCCTGGTCTCCCCTAAGGGAGAAATAAACTCAGGAGTTTTTTCAGTTGGAATCAAACTTGCAAGCCAACGGTCTGCGTAACTTTCCCCTTGCCCCTAGGCACAGCCCCATTTGGCTACAGCTGTGTTTAAACCAAGCTGTGGCCAGGGGAGGCAACCTTAGGCCCTCCCAGCCTTTTTATTTTAAACACACAACATCTCAGGCTGCTTTGCTTTGTCCTACGTTCCAGCAGCTCTGGCCCAAGTTGTTGGGCATCCAGTGAACCCCAGCACCGCACGCCCCAGCACAGACAGCAGCCAAAGATGTTTAGAGGTTTGCAGTTTCTACAGGACTTGAGCCTGTGTCCCCCCAAAATCTCTCTCTCAAGCACCAAAGGTGGCCCTTGGATTTACGCTGCCCACTCTGCTCCCTGGGCTGAGCAAACAGCAGGGAAAGGCGAATCAAATCAAAGCCATCCCGGCCCCCGAACCATGCGGTGCCCATGACCGAGCGATTAGAAATGCAAAGCTGCACTGGACGGCATGAACCTTCCCCCTTTGCATATTCAGCATGTGCCAATCAAGAGGAACAGGTGCCCAGCGAAACCCAACCCTGTGGCCAGCAGAACGACATTGCTTTGTACCTGACGGCGCTGGAGGGGAAGCGTTACTGACAGCCACCAAGGCCTGAGCTCTGGAAAAGGCACAAATAATCGCAAAGGTTAAAGGATGAAGTTGCCTCCCAGCACGCTAGGGAGATCACCACCCCCTCGTGACAGGAAGTCTTACAGGGGACGTGTGCAAACTACTCTGTGCTTTCACGGCCCCTGGCTAGGAGAGACTCACGGGCAGGGCAGGCTCTCAAGCTGGGAGTCGGGTCCCTCAGGGGGTCGTGAGGAGCTGTCAGCCTCCGCATGCCATGGCTGACAGCCAGAGCCCTTCACAGCTGGGGGCCGGAGAGCAGCAGCTGCTGGCTGGGTTTCTGACGGAAGCACCTGCCCCTGCAGCAGGACAGAAGTAAAGGTGGCCTGGCACAGGGGTGAGGGCCACCACAGCCTGAGATATTTGCAAAGGAGGCTTGAGACCCCTGCCCTAGGGTGAGGGGCTTGCAGTCCCCCGGCCTCCGGCTGTCATCTCCCCCCAAAGCCGAGTCAGGCCTGGGCAGCGCTAGATGGAAGAGTGCCCAGGAGCACCCCGAGTATAGTGGTGAGTCAAGGTGGCGCTGCCCCCCCAGTACCACCTTTGAAGCAGGGGGCAGGAAATGACCCCGACCAGTGGTTTCCGCCTTCTCGGCTCCAGGGCCACAAATATGACTTTTACATCAGTCTCCGCCAGCAGCCCCTTCCCCCCGCACTGCAGGCAGAGGGAAGGAGTTCAGCAAGGAGAATGTCCCATCTCCAAGGCTGCAGCAGGGAAGCCGAACGCTCCGCTGGGTCCCTAGGCAGCGGCTCCCTTCTGCAGCCAGCGGGATGGGAGATCAGTGCTCCCCTTCCTCTGGGTCCAGCAGGGACCCAGCACCTAGGGACTGAGGTGGAGCACTTTGCCGTGCTCCCTGCGACAGCCATCTCCCGTCCCCTTACCGACAGCAAGACGCAGGGGAGACTCAAGCCGTGCTGAAAGACCATGGATTGGGAACCACCAATCTAGAGTGTTTCAGATCTCAAACAGGGTGTGGTTCAGCTTCAACTCCTGGGGTGGATGAAGGTTCTCATGGGCCCTGGCATCATTCACACCATTATTCCATTCCTCTCCCCTCTCAGCTCACGCCCCTGTTGGATAGTGGTGAGAAGGATGAAACTTTTTTCCCATCAGACTTGATCATGACACTATTGCTAGCAGACGGGATGACTTGGAACTCAAACCAGAACATCTGGGCAACGTTTACAGCCCTTTTCAAGTCAAGATAAAAAACCTACAGAGTACAAAGATTTAACATCACCACTCTGCACCTATCGAAAGTGCCAGAGCATTCGACAAAGACTGATTAAGTGCCCCTAGCCTCATTGTAGCCAGGCGGAAATGGAGGCACAGAAATTAAGTTTGTAAAGCAAGAAACTTCTTTCAGAAAGTGTTAGTTGCTGAACGGTTAGGTTTGTTTGAGCAGCTAATGCCCAAACCAGCATCATGCTCTTTATGCAAAGGAGCTAAACCTTTTCCAAACCCAAATATCAGGCTGTCTGGAGACAATCAAGAGATCCAACCATTCATTGCTGCCTTATAAATCACCGTCACTCCCTATTCCCTCCCACCGGACTTATACCACCCATCCAGCCTGAACCATGCTCCCAAGAGCTGCAAAGACTGGAACAAGTTACTAGATAATTCCTGGACACAGGGTTTTATTATGAAGTAGTAATTTGTTGGGTGGGAGAGCAGATGCTCCTTCCACCTTGAAGAGGGGGGTTGTTGCATCAATCGGGGGATAAAGCGGGAGATTTTTAGAATCTAGTGGGGATTTTTAAGTCAAGCAGGAAACCAGGAAACTGGGTACAGCTTTCTTGCTCACCTTCAAGGGCTCCAGGAGGAGGGAGAGGACCATCAAGCTGCCCTATGTGAACTATGGACTATTCAAATCCTCCTCCTGTCTGGAGAGAATCAGAAAATGCCACACGGGCGAGGGAGCAGCTGTCCTAGTGAGATAGGACTTGCCAGACTGGATCAGACCCAATGTCCATCTAGCCCACTGTCTTGTCACAGACACTAAGAACCTATTATCTTTGAAAAATCACGGAAGATGGGTGAGGTCCCAGAGGACTGGAAAAGGGCAAATATAGTGCCCATCTACAAAAAGGGAAATAAGAGCAATCCAGGGAACTATAGACCAGTCAGTTTAACCTCTGTACTGGGAAAAATACTGGAACAGATAATTAAGGAGTCGATTTGCAAACAGCTAGAAGAGAATAAGGTGCTTAGGGCTACTCAGCATGGATATTTCAAAACCAAATCATGTCAAACCAACTCGATAGCTTTCTATGATGTGGTAACAAGCCTTGTGTATAGAGGGGAAGCAGTAGATGAGATATGTCTAGACTTTAGTAAGGCATTTGATACGGTCTCACATCACATTCTCATTAATATACTGGGGAGGTACAAACTAGATGGAGCTACTATAAGATGGATGAAAAACTGGTTGGATAACGGCTCCCAGAGAGTAGTTATCAATGGTTCACATTCAGGCTGGAAGGACATAATGAGCGGGGAGCCGCAGGGATCTGTCCTGGGTCCGGTTTTGTTCAACATTTTTATCAATGATTTAGACGATGGCATAGAGAGCAAAGTTAGAAAGTTTGCAGATGATACTGAGCTGGGAGGAGTCACGAGTACCTTGAAGGATAGGATCACAATTCAAAATGATTTGGACAAACCGGTGAAATGGTCTGAGATAAACAGAATGAAATAAAGATAAGTGCCAGGAACCCCACTGAGGGTTGAACAACTCACTGCACACATACAAAATGGGCAGTGACTGCCTAGGAAGGAGTACTGCAGAAAGGGATCTGGGTCTAATAATGGACCACACACTAAATATGAGTCAACAGTGTAATACTGTTGCAAAAAAGCAAACGCCATTCTGGGGTATATTAACAGGAGTATTGTGAGTAAGATATGAGAAGTGATTCTTCCACTCTACTCTGCACTGATTAGGCCTCAACTTCAGTACTGTGTCCAGTTTTGGGCGCCTCATTTCAAAAAGGATGTGGAGAAACTGGAGAAAGTCCAGAGAAGAGCAACAAAAATGATTAGAGGTCTGGAACATTTGGCCTATGAGGGAAGATTGAAAGAGCTGGGTTTGTCTAGTCTAGAGAAAAGGAGACAGAGGGGATACAATACAGTTTTCAAATACCTAAAAGGTTGTTATGAGGAAGGAGGAGAAAAATTATTCTCCTTCATCACAGATGACAGGACAAGAAGCAACGGGCTTAAATTACAGCAAGGGAGGTTTAGGTTGGACATTAGGAAAAAATTCCTAACTGTCAGGGTGACTAAACACTGGAATAAGTTGCCAAGCTAGTTTAGATGGTTAGGAAGAAACTAGGGGGTGGGGAGGGAGATTCCCTGAGCTTTGGGACATGAACAAACCTGAGGACACCAGCTTCTCAGTGAAAGTGAGCAAGACCCATGCCCTTGAGAGAAGTAAGTTTCACCAGCCGCAGCAAGGACCCTCAGCATACACAACATCCAGTTAATCCCCCACTCCCCAAACTCAGGGCAAGTCTTTGCTCTGGGCAGATTCTTTGCTAAGCACCGGCACTCACGCTGGAGAGCCAGGCAGAAAGGAGAGCGTGGGGAAACAAGCTGGAAAAGAAACAGGATTACAATGATGGATTCCTCCTCCGTTAAAACAAAGGCCCCAGACGGCAGGTCTCTCCCTGGACCACCAGTCTGTGTAGCGTGACGTGGCAGCTTTCCCAGGGCTGGGAGCTGTCGGATGCTTTCCTCAGTCTACTTTTTCTTTATTAAATCAATGCTGCTCATGCAGAATGCAATTCATTCCTCCTCCTCCCCGTAAGATACGAGAACAGGGAAACTTTACTTGAGTTCTTAGTTCTTCCTTTCAAACCGGTAACGCTTCACTATAGGTATTCTGAAATTTCCAGCCCTCAAATGAACAGCCTCTGCCAATTCCAGACAGCAGTGCTGTCCACGGGTCGCACCTCAGCTCTGTTTACACTGTGGAGGGGAACAGTGGCCTTATTCTGGTTTCTTTCTCTGGCTTTCTCACTGACCTGCTGTGTGACCTTGGGCGAGTCCTTCTGCCTCGCTGCTCAATTCACTCGCCTACAGAACAGAGGGTTACAACTCCTACTCTTTGGGGTGCGTGAGGAGGGTCAGGTGCCCACGGCTTGTGAAGTGCTTTCAGGGCCTCTGCCCACAGGCGCTACGTAAGGGCAAAGAATTATTAGCAGTGCCAAGCCTGAAAAAACCCAAGCGTGGGGCACGGCTCAGAGCTAGCACAAGAAGCTGCATCCGCCGAAGCCCGGTTCCCAATGGCCGGTCCACTAATGCTCCACTAACTTCCCCTCCCTTTTCAGGCAGCGGTGTGCACAGCAGTCACCAAACAAACAGCAGGGGAGAGAGGACAGAGCACCTCACGCTCCACACCAGCAGCACTTTCCCCGCGGATGGCGGAAGCTAGCTGTGGCAGGAAGTGGAGCTGGTACTTCAGTAGGCAGCAGTTTTTCCTCCCCGTCCCAGAAGGCATTTCCCCGTCTGGGGCTCAGGGCACTCACCGCACTGCTAGGAGCCTTTGAAATAATACACGACCCGGGGAGCTTTCCAGAGTCGATGCCCGGTCTCAGCTGCATCTCACGTACCAACATACCTCCTGGCTCTCCAGGCCATAAAGTATTCTGAACTTCGAGACCAATCTGTTTTTAGCATTAAACAAAAGCTGCCCTGTTCCCCCCCAGAGGTGGCCGCACTTCAGCGCTGATGAAGGGATCTTCATTTGTTAGCGTATTAGGTGCAACGTCAGTAGATTAATCTCACCATACAGCTTAACTGCAGCACGTTTACACCTGCCTGTCCTTCCCAGCCCTGCTCTCCAGCGGAGCTCGCCGTGCCCACGCTGAACGTCCATGCCAGTCTCTTCCACGGGGCCGCAGTGTCTCGCCTGCAGGTGGGAGAAGTTCTGAGGCAATGCATCTTTAAAGCCCCTGCAGCTCCTGAACCAGGACCCAGCTGGGAGATGAGCCCCGACAAAGAACCAGAGGGAGAAAGCAACCGCAGCTGCGGGGGAGCAGTCAGGGGAGCAGGGAATCAGTGCTCGGCTCCCGGGTTTGGGCTTCAAACGGTAAACCCACTACCAGGGACAGCCACAACAGGGAAGCGCCATCTCTGTGTAAGCCCCGGTGAAGTCCCTCTGCTCCACCAGAGGATAACAGCTGGTTAGTGCTACGCTGACGGGGGAAAGGGCTGCACTGCGGTGCTGATGGCCTATTTGGGGGGTCATCCCTTAGGCTCTCCTTACTGAGACATGGCTCTTTGCCCGCTGCACTCAGCATGTCCACGGATGGCACCCTGCCTGCCAGCCGCTAAAAGATCCACAGGGCCTCTGCCTGACTGCGGCTGGTGCCCACAGAGGGCGAGGGAAATTAGCCTCCCAATGCCTGTGTAGTCACATGGACAGCTCCAAGAGCCGATGTGTCACGCTCATAAGAACGGCCAGACTGAGTCAGACCAATGGTCCATCTAGCCCAGCGTCCTGTCTTCCAACAGTGGCCAACGCCAGGTGCTTCAGGGCAAATAAACAGAGCAGAGAATCCTCAAGTAACCCGTCCTGTCAGCCATTCCCAGCCTCTGGCACACAGCAAGCCCTGCCTGTCCTGGCTAATAGCCATTGAGGAACCTGCCCTCCAGGAACTTCTCTAGTTCTATTTTGAACTCCATTACCCTCACAGCGTCCTCTGGCAAGAAGTTCCACAAGTTGACTGTGAGTTCTGTGAAGAAATGCTTCTTTTTCTTGGTTTTAAGCCTGCTGCCTATTAATTTCATTTGGTGACCCCTCGTTCTTGTATTACAAGAAGGAGTAAATAACATTTCCTTATTTACTTTCTCCACACCAGTCCTGATTTTATAGAGCTCTCTCATAACCCCCAAGCGGAAAAGTCCCAGTCTGATTTAATCTCTCCTTAAACGGAAGCTTTTCCTTACTCCTAATAATTTTTGTCATCATTTTCTGTACTTTCCCCAATTCCAATATATGTTTTTTGAGATGGGATGATCAGATCTACACGTAGTATTCAAGAGGTGGGCGTACCACAGATTTATAGAGAGGCAATGCAATATTTTATGTCTTATTACCCATGCCTTTCCGCATGAGTCCCAACATTCTGTTAGCTTTTTTGATTGCCGCTGCACGTTGAGTGGATGTTTTCAGAAAACGCTCTTTCTTGAGTGGTAACAGCTAATTTAGACCCCATCATTTTATATATATAGTTGAGATCATGTTTTCCAATGTGCATTATTTTGCATTTATCAACAGTGAATTTCATCTGCCGTTGTGTTGCCCTGTCACCCAGTTTTGTGAGATGCCTTTGTAACTCTTCGCAGTCTGCTTAACTATCTTGAATACTTTTGCAACAGCTGCAAAATTTTGTCATCTACTGTTTACTCTCTTTTCTAGATCATTTGTGAATATGTTGAACTGTACTGGTCCTGGTACAGACCTCTGAAAACTGACCATTTATTCCTACCGTTTCCTATCTTTTCACCAGTTACTGATCCAGAAGCGAACCTTCTCTCTTATCCCATGACTGCTCAGATTGCTTAACTGACTTTGGTGAGGGATCTTGTCAAAGGCTTTCTGAAAATCTACATACATTGTATTCACTGGATCACCCTTCTCTACATGCTTGCTGACCGCCCCCCTCTCCAAAGAATTCTAGGAGATTGGTGAGGCATGATTTCCCTTTACAAAATCCATGTTGACTCTTCCCCAACAAATTGTATTCATCTATGTGCCTGATAATTCTGTTCTTTACTATACTTTCCACCAATCTGCCTGATATTGAAGTCAGACTTCCCAGCCTGTAATTGCCGGAATCGCCTCTGGATCCTTTTTTTTTAAATTGGCATCCCGTTAGCTATCCTCCAGTCGTCTGGTACAGAAGTTGATTTAAATGATAGACTACATACCGCAGTTAGTAGTTCTGCAATTTCACATTTGAGTTCCTTCAGAACTCTTGGGTGGATACCAGCTGGTCCTGTTCACTTAACACTGTTTATCAGTTTATTCCAAAACATCCTTTAATGATGTCTCAGTCTGGGACAGTTCCTCAGATCAGTCACCTAAAAAGAATGGCTCCGGTTTGGGAATCTCTCTCATCTCCTCAGCCAAGAAGACCCATGCAAAGAATCCATTTCGTTTTTCCGCACTAACCTCATCTTTCTCGAGTGCTCCATTAGCATCTCGATTGTCCAAAGATACCACTTGTGTAAAGAACTTCCTGCTTCTGCTGTACTTACACATTTTTTGCTGTTACTTTTTGAGTCTTTGGCCAGCTGTTCTTCAAGTTCTTTCTTAGCCTTCCTAATTATATTTTTACAGTTCACTTCCCAGAGTTTATGCTCCTCTCTATTTTCCTCAAGAGACTTTCCCTCAACAGATTTTAACTTCCACTTTTTAACAGATACCTTTTTGCCTCTAGCTGCTTGTTTTACTTTGTCATTTAGCCACAGTGGCACTTTTTTGATCCTCTTACTGGTTTTTAATTTAGGGTATCTGTTTAAATTGAGCCTCTATTCTGGTGTCTTTAAAAAGTTTCCATGAAGCTTGCAGGGATTTGACTTGTGACACGCTACCTTTTAATTTCTGTTTAACTAACTTCCTCATTTTTGTGTCGCCTCCCTTTCAGAAATTAAATGTCACCATGATGTGCTGCTTTGGTGTTTCCCTCCCACCCAGATGTCACATTTTATTCTGTTATGGTCACCGTTACCAGGCTGTTCAGCTTATTCATCTCTTGGTGATGCTGTCTGGACCTCATCCAGACAGGAGAGGAGAGGTCTTTGAACCTTGCGGGGTCAGGCGCAAACAGTGAGTGTGAAGCCAAGAGCTCTGAGAGAAGATTACAAGAAAAAGAGGGAAGATTGAACTCAGGGTACACGAGGAAGGTACAAAGGTGGGACCAGAAAAACATCTCCTCTAAGATAAAACACCTGCCCCTTGAGTATTCCAACAGCAGAAACACTCGTCCACAGTGATTGTTTGGGGTACAGTAGCCCCCAGAGGCCCGACCAATATTCAGGCCGCACTGTGCTAGGTGCTGTACATGCGAAGAATTGTACACAGTGAATGACTGTCCCTGTTCCAAAGAGCTTACAGTCTAAACACGCCAGACAAGGGACGTGGGGAAGTGAGCTGTCCAAGGTTACCCAGCAGATCAGTAGCAGAGTCAGGAAGAGAATCCAGGTCTTGAGAACCCTCCTGCATCTGACCCTCCCTAGATAATCCTGCCTCGATGCACACCCTCCCAAACACTCCATCAGGAGTCAGCCCAACCCAAAATCATGAGATTGGTTTCAGAATTGTGACTTTTATAAAATACTCCTGGGCTCTTTCTTTGCCATCTGCATTATGAAGGCTGGGGTAGCGTGGGGCCCAGGCTTTCAAGAGCCCCTCTGAAACCAGGAGGGCTAGAATCTTACATTGTCAATGACAGCGGAGATTGTCCTGTGTTCACATGACTCCAGGAGCTGGCACTTTAAGATAACCACCCAGCGTCACCAATCTCCCTGTAAACTCATGAGAGTTAGCAACAAGGCCCCTCACCTGTATCTGCTCATCATTCCCCCGACTAGCCTCTCTCAGCATTGTTCCCAGCCCCAGCTTTCACAACCCAGCCTTGGAAACGCAGCCGGGGCATTCTTTTACCGTAAGTGACGGGAGAGACACCGAGGGGCACAGAAGTCCAGTGCAAACATAGGAATCAGACACTGCAGCCATCTAGGGGTGAGAACACCACACACACGCACAAGTTCCAAAGGGGTAACCGTGTTAGTCTACTGCAGAAAAACAGTGTCCTGTGGCACTTGTAAAGATTTATCTTGTGGCTGAACTTTGTGACTTTGTACTCACCCACAACCATTTCACATTTGAAGATCATTTATACCTTCAAGTCAGTGGCACTGCTATGGGTACCCGCATGGCCCCACAATATGCCAACATCTTTATGGCCAACTTAGAGCAACGCTTCCTCACGTCTCATCCCAAAGCACCTCTACTTTACCTACGCTATATTGATGACATATTCATCATCTGGACCCATGGTAAAGATGCCCTTGAAGATTTCCACAGAGATGTCAACCATTTCCAGTCCACAATCAAACTGAGCCTGGAACACTCCACACAGGAGATCCACTTTCTGGACACTACAGTGCAAATTAGCGATGGGCACATAAAGACCTCCCTATACCGCAAACCTACTGATCGGTATAGTTACCTACATCCCTCGAGCTTCCATCCTCGACACACCACACGCTCCATTGTGTACAGTCAAGCCCTAAGATATAACCGCATTTGCTCTGACCCTTTAGACAGAGACAGACACCTTCAGGATCTCTACCAGGCATTCTTAAAACTACAGTACCCACCTGCAGAAGTGAAGAAACAAATTGACAGAGCCAGCCGGGTACCCAGAAGTCAACTACTGCAGGAGAAGCCCAAGAAAGAAAACAACAGAACGCCACTGGTCATCACCAACGACCCCCAAGCCAGAGCTCTTCAACACATCATCAAAGATCTACAGCCTATTTTACAGAATGACCCCTCACTCTCTCAAGCCTTGGGAGACAGACCTCTCCTCGCTTACAGACAGCCCCCTAACCTTAAATGGATACTCACCAGCAACTACAGATCAAACAACAGAAACATTAAAGCAGGAACATATCCCTGCAATAGACCACGCTGCCAACTTTGCCCTCATATCTACACTAAAGACACCATCACAGGACCAAATCAAGCCACCTACTCCATCAAGGGCTCGTTCACCTGCTCATCCACCAATGTGATTTATGCCATCATGTGCCGGAAATGCCCCTCTGCCTTATATATTGGACAGACAGGACAGTCTCTGCGCCAAAGAATCAATGGACACAAATCTGACATCAGAAATCACAGCACTAAAAAACCAATAGGGGAACACTTCAATCTCTCTGCTCACTCCCTTGACGACTTGTTAATAGCTGTGTTGAAACAGATGAATAACAAATCAGAGCTTCAAAGAGAAACTACAGAACTCAAATTTATATGCAAATTTGACTCAGTTGCCTTGGGGTTAAACAGGGACTACGGATTTTTCTCTCATTACAACAGGTGATGTGACCTCACCTTCCTCTATGTGCTGTTCCCCAGTGTTTGAATCCTAACCCCTATTTTGATTTGCTGTTACAGCCTGACCTGAACCTGTGTCATACACTTCCCTGCATTTAATTTCCTCCCATTCTGTAAGTTCCCCATCTTCAAAGCCTCTGACGAAGTGGGATTTTTCTCCCACGAATGCACAAGCAGAATGCTGAGGGACGGAATTAAGGGTAGTCACAGCTCGGGCAAACCTCCTACTGCAGCCTCTCACTGGGAGGGGTGGGAAACAACAGCTGCACACGTTGAAAGCAATGCAGTGCCTGCGGATGAGGGCTGCCTCAGAGAACAAAGATGGGTCTGTTTCCTGGGGCGTGCGCTCCCCTGGGACTGGGGGAAGAGACGCCCAGCAGCAGCAGCAATGCAGCGCTCTCTCCTGGAGAGCTCAGTGGGATGCAGACAGTTGCATGAAGCAAAGAAAGAAAAGCAAGAGCTGGCAGCAAGCTTGGTTGACAGCAGGCGGCTCCCACCTAGTCAGGACTCCCTCTGTGCTCAATTAATGAGCTGTGAGCTGGGACGCCAGACTCCACCTTCCCTCTCAGGGCAGGGCATACGGCAACCTGAATGCTCCCCCACCCTCCTCAGCCAAGAATCACGGCACAGCCAGCAGAAACCAGTGCAACACCTTACAGGATGGTCATTTGCTTTTCCTTCACAGACTGCATCTGCCGCACTCGCCTCCCAACTCTTTGGCCCCAGAACAAGGAGCGGTGCGTGGTGGGAAGCAGATGGTCAGAGAGGAGGCTGCTGTGCCATGGGGAGGGAGAGAAGAAGGGTGGGGAGCCAAGCTCTTTTAACTTGTGCACTATCAAAGGGATTCTCAGCTTTTCCATAGGGTGGGTGGCCACATCCAGTACAAAGGGTCTCTCAAAAGGGACACGCTCCAGAGGGGGAGCCGTGTCCGTCTATTTCTGCAAAAGGAACCAGGAGTCCTGGGGCACTTCTAAAGACTAACACGTTTCTTTATCGCATGAGCTTTCGTGGGCGTAAGAGCTCATGTGATCAATCAATGTGTTAGTCCTTAGAAGTGCCCCGGGACTCCTTGTCTGTTTCGCTCAAGAGAGAGCACCCGTCTCATTCACCCTTAGACAGCCCACGCCTTGCGCCCGTCACTGTCTGCTGGGGCAGCTGGAAAGGATCTCCAGCTGTCATAAGGACAACCGGCGTCACATGCCCCACCCAAGAGTTACTGCTCAAGGAAACAAGGCCTTGACCCAAAAACGCACCCTACTAGAAAGTATGCTGCTTGTTCGGGATCCGTTCTCCGCCTTGGAGCAGATGCAGATTTATTAAAGAAAGAGGAAAACAAACCAGGAGTCCTGGGGCACTTTTAAAGACTAACACATTTATTTATCGCAGGAGCTTTCAAAGATGCAATAAATAAATCTGCTAGTCTTTAAAAGTGCCCCAGGACTCTGTTTGTTTTGCTGAAGTAGAGTGACACGGCTCCCCTTTGGGACTAAAGAAAGAAGGAAGATGCAAACAGATGGTGGGAGTGAGTGTCCTGTGCAAAGACAATCTGGGCCCAAACGAGGGTTTTGGCTGTGCTATGGCAAGTTCTGTAGCCCAGTGGTTTTCAACCAGTGTGCCACGAGAACTGGCCACGTGTGGTTGAAATTTTGTAGAAAGGTCATGAAAATCAACGTCAAACAAACATTGGGTCATCTTTAAACAATACTCTTTCCAATCAAAATTACAACTCATAAAACTCATGAAAATTAATCAGCAAATTCAAAGCGAGGCCTGGGTCGAAAACGTGAACATGCTAAACCCAGGTGGCCAATGGGCAAACCTGAGATGACGTGTATTGTTTTCTGGTGGATTTGAAACATTAAGGCATTTGATCCCTCTTTAGCTTCTCGTATGCACTAAGCTGCAAACCGCTCTAGTAGGACCATCAAGATAGTAAATGTTACGTTTCTGAGCAATCGATTAGCTGAAAACGTGGGTGTGCCACGGAACTGTTTGTCTCATTAAAGTGTCCCACGTTACTGGGAAGGTTGGGAACCACTGGTGTAGCCATCACTTGCCCAGCTCCCTGTTGCGTCTTCTCTTCTCCCTGAGAGACTGGATCGCGGGCAGGGTGGCTCTGAGGCCCCTCTGGCTTTATCGGACTTTCCCTGATGTTACTCTGCCCTGCCCTGCATTACTAGCAGTGAGATTGCGTACGCTGCAGACAGAGGCATGGGATCTAGCTCGGTGAAACACCAGTAACAGTGCGTGTGCAGCAGCATGGGCTATGCTCTCCCACCCCCAGGACCTCAGGTTTGCACTCGAACAGCGCTCAGATCTCCATGACTCTCCCTCGAGTAAGCTGGCAGGTCACATCCACGCGTGCTGCCATCTCCGCTCACAGCGCGACACAGCTGAAAAGTCAGTTCTTCCCCTGCTCACTCAGCTGTCAACGCACATCCTGTCCTCATGCTGCAACCGCATGTTGTGGGGCCCAGGCCAGGTCAGCGCACGGGACATCACCTCAGGGCCAGCCTCCCACACGGCCCTGGAGCAGGACGGTGCCCGTCGGCCAAGCCGGCACCCGTGTTTAAATGCAGCACTCCAGGCTGTCGGGTGTCAGAGTAAAATGTAAATATGCAATAAAGACGCTGGGCTAGATTCATCACTGGGTGTAATTTCACTGGCTTCGATACAGCAGGGATGAAATGGGGACTGTGCTGCCTTGGGATGCACCATAAAAACAAGACGCGAGGCTGACTGAATAATTGATTTTTCATTTCAGAGGCTGAAATATCCAGAAAAAAAAAATCCATTTGTTTCAAACTCAAACTGGGTTTTTCAGTTCTCTCCCCCACCCAAAAAAACCGAAGATTTTTGTTCAGGGCGAAGGAAAGGTTTTGAAAAGGTCAGTTCCAAAGAGCTTGCTTTGAAAATGCTCAAAATGCTGACATTTCCGGAGGAAGGGGAAAGTCACTCTTTGCTGAATTCCAGAGTAGGCTGTTGCCCTGAAAATGCGAAAACCCACCCAGAGATTTCAGTGCAGTTACTCACCAAC
This sequence comes from Pelusios castaneus, assembly GCA_007922175.1. Classification (NCBI taxonomy): domain Eukaryota; kingdom Metazoa; phylum Chordata; order Testudines; family Pelomedusidae; genus Pelusios; species Pelusios castaneus. The sequence continues at coordinate 956,167 of ML685811.1, forward strand.
AAGCCTGACACCCCCCGAGGCGTGGCTCAGCCCACCCCGCAGGTGCACGCTTTCAAAGGGGGGAAAGCACTTAAGTGCCATGCTTCTTCGCCTCCTGTTTATTGTAAGGAATGACACTGTAGCACCAATACAATACTGGGGAGAACGTCAATGTGCCTAATTGCTGCTGTCTGTGGGGGCTGAATATGGAAAAACACAGCTGGGATCTGATCTTGTCCTCCCCTCACAGAGAGCCGCAGCAACAACAGTTACGGGCTATTTAGCACATGGGGCATTGTGTGTTTTCCTAAAGTGCTATTCAACGGTTAGCCGATTCACCATCAGCGGCAAGATCTGCGAGCATTACCAGCTCCAGTTTTGCAGACAGGAAGAGTGAGGTACACAGAGTAAGTAAACTGCCCACCACAGAGAATTTCACTGTCAGAGCCAGAAACAGAATTCAGCCATTCTTGCTTCTCACTCCTGTGTTCAGCCCACTAGAAAACACCACCTCCTAACCATCCAGTGTTTCCTCTCCTCCTTCTGTCCCCTCCAATGTGTCCCCTAAGTCAGTAGTTTTCAAACTACGGGTCGGGACCCAGGACTGGGTCGCAGACCCTCAGGTGGGTCACATCCCTTCCTGCTGCCGCCAAAGGACTGGAATGCATTGCTCAAAGACGGCATTGTTGGGTTATGGGCATAAATGATTTCTTTCAACTGGGTCCCGAGAAAAAAAGTTTGAAAACCCCTGCCCTGAAGAACCAGAACACAAGCAACAGCAGTAGCATCTCTGCCTTCTTGCAGTCCTGTGCCGGGACGTTCAGAGGTACCCTCACTGGATCCTATGAAGCAAAGGATACTGTGTATTTTCAACATGCAAACGCTGGCATTACAGCAGATTGTCTGATGCTCTTTAGGTCTGCTCCCCATGTGCAAACCTGATCAGGAGCAGCATAAAGCTGACATCCAAGGAGCACAGGGACCTGAACATATGGACAGCATCCTTGCTATTTTCTGGGCTCAGCACTATCACGGAGGGTGAAAGGGGATTTGTTTGCAGAAGGCTTTAAAAGCAGAAGGTATTTAAACAGAGGCAACGCTGGGAGCCTTTTACATTTCAAGTCTGGCAGTAGGCTCCAAGGGGAAGAATCAATACGCTTGGACAAATACCGGGAAGAATTAGCAAAAATGCCAGAGGGAAGGAGGGCAGAGACGTGGGAGAGGCTTGGATTTAGGGAGGTAACCATGGTAAAGAGATTTGTGCTTGGTGGGAAATGTCAGGCACAGCCCGCCTTTCAATCTTTCACTACTTCGGCTGAACCTCGCTAGTACCTGGGTGAGTCTGGAGGGGTCCCCTTGAGGACACGGGAGCTGGGGTTCACCTGTACCCACAGTGTCAGCATGCCCTCCGTTACTCCACACCGCTGCACAGCGAGACCCCAGCAATGCAAGTGTCCCAAGTAAAGCCGTGGTTCGCAGCAGCCTGTTTCACCCAGTAATTAACCAGCTATGCGACAGGGGTGTAACCCCACTTTGTGCTAGAGCAGAACTTCCACACTTTGCGTTTGTCCTGCCACAGCACAGCGCAGGGGGCGATTTGCTTCTTGGAAAAGCGCTTGGTGTGACTTTACAGCTGGGGGGACTAGCCCCCCCTTTCCTCCTCCAACAGGAAAGTCACAAGGCCAGACGTGCAACACACACATTCAGAATTCAGATGCAGGCAGGGTTGCAGCCACGCTGCAGGGGAGAAGAGCCTTTATCCACAAACCAGGATATCCAACACCACAGAGACGAGCTGTGCTTTAACTACCCCCATGGGGTTCCCTCCTCCCCCTGCACAGGTCAGGGGAACCCCCCAAGAACAACTGCAGAGGGAGCTCAATGGGAGCCACGTCCAGCAGTGCCAGGCAAGACGTGTACGTCTGCACCGCAAAAACCAGCCCCGTACCCTAAGCCCCGCGTCTCACTGCGGAGAGTTGCAACTTTGCCACGCTCCACCCAGCTTAGCCGTCCAAGGAAACGTCGTTATCCCAGGGTGCCCTCTGCTGCCAGCCAAGACACTGCAGAGAAGCAAAGTGGAAAGATGCTACGACGGAAGCTGCAGACACCCCGAGGCAGGAACTCACAGAATAATTGCTAGCTGCAATCATATACCGGCTCGCTTAGGAAGGCAGAGCCATGGCCCTGCCTGGATAGGGCACAGGGTTGGGAGTCTGGTGAGCAAGTTCTGCCACTGGCCAGCTGCGTGGCCCTGAGCTGTCCTCTAGCTCCATAATATGGAGCGGTGTCCAGCGACTTCTGGCACATCCACTTGTGGGCACGGCTCCAGCTGAAGTCAAGGGGAGCTGCGGGCGACCAGCCGCGATGGTCACTGACGCGCGTGGCTCTGCGTGAGCTGGGCGGAATGGAACATAGCAGCTTTGTGCGGAGGCTTGAGCTGAAGATGCAAAATGTGTTAAGGAGGCCCCACGCCTGCAGAAGCTATTCCCTGGGGCTTAAGGGCTGCAGGGCAGCTGTGTCCCACCCGGACAGCCCAAGTTGGGAAAGATTTTTGGCGGGTATTGATGAGCTCCTGGGAATCAGAAAGAAAGCAGATGACCCAAGCCGAGGAAAAGGTGAGACAGGGCACCCGTCTGACGCAGGTCTCCTTTACTGGCATAACTGGCCTGCCCCCTTCAAACACCAGGAGTCCTACAAGCAGTTGCCCCAGGCACAAGAGGTGGGCTCTGCAGAATTAACCTCAGCAGGAAAGGCTGGCATTAGGAGCTCGAGAGGCTATCCCCAGGGGGGCAGCGAAACCGAGACACGAAGGGGCTTCCATAGCAGAAAAGATGAAAAAGGCCGCGGCTGTTTAGTTCAAAGGAGGGGCAGAGAGGACCCTGCAGGGCTGTTTCCCGGGGTAATGCTCGCTGACATTAAGGTACGGTGAAAACAGGTCAAAAGGAAGATCATTTTCTTCAGGTAGCCTGTGGGACTCATGGCCACCGGATACTGTTGGGACAGGTGACATTTATTACGGGAAAAGGAGGACTGAACACTAAAAACTTAGCAGCCATGGTTCAATAATGAAGTAAGGAACAAAGAGGCCTTCAGTCTGGGCCCAAGCTCATTGCCAGCTGGAGAACAGGGAGGCCCAGGCCCAATACAGGCAAACTGCCAAGAAGACGCAGGAGGGCCTGGAGGGTCAGACCCAGTTTCTGACTCCAACTAAGCAAGATTTATTTTCAATGAATGTCTCAAGCTAAATTCAGCCCTGGCGTGTGCAAGGCGAAGCCTGGATTTTGCCCTTGCATTTTAGGTGGAAGTTTCAGCCCCAGCAAAAGCCCTCTGGTTTCTCTGGCTTCCTGGCTCCACATTTCTTCACCCCATAACCTGCTGTGGATGAAGATGGCACCGTTCTCACATCCTTATGGGACGGGACTTTGCGCTCTGCAAGCGGCAACAGCTCTCTCAAGGCCCTCTGGTCCCTTTGCTGGACAGAGGAAGGTGGCGCAGAGCACAAATTGATACGACTGATGGAGCGAAATAAAGAACGTCGCCTTCCAGCACCGTTCCACCTGGCAGGGAGCAAGGGAGACGGGCACCTTTTCCCCCAGCCCTCTTGGAGCTTGTACGTAACAGCCTCAGCCCTGGCTAACACTGACAATCCAACGTCAGAACCTCGGGAAACAGACAGGCGAGTACGCCCAGCAGCAGCACCATCACCAGGAACTTATGGTGCAGCTGCTACGCCCACCTAGACACGTGCTTCGCTCTGAGCCCATGAGCTCCTGCCCCTGGGCCGACTCTGTGCCACGCTCAGTGTGCGTGCAGGGTTTTCAGGATCCAGGCCAGAGCTCGCACGGGGCCGAAGACGGGAGGTACACATTTCAGCATGGTGCTGGCCACATCATGTTAGGACATGGCTCAGTCTTGCCTGTTCAGAGAGGGAGAGATCACCGCAGGTAGGAAGAAGCCACCTTAGAATATGGTTTGGCTACAAATCTGGGTAAACCTGGTTGGGTTTTGGAGGGTAGACAAGAGTCTTCAGCACACACACACGCTCGCTGTCACAGGCACCGGTTCACCTGCTGGAGCACTTTGGAAAGCCTCATGTACTCTGTGCAACAAGGAAAGACCCAGCTCAGGGCTGAGAGAGATGTGAGTTTCTGTGGCCCACAGCAGCCTCCTCTCCACCCTTCTGCTGCCTGTCACTGGGCTGAGGGGAGGAAGATTTCATGTCTCCACCTCTTTCCCCCATTCCCTTCCGGAGGTACCTACAGACTAGAGATGGCCTGGCCCCTCTGCCCAGGCACCCCTGGGTGTGGAGGGAGAAGCCAGATCCACACTGCTCCAACAACGCAGACTCGACCCCGCATGAGCTGTCAAATCCGCGACACACAGCGGATCTCACGCTCACTGCTGTAGCTTTTGATAACCAAGTGCTTTGCTCCCAAACAGCACACATCTCTCTCTGGCTCCTCTTGTCCAAAAACGGAGCAGAAAACCCCCAAAGGAAAGGCCAGATGTGAAGTCATCAGATTGGCAAACAGACAAGAAAAGTTCCCAGCACAGGCATGAGTCAAACCTGGTCATGAACTTCCACGTCAGACCTGCCATCGGCAATTCCACTCACTGAGCCGCCCCAACCCAGAGGTTTGGCGGAGCCCTCCCTCGCCAGCATCTCCTGCATACGGGAGGGAGAGGTGCCAGCCTGACAGCAATAGGGACTGAAGGGCTCTGCTTATCCACGGCATGGACGCAGGCCACGTGAGCTTCCCATGCACTGCTCTGTGCCCATGTGCCTCCACTCGGGCCTGCAGGGACTCGCCTCTAAGAGGGAGAGAGTAGTCTGCACTCCACTGCCCATTGCTCGCTATGCAAGGGTCGTGTGGCATTTAATAAGGAGGACACCAAGGTTATGTGGGAAACCCTCTAACCACCAGAATCAGGGCATTCCTTCAGCCCCCCATAGCTTGGATCTAATTCCACATTGGTTCCAATTCTATGCATGCTCTAGTCTATACACCACGACTGCCCTGGAAACCCTCCTGAGGTGCCACCCAAGATGACAAGCAATGCCCAGGGTGCCGCAGACCATGGGACTTTGATGGGAACCACCAGACACTTTGATGCTCACCTGGGCCGGTGTTGGAGGGTGCGAAGCAACAGCAGGCCCATCCCAGCCAGCCAGCTCAGGACTAACATTGATTAGACTGAGCAAGGGACTTGCACTCCACTAGGAGAAAGGTGGGGCCAATACCAGGGGGAGGGAGCAAAGGGGAAAAGAAGGGCTCTGAGAGAGAGTCTGAGGACTCCCCACCAGATGAGTGAGACCACCGGACCCAGCAGAAGCAGCAAGCTCTCCACAGCCCTTCCTCACCTGATTTGTGGACACTCCGGAGGCAGGAGAGGGAGGCATTAAGCCGGGCGCACTCCTCACTGTTGGCCCCAAACTTCTCCACTGTCTCACAGACCTGGTCGTCAGACATTTCCAGAAGGTCCTCCAGGCTCAGCTGGCCAGGGGTGATTTCCTAGAGATGGGAGACAGGAGAGAGGTGAGGGAGGGAGAAGCACCCTGAGGGATGAAGGCAAATCAATCTCAGAGGCAGAAAAGCCCACTCCTTAGAGCCATGACTCATGGACCTTCTTGTACAGGAGGCAGTTAAGAAACCTCCTACCTCCTACTGACACATGTAAACAGGCTTCTGCACAGCTCGAGTTCCAGCTTTGTCTCATGTTGTTTACCAGGATCCAACCACACCTGGAACTCTATACCACACAGAAACATCTAGTGGCTGAAAAATGCATTCCAAGTAAACATGTCATCATCCTGTGGACCCGTGCAGAGTAGAGACTGGCAACTTTATTAGAGGATTTCCAACTACTCGTAGACTGTTACGTGAATACATGAAGAAATCGCTCCATACCCATCTCTGAGGAAACTACAGCCTGCATTGATAGATTCCCTGAAAATAAATCTTCAGTATTAGGGAAAGATTCCTTGTTTTGGAAATATACAGAGCCAGATAGCTGCTTTCTGATCTCATGTAGACAAGACTACTAAGCAACAGCCACCCTTCTGTCTCCAGCTGCTGTCCTGGCTGAAGATAAAACCCCATGGCCCGTTGAGGGAAGAGGTGGGGATATACCAGCCTGCTGAGCAAAGCAGGGCGTAGCTTGCCAGCACACTGAGCTATTGCAGAGCTCTGTCCAGAATTCAGGAGATCTGGATTCCGCACGACATGCGGACAGTGACCTGACCTCGCCACGCCCGAATGCCCACAGCTCTGAAATACTGACACACGCCCCAATAAAGTGCTCTGATCCCCTGTGAGAGAGTGTGCACCTGTCAAAGCAAGTGCATGTGCATCTCTAACAGCTCTGCTCCTGCAACCTAAGGGGGCCCATCCGGCAGGGTGCACAGCACTCTCAGCTCACAGTGGAGTCAATGGGAGCGGGGGGTGTTAGCACCTTGCTGGATGGGAACACGTGGCAAGGCAGGCATTTTGGGGACTGCGCACTGCGACAGCACCATGCTAGCTCAGTTTGCAGTCCGTTCGCAGATGGGGCTCCACAGGGCTGATCCAGCTTGGCTGGGGCAAAGCGGGAACATGAAGGATGGAGAGGGTAAGGGCTACATCTTCAGAGGAACCTACTGCCCAGCTGACCGAGATGCTGAGGGGCTGAGTTACAGGGTGCTGAGTGCCCACTGCTCCAGCCGACATCAGCGGACACGTGGCCATGTTGGCCTAAGCGACTTGCCCTGGATCATGCAGTGAATCAGCAGCACGGTCAGAGACCCGGAACCACAGGTCCCACCCACAGCTCCGGGGCCCTGACCACTAGACAATGCTGCCGCTTTCTGCAGTGGCATCAGAGAGCTGCAACCCCACGTTCCCGAGACCACGAGAAAACTCTCCTGTCTGGTGTCCAGTGTTGAGAACAGGTTCCTGTGTGTGCAGAGCAGATTCGATTAGTGGAGCAATTCCGCCCTCTGGTGAAACCGCTGGTGAAGTGCATCTGTCGACCACTAATCCCGACTTTCCTGGGGAGTGGAAAAGACTGGCTTGCTCCCCTTTCCTCCCTGGTGCCACAACACGTCTGTGATCTCCACAGCACCACGGGCGCAGAGCCTGCCGTATGGCTCAAACACCCAACTTCCCCAAGACAGGAACCCAGAGAGCACCATCGCTAGCTAGAAATTTCCAGAGGGCAGCCGTGTTAGTCTGTGGACAGCAAACACAAGAGTCCTGTGGCACCTTATAGACTAACAGATTTCTTCGGGCAGAAGCTTTTGTGGGCTGTAACCCTGCATCTGATGAAGTGAGTTGCAGCCCACGAAAGCTTATGCCTGAAGAAATCTGTTAGTCTACAAGGTGCCACAGGACTCTCGTTGTTTTTATCGTTAGCTAGCCCGCCCTGTGGCTGAGTGGCTCTAGCCCCATTTCACCAACTAGGAAAGTGAGGCAAACAGCAGCTAAGTGACTTGCCCAAGAGCCGGAAGGCCAAAGAGCAACGCCACCCATCTGGAGAGCGAAGTGAGTCCTCAGTCCCAGGAGGGATCAGGCAAAGGTTTCGGTCGTGAAGAGTTGAACTCAGGGCAATGATTTTGCTCTCAGGCTGTCTGGCCCAGCCACCAGAGCACCCCAAGCTTACTCCACTCTTCCCTGCAAGACACGCCTCTGGAAGGGAGTGACAGTAACTTTGCCTGGTTCCTTGAAGGCTGAACGTGGCCTGGCGGGATTTGTCTACACTGAACCCAGTTCGTACCCGGTCCCGAGTGCAGTCTACCAGTTAGAGTGGGGAACCAGGAGCTGGGACTCCTGGGTTCATTCCAGAGTCTGCCCTCGACTGTATGGAGCGCTCAGCTGACGGGTTATGGAGGAACAGCATTGCTGCTCGCTGGCTGGCGAAGGTGCTGCCCCAGACAGACAGGAGCGCTGGCTCAGAGGCCGGCTGTAGAGCCGCGTGCTGAGTGGGACGGAAAGAAGACAGCGAATGGGCGTCCCACGAGGCGCAGACCGGCACACTCTAGTCCACATTTAGAAAGGACTCTAAGCTGCTTTGTGGCAGGCCACCACCTCTTGTGGCTTTCAAGACAGGCTCCTTTGGTGGGGACCTGGCCCTCCAGCCAGACTCCCTAACAGCTCCCTTTCGGAGCAACATCGTTCTTCACATCATCTCCCCCAAGTCTCCGGCCCTGGCCAGCCTCATGTCCAATAACCCCGTCAGTCTGCTGTCCCTCCGGTCCCTGCCTCGTCCGCCAAACAGAGTCCAACCTTACCTACCTGTTTCTCCACTGCTGGGTTGGGGTCTCTCACCTCCTCCACAGGACTCCTTCATCCCCTCCTCCGGATCCCACAGCCCCAGACTCGCCGCCACGCCCACCCCCCTGATGGGCTTGCTGCCCTTTCTTCCAGCCCCTAACTCACAACGCTGGCTACCCTTGAGCACCAGCCCTTTCCAAGACCCATTGCAGGGGCTGATCTTTCCCCTGCAGTTTAACCCCCTCTATTGCCCCCTCATATTGGGTCTGCTCCAACCAGTCCTCCCCAGAGAGGATCCAGCCCCTCCCCATCTCAGGCCTTCCTTCCATTCCCCTTCCTACACCCCCTCTTGCACCTGACCACACCTTCCAATCACCTGGGTCGAGCCCTCCGGCCGGGCCCCCAGGGCACCTTCGGGTAGTTGACACACAACCTTCACTCAGACCCGCATGCCCGAAGAGCGGTGTGGACTCTGCAGCACAGAGGGAGATTCGGGCTAGCCACCTGAGCTGAGACGCAGGGGTCGGAGCACCACGCGCACACGGCTAGCGGTCAGCGGCAGCGTAGACACGCCCTACATGAGACCAGCCCGTTTGCCCGAGGGGCTCAGCGTGTACTGCTCCCACTGACTGTGACGGAGTTGGGGCACGCCGGATCTCTGCCCAGGGCGGTGTCAGGACAGGAAGAGCGGATGCTGCAGGTGGGAAGGCAAAGCACTGGTCCCCCCATGCAGGTAGCAATGGAGAAAAGCCGCAGGAGGCTGCAATGAGGAGCCCACGAAGCAGGGGACCCCGAGATACCAGCGACACTGTGGAAGCCAATACAGCACCAGAGAAGAGTTTAAATCTAAAGCCTAAATAACCCCCATAAAAGGCACCACTAAAGCCCAGCTAGGGCCCATACGGGGTGATGGAGTGACAAGATAGGGACTAGACGTTCAAACCTGACTGCAAAGAGGATCCTGTTCCCGTCAGACAGTGGTTAGGCCGCACTGAAGGCCTGAGGTCTAGTCTGAAAGGCCCCAGTCTGGCCCTGCGAGGACAGCTCCCTGCACAGAGAGGCTTTTGTGCCTGAGCTACTGAATTTTCAATACTTCAACTTCCTGGAGTCACAAGTTCAAATCCTAGCAGAGCCAATTCAGCCCTTCCAATAAACACGTTCCCTGCTGTTCACCGAGCCTTTATCTTCTGGATGAGGCCTTAAAGAACAAAGTCTTGTCTGCTCCAGGCGAGACATGAAAACACACTTAGCATTTCTTCCAAGATAAGGGTTTGCCCCAATCTCCTTGGCTAAAATCTCTCCTGTCTCCAGTGTTGCATGGCACAGTGGCTCCACCCCAGAATGGGCTGCATCTCCCTGGTTCTTTGTGTGTACATTGTTTGTGGGGCGCTTTGGCAATCCTTCTGCATAACAGGTGCCACACAAGCATTAAATATCAGAAGGACCCGGGGCATCCCGACAGTCTGTGAGAGAGCTGTGGTTAGAGAAAGGGCTCGGAGGGGGACAGAGAAGGGAAGGGTCCTTGGATTCTAGTGAGGCTCAGAGACTTCTGCATGAGGCATCCATGCTGCACAGAATCATGCACTGAGGAACAAGGGGCCTTGTTTCCCCTTTTGGAGGCAGAGGCAGAGGCAGGCGCAAGTGCATGGCCCTCAGCTGCTCTGGTTGGCTTCCCGCATTGTGGGAGATGCTGCATTCCAAAGATGGGACTTGCCCTGGGGCTTCAGGACCCCCTAAAGTAGGAAGCCTGGAAGAAAAGCAGAGGCAGAGCCCAAGAGAGCAGTAACTTGACCTCTGCCTTCACTGAGCCTTTCACCAGACAGGGGGGTGGAAGCTGTGGGGCTGGGTGGGTAGAAGCGAAGGGATCAAAGCCCCTGGGGAGCAGAGGACAGCCTGAGGCAGAGATGTTTGGGGGTCTGTTCAGCAGGAGGACACACGTTTGGCCAGCTGCAGTGCTTGAATAAGAATAGAGCAAGGGACGCAGAGGCAGGCATTCTGGCCTCTAGTTCTGGCTGCACCACTCCCTTTCTGGGACTCTGGACAAGCCGCTCAGACTCTCCGTGCCTTGGTTTCCCCCACGTTTGACAAAGCCGCCTACCTCAAAGGGAATCACCAACCCAAATGCTTGTCCAGGAGGTGCTACAGAAATGCAAAGAGTATTGTCCCCGTAGCCTCTCTCTGCCAGCCAATGGGCCAGGTGTGCTGCCCACCTTCCCACCAAGAACCAGAGAGAGGCGACCAGCTCGTTTCACACCCAGTGACTTTCAGGCATTATCAAGCTGGGCCAGATACGAGCCAATAACCTAAAGACGGAACAATCCCTGACCCACCCCCACTCAGCCGAGCTCCCAGTACCCTGCACAGGCATCTGACTTTAAAAATCAACACAAAGATCCACGTGCCGCAGGTTTGAATTTAAGGTGTGCGTGGGGCAGGGGAGGGGAGGGGGATAATTCCATACAGATAACAGTATACATTGGGCCGGCATTAATGGCACAAGGAGACAACTGCAAAACCTACCTCTGCCCTCTTGTACAATTGCATTTAGGAGACAGTCTGTAATTACCCAATCGTGTATTTCTATAGCACCTCTGCTTCCATCCATGCACTGTGCAGAGCAGCAGCTAACAGTGCCTCAAACACTGTGCAAAGGAGGAGACATTTTGGACAAAGAAATGGTGAGAAAACCCCTCCCTCAGTGCCCCACGGCATTTAATTCCATAGAGAAAAGACAGGACCTTGGTTTGTAAGGTCTCATCCGGAAGAGCCATCCACAGGAAACCATTCACATATTTCTAAAACATGCTATAGCTGAGCCACAGGTTACATAGCTCAGTGCAGGTCCCCCCTCTCCCCTCGCCCCGACCGTAAACGCCAGGAAACTTCTCAGTGGAACTTTGTCTGACAACCATGGAAAGATGAAGCACATCACTAGACCTGCAGAAATTGCAGGACGTGCATTCCCTGAGTCAATCTCTTGGCAACATTTTCCCAAGCATGGAGAGCGCCTGCCCTGCAGCTGGACGCTGGGAATTCAAGGCTGAGGCAGCAAGTTCAATCAGAGTCAGCATGGGTAACATGCTCAAAGGAAAAGCGCAGCCGCAGCGGCACAAGCAACGGGAGAGGCTGGCCACACGTCTCAGATGGGATCGTACTTGGCTCTCTGGCCCACCCCTGCGGCTGTACTATTTCAGTACGCTGCCTAATCCGAGCCAGCACAGGTATATCGGCACGTCCGGCCCCAGCGCAGACCCACCCCAAGGCCCTTAGAAGAATTCTACCCACTTATCCCACAGAGCTGCTACTTCAACAGAGCAACAGGGTCTTCCTCTGAAAAGGGGCATTTTCCAAAATGGCAGCAACAATTCCACCTTGGCTCATTACGGACTCACCTGCATGCAGGAGAAAGACATCACGATACACAGCCTGGGGCAGGCTATGGCCCAGGGCAGGGGGCTGGAGTTGGGTTGTTCTCCAGTATATTTTCTTGTAATCTCTCTGATGAGCTCAGTGAAGAGGAGCGCCTCATGGCCCTGGGAACTGACTGTGCCCAGTGGAAACAGTGGCTCCAGCTGTACTCTGAGGTACAGCACCTTTGAGGACTAACTATGAACTGACCCTGCCGTAGACACTCCCTGTGGTTTGTCGTCAGCTCACTCGGTGCTCTGCACTTGGGGGACACAGGAAGACAGAGAGGTGGCTCTGAGGGTGGAGGTCAGAGCCAGACGGCCGGCTCTAAGGAGGTATCTGTAGTGCTTGGCACACCAGGAGTGAGGGGAGAAGGGGGCAGCTCCAGAAAGAAGGAGCAGAGGCACCCAGAGGCAGAGGAAGGGAACTGGCTGGAGCTCAGAGGGAAAGGAGAGGCACAGGAGCGCAGGCTGATGGGTACCCACACACAGCTTACCTCCACAACCTCCTTGCGGATGTCGACAATGCGGAACCAGTGCAGAAGCTGTGGGAACCTCTCCAGCTTGGCATTGCGCTCCTGCAGGGCCACCTTCCTCTTGCACGAGAGCTGGCGGCTGAAATACTTGACCAGCTTGCTCTGGAAGAGAAGGGAAAAGGCGTTTCGAGGCAGCTGGCACACAGCAAGCATAGATATGCACCCACCCTGCCCTCTTCCCCAAAGCCACCACGCCCCCCAGCTTTGAAGGCAAAGGGCAACCAACCACTCACCTCACACTGAAAACTTTCAGCCTCACACACCACACCTGCCAGCCAAACCCCACGAGACTGCTAATTTACCCCGATTTCCAGAGATTTATATCTTTACAAGCACAACCCCTCAAAAGCACCTGCCGGCCCTACAACTCTGTGGCAACAAAACCCGTCGCTGGGGAATCGCATGTCCGGATGGAGAGGTCAGAGTCTTTCACTGCCATACTCAAGGACCAGAACACAGTCACACCAAGCGTCTCACTCCAGAAGTGGCCCCACCTGTCCCCGGCACTGTGTGTACAGCAAAGCGTGGCAACACAAGTCAGAGTCTGCTCCTGAACAGCGAATGCTGTTTTGTTCCCATTTTTCCTCGTTTTTCCGGATCCCTGCTTAGCACAACGCCCTCTGCAAGGCACTCTGTCAACTTACTGCTCCTCTGGGAAAGGCACCACAGCTAAGCCGACACTGCTGGCCTGTGGGTAACTCTCGGGTACGGGGGAATTTGCAGAATGAACCCAGGCCTGTCAGGGATCCAAACACCACGCGCCCTCTTTTAAAAGCTTTGCAGAAGCACCCACCAATCTGTGGGTGCGACCGGCACCATTCCCCGTGCATCGAGCATCACTGAAATGGATGAAGGCAGAAACGTGGACACTACGGCTTGTGAATTGGGTCTTGGGGAGACAGCCAGCTCAGGAACATCAGCAGGAGAGAGGCGATGACAGCAAGCCATCTCTGTTCACGCCAGCTGACGTCCCTGCCGCAGATTACATACCAGCCCGCATTGTACTCCCAGCAGCAAACGGGTCCACCTCCCTCTGCAAGGGCCAAGCTCTCCAATCAGCACAGACTTCACCGGTATACAGCACCGAGCAGCACTAATGCATTTCAGCACAAGCCCGTGCAGACCACAGAGGGTTAAATGAACTTTGGGGGGTCGGGGGCCAGCGGCACCCAGGGTTAGAATTCAGCCCGTGGAAGCATCCAGCTGATAGGAAGAAGCCACCTTCAGAGCTGCAGCCCTTGCAGGGAGATGATTGGAGCAGCTACAGCCAGAGACGACAGCTGGCAATTGGACACATTTTTCAATCTGTTAAATGTTAGTTTTTAAAAGTGCCCCAGGACTCTGCTGTTTCTCTGCAATAGACTAACACGGCGCCTGCTTTGAAATTTTTCAATCAGTGGCTAGCGTATAATTTGATGGGCCCCAGAATCTTCCTCATCTCTGGGCCCCCTTCCCACAGGAACCCATAGGTATGAAATTTGTGGGGCCCGGGAATGGCATTTCCTGGCATTCCCACTTACTTTAACCACTGATTGGGATCCATGTGCCCGGTGCCATAGGAAGCTTTGAAAACCTGCCCTTCAGGTTCCCTTTACAGCTCCTTCTTCCCCAGAGAGCGCTTTAGAGTAGAGACATCCTTCCTTTCCTGGGTGACTCCGAACACTCCCACCAAAGTCAGTGTAACTGCTGCCACATCTTCTACCTTTCCTCTTATGTGCACTGCTGGCCCAGGCCCACGCACTCAGCGCCTGGCAGGATCAATCCTCATGGCATCTTCTTTACTATTACTGTTAACACCACAGCAAGTGCCTCCTGGTGCGAATCAAAGGACAGGAGTCCTGAGCAGCTAATCAGCTTATGGCTCCCACCATCAATGCCTTTCGGTCAGAAGAAGGGGCTGGCAGACAGGATCCTGCTGCTGTCTCTGCCACTGAGTTACTCTGTGACCTCAGCCAGGGAGCAACGGGTATAACGACATCCTGACGGGCCCCAAATCTGCTTTTGTGAGGCAGACCTGGGGGCTGTTGGCACCTGGTGCACAGGCAGATCTGCTTCTCTTCTCTCTGCTCTTCCACACACGCTTAGAGCTAGGACCTTCCAAGCCAAATTTCAAAGCAGCCGCTTATGCACATTCTGCAGCTGTCCCTGACAACTGCAGTTTGAACGGACTTTCAGGTTTTGAACTGGAATGATGCAAAACACCCAGACCTGCTACACTGAAACAGAGAATAAACTATTGCTCCTTTAAGACAGCATCACAGAAGGAAACCCGCTGCAATCCCCAGTCCTTGCCTTTCAGCTTGGAAATTCTGTGCTGTTTCTGTGGGACGCCAGGTGGCAGTGAGCCACCATACATGCCTGGTTGAAAATTCCCATTTCCACACATCCCCTGCAAGATGCATTGTTATTAATGTGACATAAAGCGCTCCCAAAAATATAAGGGTGAAACACATGACACCCCTAAAAATAGCAGCGCCAGCCTGCTTGCAGTGAAATCACTTTTAGAGCTCCCTTTGACTCCAGCGCTTGATGGGGCTACCCTTTAAGTGCTCGCCGATATAAAGGCTGCGCACCTGGACCTCAGAAAGAAGTGTTAACAGATGGGCAAAGGTTAAAGAGAGCTGAGATGAAAATAGCCCCTTCAAGTTCTAGGGATTTTTTTTTTAAGTCAATCGCCAAAGATTTAAAAAAAACACAGACATAAACAGAACCTAAAAATCCCCAACAAGATGTGTGCGAAGCCACCCAGCTAACCCAGGACTGGATCTGTAATACTTGGCCCTGTTCCCCATGAGCTCCCTCAGGTTTGTCCCATCTAGTTCTTGCTCCATGTCCCCATCATGCCCTGGATTTTCAAGCACAGATCCTCCCTACACCCCGTTAAAGCCAGCAGGAGCCCGCACTGCTGGAGGGGACTGCTTTAGCAGATCGCAATGGCTAGTTCTGAGACGCTGACGTTTATTCAGAACACCCAGCGCATTTCTGGGTGCTCAGGGAACATGGTATTCAAAAAAAAATCACCTCCCCCCCCCAAAGAGCCTATAATTTTGCAAGTTACATAACTCTAAAACCTAGAGCAATGCATCACTCACGGGGCTTTGCTCCTTTATTTTATCAAGCTGTAGCTTAGTTATTTTCTCGCTACCTCAGTAGTAAATATAGCATTTCGTACGGCAGCGATAGTGTTCCCTACAGGCCAATTTCTCCACTCACAAAGGTAAAACATGGGTCCAGTAAAAGCACTTTACATCACTGTAACTGCTAGGAAAGTGTAGCTCACACATGCATTGGCGGTTTGGTGCAGGGGGAATGAAAAGACTCTAATGGGAGCAATGGAGACACAGAGCAAGCCTTTCGAGTGATGTTTTCCAGGCTTCAGCTGGGAAATGATTTGCTCGCTGCTCCGACGGGATTATTGCCTCCTCTGACGGGCCAGGTCGATGGCGTACAGCGGAATAGGATTGTTGGGATCAATGAAGGGATCCCAGCTGATGGCTGAACATTATTTTGTAAGTGTCACTTTAAAAACGAGCGGGTCAGGTTCTTCCAAGTCTAATGTCAAGGTGGAGACTTGGAGAAAGGGGGCTGCTGAGCAGGGGCCATGATCCTGTTTTTACCCCCTCGCCTGAGCCTATAAATCGGCAGGATTTACCCACAAGGAAAATCCGGCATGGGAGCGAGAGGCTGCCCCAACCACTAATCTGTCTCCAGTCTCCCTAGCTGGCCAGCAAAAACAGAAGAAGATCCTGGCTCTGCGTCTACCTGGGCTGTATTGGGGCAGTGCACCATTACTGGAGAAGGAAAAGAGGCTAAAAGGCTGTCAGGGGAGCCATGGATCCACCCCACCTCCCAGCATCCCTAACCCGCCTTATTCACCCTGGCAACAGGCCAGTGCAAGGGTCCCGAGTCAGGCCTGTGGAGCCTCTTGACGCTGTGGTCAACAGAGAAACCGAGCCAAAGCACCTCCTTCCCGTGCACACCCCGAGGGGCCCTCCTGCAGGCCGTCGCTCCAGCAGGGTTGAGCCCGGAGGGGACCAGTCAATAGCAGACGCAGTTGCTTGTCAGAGGACGCAGAGAGATGTCCTGACCCACGGACAAGATCTACACTGATGATGCGCCTTTAAAGGGTTCTTACTCTTCCATGACAAACACTTGTATAAAGAGGAGAAGCATTGCAAGCTGGGTGTTTGTTCTGAGTAACAAAAGCCGGCTTCTCTTCCCCTGCACCGTGCATGGTCATTCACTGGTCGTCTCTCTCTGGTGTTCCTTTGACAGTCGTGCAAGCAAAGAGCTGAATAAACCTGAGTGAAACCGGAGGGGTGCAAGGATGCGATAAATAAATGCGTTAGTCTTAAAAAGTGCCACAGGATTTATTTGTTTTGTGGACCTAGACCAACACAGGTACCCTCCGGAGCCTGCTAACCCTCGGCTCTCCCGTGGGA
>ML685811.1:988031-1005421 GCA_007922175.1 Pelusios castaneus
AAGGAGGGCAGGGCAGAGAAAGGAGGGCAGGGCAGGGCAGAGAAAGGAGGGCAGGGCAGGGCAGGGCAGGGCAAGGAAAAGAAGGCAAAGAAATAAACAAGCCGAGGCCGCTAGCGGCGGGGACCCGAACGCGGCCCCGGCAGGGCAGAGCGGACCCCGGCACCTGAGACTGATCCTGGCCCCGGGCCGGGAGGCTGACGCTGCCGTCGGAGTGGAGCCGACCCCGGCCCTGGGCGGGGAAGTCGAGGCGGCCGGTGGGTGGGAGACCGGGAGCCTGCCCCAGCCGCGGCCACCCCACTGCCCCGGCCGCATGGGGCAGGCAGGCAGGCGCACATGCCCTGGCCCTGAGCCTACCTGCTCCGCCCTGGGGCAGGCAGGGCCAGCCCAGAGGCCGGGTTGATGTCGGATCTCCGCCTGAAAGCCGCAGCCCCGGGGGTCTGGAGGGAGCGGTGGGGGCTGCTGGCCTGCGCGGGGGTCTGTCCGTGCTGTGCGGGGGTTGCGACGGCCACTGTGCAGCCGCGCACCCGCGCAACTTAAAGGGAACAGTGCCCTCCACCCCTCCCCAGCCCCCACCAGTCTCCTTGTCCCCATGTCCCCCCCACCCCTCTCCAGGCCTCCCTCCAGCCCCTTCCCAGCCCCCTTACCTGGCCGGAGGTTCGGAGCTGCAGGGACAGCCGGCAGAGGGGCTTCTCGGCCAGGCTGCTCCCACCCTGAGCAGCTCTGTCTGACATGCTCAGAGAGGGAGATTTGAATCTCCCCAGCCCGGCCGCAGCAGGAGTCTGCACAGAGGGAACAAGGCCGAAGGGAGCCACAAGAGGGAGGCTGAAGAGCCGCATGCGGCTCCGGAGCCGCGGGTTGCCGACCCCTGGGCTAGGCTAACAAGACTTATTTTTCCCAAGCCAGAACCTGGGATCAAAGTGGATACTGAACCATCAAAGTCCCCAGCCGAAGGAAGAGACATAATGGGCTAAGCATGCTAGAGATGAGTCTGTGGAGCTGTCTGTCTCTCCTGAGACAGGAGCAGGGGGTCCGGCTGGGTGGAACTTCCCCCAAACTTTCGAGGAATGAATAAAGTTCAGGGAAGACCCACATATCTGTGGGGATCAGTTCTGGGTCGGGTTCTGTTCAATATTTTCATCAGTGATTTAGATGATGGCATAGAGAGCACACTCATAAAGTTTGCGGATGATACCAGGCTGGGGGGGTCGGGGGGGGGTGCGAGTGCTTTGGAGGATTGGATCACAATTCATAATGATTTGGACAAACTGGCGAAATGCTCTGAGGTAAATAGGATGAAATTCAATAAAGATAAGGACCAAGTACTCCACTTAGGAAAGAACAATCCATTGCACACATACAAACTGGGCAATGACTGCCTAGGAAGGAGTACTGCCGAAAGGGATCTGGGTGTCAGAGTGGACCACAAGGTAAATATGACTCAGCCGTGTAACACTGTTGCAAAAAACGCAAACACCATTCTGGGATGTATTAACAGGAGTATTGTAAAAAAGACACAAGAAGTAATTCTTCTGCTCTGCTCTGCTCTGCCCTGATTAGGCCTCAGCTGGAGTATCGTGTCCAGTTCTGGATGCCTCATTTCAGGAAAGATGTGGAGAAATTGGGGAAAGTCCAGAGAAGAGCAACACGAATGATAAAAGGTCTGGAACACTCGACTTAGGAGGGAAGATGGAAAGAGTTGGGTTTGTCTAGTCTGGAAAAGAAGAGACTGAGAGAAGACATGATAACAGTTTTCAAGTACCTAAAAGGTTGTCACGAGGAAGAAGGAGAAAAATTGTTCTCCTTAACCGCCAATAATAGGACAAGAATCAATGGGCTTAAATTACAGCAAGGGAGCCTTAGGTTGGACATTAGGAAAAACTTCCTAACTCTCAGGGTGATTAACCACTGGAATAAATTGCCTCGGGAGATTGTGGAATCTCCATCCTTGGAGGTTTTTAAGGGCAGGTGAGACAAGCACCTCTCAGGGATGGTTTAAGAGGGTATTTGGTCCTGCCATGAGTGCAGGGGACTGGACACGATGACCTCTCATGGTCCCTTCCAGTTTCTGTGGATGCGTCTACACTTACAAATTAAGCCGACTTAATTTACTCTGCGTCCACACTACATTTTCCTTAAGTCGACTTAAGCAGCTGCTTAAGTCGAGTTAAGGAAAATTAAAGTCGACTTTACTAAACCTAGTTTTAAGTCGACTTTTCTGGCTAAGTCGACTTTAGAAAGTCAACTTAGCCAGTGTGGACGCAAAGTAGCCCTAAGTCAACTTTAAGTCGACTTAGGGGGCTTCAGGGCTTCCCCACTGCCCTCCCTGCCAGGGTGGCTGGCACAGCCACAGCCTGGCATCCCCCCCACCCTGCTCCTATGCCCTGCCAGGGTCCCTGTCCCCCTCAGCCCCCATTGTACCCAGGTACAATGGGGCAAAGGCTGAGCCCCCTGGCACTTGGCAAGGGGTGCCCCCCTGCCACCGTGGACCTGTCCCAGGTCCACCTAGCCCCTACAATTTGACCTAGGCATCCAGTGTGGACGCTCTAGGTCGATTTGGCAGGGTCTCCTCTAAGTCGACTTAATTTTTGAGTGGGGGCATGCTAAGTTGACTTAAATAAACAAGTGTAGACGTAGCCTGTGAGTCCATGTCCAGGACTTTTGCTTTTTTATCTCTTCTCTCTCTGAGCTACTGCACCTACGGGTAATAAATAATGCTTTGTTTTGAAGCTGTTCTGAGTCACTTTAGTCAGCCACTAGTCAAAGCTTCCCAAAGAAAAAGAGCTTCCAGGAGCAAAACACAGCTGGTCCAGTTGTGGTAACATAAGTGGGTAATTGGGGAGGAGTAGGACTGCAACCCAGAGACCAAATTCCAGATGGGTTGGACCACAGGGGTTCCACCATAATGAGAGGTGAAGGAAGCCACGCTTGTGGGGTGCACTCAAGATGGGGGTCTAAGGAATAGCTTGGCAGTGGGAGGCCACGGCAACACTGGGAACTCCTCGCAGCAGGACCTGTCTTTTGTTGTGTACATATATA
Source organism: Pelusios castaneus (assembly GCA_007922175.1). Taxonomy (NCBI): domain Eukaryota; kingdom Metazoa; phylum Chordata; order Testudines; family Pelomedusidae; genus Pelusios; species Pelusios castaneus. The sequence continues at coordinate 991,068 of ML685811.1, forward strand.
GGGCCTAGTACAGAGACAAGGGCCTCTCTTAACCACCAGCACACAAATACTAATGCTGGCAAGAGTTCATAGAAGATAGCATGCACTCCTGGCGTGGTGTAGATTCTTGTTCCACACAAGCCCCCTGGGTGCAGAGTAAAAAGGATGTAAAAAGTAAAAAAAGTAAAGTAAAAAGACAGTAAAAAGGATGCAGGTCATGGGGAAGCCATAGGCTTAATATACATTTATTGGGAAATTCAGCACCAGTCAACAGAATTACACAAGTTACGCAGAGTACCTTATTCCAAAGGGGGAGCCGTGTTAATCTAAACAAACAAGGAGCCCTGTGGCACTTTTAAAGACTAACACATTTATTTATTGCATCAGCTTTCGTGGATGAAGTCCCACTTCATCAGATGCCAGAACGCGGAAAAAACGTTTTTCAATGTAATTTTTCAGTGTACGTTTTTTTCGCTTTCTGGCATCTGATGAAGTGGCACTTCCCCCATGAAAGCTCATGCAACTCCTGTCCTGTCAATTTCCTAACTTCCGTTTAGCACGCTGCACCAATGAGAACTGCATTCCTGTTGACGTAGCACTGCAACTCTTGAGGAGGTGGTTTAATTGAATCGACTTCCAGATCGATTGAGTAGGTCTTCACTGCCGCTCAATCAATCCAGATTGATTGATTGACTGAATGGCGGAAAATTTGCCCCTGTCACTGTGCACGTATACATTAAAAGAGCAAGAGTGCTGGCTAATCTACCGTTAAAACACAGATGGGCTCTGCCAGCTGCTCCAACCCCTGGATTACTTCCCAGCACCCCCCATTCTCCCCCCAGCTATTTGAGCAGGTCTTTAGGGAATGGCACAGCAGGATGATGACAGGAGTATATCTGAGATACAAAAAAAGAGGACATCTAGATAAGTCTGAGCCCATAAAACTGGACAGCTGGCAGTGTGCACTGAGCACCCTTAGATTTCCCAGGACAGCCCCCTTAAAACATGGTGCATGGGAATTCATGGACAGGTGGCACCCTAATCCTCACTAGAGCGTCCATAAAAGATGTCAGGGCACTTTTCACAAGACTAGAGCAGTAAACCCCAGTGTCCAAGCCAAGTTCCAACCTGGATACAGACAACCTGACTCTTTCAAATCCCCCTTGCAATTTCATATGACTGCATTATTCTTCTTCACTTCTTGTCCTAACCTGTTGTTTCTGTTAAATGGCTGCCACGTTCCACCCCAGAAGTGGCTACATTTTAGGGGCAGGGGAAGAGATTCCTGCATAGACAGTTTGAAAAACCCTTTGGGATCCCTGAGGATGAAAGGCCCTATAAACATATAAAGTGTCGTTATGACTGTTAGTTTATGCATGAAAAGTAAAGCAGATGTCTCTCACTAGAGCGCTATGTGCACAAAATGAGTGTCTGATTGCAGGATTTGAATACTCAGTTCAATTTTCATGCACTTTATCGAGCTAGCTAGCAGTCCATAGCATTTATAGCTGGACACAGACACCTGACAGGACTCCATCCTAGGTCCACTGCAAAACCAGCTCCTGAGCTTGCAAGATGAAGTGCAGCTGATGTTCCAAGGCGCACACCAAACACATGGTGATATATCTGAAGACTGGATGAAGCCAGTTGTCTTATTTTAGAACTATTCAGCAGAATCTTGCAATAAATCAGGCACAATGCAAAGTTATTTAATACTTGCCACAATCAATCTCCCTCTGCCCTCCTTGAGGTGAACAACAGTCATCTAATCCAAAGAAGGGGTCTGAGGGTACCTTTGTCTGTGATGGAATTCATTCCTCATTCTGGAGTCCCTAAAGATGCCTTAAAGGGCAACGTTTGGCCTGTGAAATGCACCAAATAGGGTGTGTTTTCAAAACAGTTTCCCCTCTGTGGATATTTTATTCCCCACCCCACCACCACTGTTGCAAAACACAGCTAAACAGTACCCTGGGGAGGGAGAGAGACTGGTTACAGTGTGTTTGTACAACACTTCGCACAATGGGGTCCCTGTCTATGACTACGGCTCCTGGGGCTATGGTAATGCATAATATCATCCATGGGAATAGAGGATTTGCCATAGAAGATCAACCCTCCACTGCCACATCCCGCCTCCAGAAACACCTGACGCTTCAGAAGACTGCAAACCTTTCTCCCAATAATGCACCTGGGCACTAACCAACATGCACTTTGCATTCGGCAACTCCCGAAGTGCTGAAGCCCAGCCCTCCAAAGGTGGTTAGGTGGCTGATTTCAGTGGGAGTCAGGAACATAAATATCTATGGCTATGTCTACACTACAAAAAGTTAGGTCGACGTAAAGTCAACCTTATTAGGTCTACTTAACGAAGTGCTTCCCCTAAACGGGGACCTAACTGCCCTTAGGTCGACCTAATAAAGTGGACTTACGCGTCCACCTTGTGCTCAGGTCGACCTACGGAGTCGACTTAAGGGTTAAGTTGACCTAACCGGAGATTCTTATGAAGTCGACCTAAACTTTCATTAAGTCGATTTAAGGAATTTCTTAACTCGACTTAATGAAAGCCTTGTGTGGACACGGACTAAGTTAGGTTGACTTAAGCCTCCTTAAGTCGACCTAACTTGCCAGTGTAGACAGAGCCTTTGAGGTGCTGGGTCTGACTCCCCAAATCAGACTAAGGTCACTGGGAGTGGAAGGTGCCCAACATCTAACAGAATCAGGCTCCAAGCACACACCTGTATTTGGATTCTTTCTTCTGTCCATCTGCAGGCAAAGCACAGTGTATATTCTTTGGCTCAGAGAGTGCATTGTGGTTTTCCCATGGCACGGCAGTAAATGTGTGATTGGGGAGTGTGTCTTCACAAAGGGCAGATACCCAACAGCTGGGCTCATCTGCAGGCCTGTTTATGTTTCCAATGGAAAGCCAAATGCCAAATTCTATAATTAAATAAAAAGGACGAGGCTATAACATGTATCAATTTGGTTCAGATTTACAATCTATGACATGCACTTGAAAATGACGCAATCACTGACCGGCTTTTCAGAAGTTAGAGAGATGCTGTCAGCATTTCCCCTCTCCCAGTTTTTTCTTGAAAGGGCCTGAGAATAAAATCTATGTTCCATTAATTTTATTCTCTTCTTTGCTTTCTCCCCATCCTACCCCCATTACCTCATAAGCACACTTGGGCTATATCTACACTTACCAAAGTTAGTTCGAGTTAGTTAATTCGAACTAATTTTAGTTAGTTTGAATTAAGTTAATTCGACCTAGCACGGCCCCACTAGAATGCTAGCTCGAATTAGCCATGGCCATGCAGGGCACTTGCTTAGTTTGAATTAGTCAGTTGCATGAAGGTCAATCTGCCGATTAGTTCGAACGAAGCAGTTAGTTCGAACTAACATGGGCACATTGACTTAATTCAAACAAACTATTTCAAATTAAGGGTTAGTTCGAAGTAAAATGAGGTTTTACTAATTGGAACTAACTTTTCCTTAATTTGACTTGAGGAACTGCTTAAGTCGAATTAAGGAAACTCAAGTGTAGACACAGAGTAAATTAAGTCGACCTAAACCTGCTTAAGTTGACTTAATTTACAAGTGTAGATGCACCCATCTTTATTAGGGTTTGCTCATGAGTGCTGAGACGCTGGCATGGATTGGAGTGTTTCTAGTTTAAGAAAATACACTGAGAGGTGGTCTAGTTAAAGACATCTCTTCAAAATGTACTAAGACAAAGAAAATGGGTGATTTAAGAAATTAATGAGATTATAGGGCGGATTCTGATCTTGCTCCCACAACTCCACTGTTGCCAGTTCTCCAACTTTTATCTTGAATCTTGGTCTATTAGGTATTTTTCTTAAAAGTCCCAGCTCCTGGAGTCATATGACTATATGAAAATCTCAACTTTTGTGCTAAAAAAAATGGTTTCTAGATATCATGGTGACAGAGAAAAGCTTGAAAATGTGACCCAACTGCACCCTAAACCAGAAACAAGTAAAAAGAAAACCAGTAATTTTTTTTTAAAATGTCATGATTTTTTGGTGCTTGACTCCTGCTTTTCGAACGTTTGTGGTTGGCCACACGGAAGTCGAGAATAAGAGCAGTGAAATCAGTCAGATTAAAATCAGAGCCTTTCACCACTTCCAACGCTGCTCAGGGCAGTAACAGGAATGAACGGTTACTGCCATCCAGTGCGTGGTGGGTCTCAGGCACTTCTCAGTGGGCAATGACTGGCGTTACGTGTTCTGCCCAGCCATGTGCTAGGCACTTTAAGACATAGGGAAAGGGGATCCCCACTCTCAAGAGCCTACACAAAAACGTGTACCACTTTACCTTTCTACGGGTCGAGTTAAAACACTAAAACTGCCTTGTGTGGCGTACGCTGGAATAGCTTATTCCTATACAGGCAGAGGAAAAAGCGATACTGGTATAAGACACTCTGGTACCAACAGAATAATGTCCATTCTAGGGAATGTACTGATGTAACTATATCCATATAAAAATAAATCACACCCTCAATAGTGGGGTAGGGCCCAAGCACAGGCTATTGGTCAGGCCCAAGAAAATTTAGCCATAACCATCAGAATGGGCTGGAACTGGGTTCCCTGACGACAATCTCATCCCAGTAGGCTGTGAATGGGTTCTCTGATGAAAGACTCATCAGAGGGGCCGAGGAATGAATGAGTCACAGAGTCTGAACTCCCTGCTCATCCCAGGAAGGGCAGGATTGAAGTGTACTGCCCAGGGCAGGGGTGGGAAGACTGTAATGCAAGCGCCGCGGGTGTCCTTCTTGGATGGTTAACAAAGGACTTTGATCACCAGAGCAGTCACATTTCACCAGCATTAAACATACACACACGGGGAAAATGAATTCTGTGGACTCAGAAATAAAGGGAAGAAAACAGAGTAAGAGTTAGATTAACACTTGTTTCAGCCATCTGGGACAAGGAACCCTTTGCATTTTGCATACTGTTATGAAAGACTGTGGCATGCAGCGATATTTCTCAGCCATAATGATCCCGTTACTTTATTTCCTGGAACACGACGTGTATCTACAAGCACAATGGGGCCCTGAGTGCTGTTCAAGGGCTAGAGACACCATGGTCACTGTTCTGTCAGGGCGTTGTTATAAATTATTATAATACATTGCTGGGAAACACGGGTTTAGGGCTGTAAACAATGCTGCACGGCGTGGGCTGTGAAATGCAGCACTGGCTGGCGCGATGCAGAGTGTGGACAGAGGTTCAGCGGCCGTAATCCATACAGCTGTGTTGGTGCACACCAAACCTCACCAGTAACATCACTAGTGCAAGTCCCTCCTCTGCAGACATGTCCATCCTCTTGCAACAAACACAAAGCCACCCAGGACTTCCTTAGCCCAGCATGGGCCCCTCAGAATGTCGCACTAACAGCACAACAGAATTCAGACTCACTTACTCCAAAATCACTGACTTCAAGCCACATGAGCTAGAGAAGACTCTTTAACTGTTAGCAGTACAGGGTCTCTGAAACGTGGCAGTGAAATTACTTTCCACTATCCAAATACAAGGTGACAAATGGCCGCTGCGGGCTAAAGAGAGGACAGGAAAGATTTACACTAGAAAGGAATCCAACCCCCAGTATTTTTGACTCAGGCGTCAAACTTTCCAAAACATGAGGAAGTTTAGATCCAATGTTCTGGTCTGGCCTATTATCAAGGGATAGGCCCTCTGCAACATCTGGATCCAAATCCAGATTACAAAACACAGTGGACAAACCCAAAACTCTAGACAGTTTGGATCTAAGGTTTTGTTACTAGCTGGTATTTCACTTCTGATCTACTGAACCCAGGTGGCCTGAGATGGGGGGGGGGGGGAATCCAATGACTCTCCCAATTAGCTTTTTGGTAAACAGGACTGCTGCTAACAATGAGATCTGAAAGCATCTCAAAAAAGGTCACAAGAATTGCCTTCAGTGGAGAGTACAGAGGTGGCTACCAGCTCCCTCACGGTCACTATAACATGGTAAACAATCATTTAAAAAAATAATTGAATTGAGGATTAGTTGAACAGAATCGAGCGAAAAATACAAGACTTGATTTACCCCCTTGGGTTACTCCAGGTTCATGCTGATGTCATTCCCCTGAACTTAACAGAATGGAGTCTAGTGTAGATCGAAACCCATCTGTCATGTATTCTGTTCTGCACTATGCACACAACCTCAGGAAAACTCAAACCTAAAATCTGTGATTGTTATTAGCCTTACAATAACGCTGAGAGACCCTGGTAGAGATCTAAGTCCCGCTGTGTTAGGGACATACTCAAAGGGAGACAGGGCCCCCCATCCCACAAGAGGAAGGGAAGGGGACTAGGGGAAACATAGGTATGAAGAGGGCAGGTGGCTTGCGCAAAGTCACAGAGCAGATCGGAGCAGAGCCAGAGAGATGGTGTCCATGTTTCTGGGGTTGCAGACTGGAGCCCTCTCCACTGAAGGACATTGTGTCTATCAGCACATCATGTAAATCTATAATTCCAGCAAGAGAGGGGGAAAATCATATTCACTTAACAAAATGTTCTTCTAAAAATTAAATTGTTTCAGAAAAATGCAAAACTTTTCAGGTCTAAATCAGAGGTGTTGCGTAACCACTGCCATCAGATAATATTCCCCATGCAGAGACGTGCCCCAGTGAGGACTCCCCCAGATGCACACAAAACAATGCCTTAGTAACCAAGGCCTGATAGTCCCCTGAAATCAACAGGAGTCTCTTCCCTGAGCAGGGTGCTCTGGATCAGGCCGCCAGTGCACGGCCATTCCATGAGGACAGGAGCTAGCTGGCTATTTTTATGCCACATGCTGACAAACCAGCACTATCTGACTTGATTCTTTGCAGACAGATGGAAATCTACAAAACACCTCCTCTTCATTGGGACTCAGAGCCTACGTCATGTCCTTGGGATTTTGTGGTGGCAAAGCTCCAGGGCCGAGTTCTGATCTCTCTTAGACTGCTGTAAATCCAGAGAAATGCCACTGAAACCCACTGACTTTGATGGAGTCACTCCAGATTGTCCCAGAGACCAGAATCTGGCCCTGAGTTTACCATTTATCACTCCCTTACTGGAAATCATCTTGTTTCTATAATCGAAACGCCATCAGTCAGCACCTCTGTGAAAACCTGGGCAGATGCCTTTGTCAGACAGCTTACTCTTACCGCAGCCACCTGTTGACTCAAACAGAGTTTGCCAGCTGATCTCCTCGGTGCAGCAGGGCCTGGCTTTTAAATCAGACACCGATGATTTGTCCCCGCACACTTACACCAGGCACACAACAGGGAATTCCCGTTTTGCTCGGTTGATACCGTCAGGGAAATCTCTTCCCCTTGATTGCTATTCATGCAGCACTCTACACGCCTGGGAGATTGAAATGATCCTCATGTCAAACTTCATCCCTCAGAGACAGCATGGTCCAGCAGATAAGAGTACCGAGCTAGGACCAGATATTGCAGGAACTGCCACAGGCAAACTGTTCCACCTCTTTGTGCTTCTGTTCCCCTCCCACCCTTCGTCTGGACCGTTCAGACCATAAGTGCCTCAGCACAAGAGCGGTCTCGGGCGGTGTGTTTGCACAGCATTGGTCACAACAGGGCTCTCATCTGGGTGCCCCCAACAGCAGTAATGACCCATCATCATCCCCAACAAAATACGCCCAACCCACGCCAACCTGCTACCCGAGTGATGTGTGCTATTGGCAGAGCAAATTTCAGCCCAGCTCTCCAGGTGCTTTGCACTCAGTAAACCCCGTAACACGGCTCTGCTGAACGTACCTTTGAGTAGGCCCATCATACAGGTGGGGAAACTGAGACACAGAACAATTAAGTGATTTGTCCACGATCATGAGTGAGACTTGCTCTAACCACTACAGAAAACTCTCTTCTATGGGAAAGGAAACTGACCTCTCATAATAGGAATCCACGCCAATGAAATGTTTCTTTCATGAAACCTAATGTTAAATGTTAAATGGTGAGTGTGTATTGTAAATATAAATGAGAGAGCAGCGTATTAAGAATTACATGCATCATAACTGATTGATACACAGATTAAAGTGCTCCAATGACATCAGGGGCTATCCGGGATTTGCTTTCATGGTTTATGGACCTGCCAGGTGCTCTTTGGGGCAAGGCGGTCTTTTTGCTCCGTGTTTGCACAGCACCTAGCCCCACGGGCTCCTGGTCCATGCCTGGCACTCGCAGGCACTACAGTAATACAGACCATAATGATAGCCACATTGGGATATTATTCATTGCAGGTTTTCAGAATATTTTACGTACCATAAGGACTACATCTCCTACATGAGCTATACCTGCTAGCTGCCAGTGGGAGGCAGCACAGAAGCGCCCAGACACCGTGCAATGAGTGTGGTGCAAACGCCTAGTTAGATAGGCAACAGAGTCTTGTGGCACTTTTAAAGACTAACAGATTTATTAATCGCATGAGCTTTCGTGGGAGAAAATCCCACTTCGATAGACTAACACGGCTACCCCTTTGGAATTTGACTAGTTAGATAGGGTATATGCAGACCAGGAAAACTGCTTTGTTGAGTCTCCCATTAGATTGTCCGGATGAATAATGAGGCAAAGGTCCAAAAGATGCAGCAGAGGATGGGTTATTTATCATCCATTTACCTCATCCCCCAATTGCTCCATTTCTCCTTAGCTGCCACCGCACGCAGAAGTCAAAAGCAACAAGTGAGTTGGGGTGCCTTGATTGTGCAGCATCTCACTTGAGAAGGGCCCTAATTTCAGGAACTGCTGACCACTCATGCTGAAAACCAACCGTGAGCACTGATGACAAGGCACCCCAAATCAATAGTCACTTTTGAACATCTTGGCCAGAGAGATTTTGTGTAACCGTTGGCTAACCCCCATACAACTTCAGTGCCTCTCTGCGAGAAAGCTTTAAGTCAAATGTTTTAGTAAATTGCATGCCAGAGAGAGCAATCTATTAGCTCACAGGAGAGATTCCTTTTGCCTTTAAAATCCATGAATCATTACGATCTTCTAGATCAATCTCTTACCGAGCACACGTCACAGGTTTGCCATGGACCGAGGCATGCATGGTCCTCCACACCAACATGCTGCAGAGCCGACCTAGAGGGACCAATCCTAAACAGAGGGGATAGGTGATCTCCATGTACACTAAGTCCTTGGCTTCTCCACTGAGAACTTCCCCAGGTACTAGATGATGCTGTGAATTACACAACACGTCAGCTAGTAGCTTACGCACAGCCCATGCTCCCTTTCACCAGAAGTTCCCCTGTATAAACCAAACCACATGATGACCACCAGTTTCAATAGCAATTAGTCATGACCACAAATGTTTTTCCTTTTAATTTGCTATTTAAATTGCTTAAATTGTAGACCAGCTCTTGGAAATAGGTTGGTAAAAATGCCATAGTGGGGTTCCCTAGGAGTTGTCTCCCTGGGATTTCAGAATCCCAGCTGCTCAGTTCACAGGAGAGATTGCCTAGGATCTGAAAGCCACTCCCGGGGCCTGCCCAAGGGTCCCTCAGTTCCCTACAGCGGCTAGCTCACGGTGTGGTTCTTTTAGCTCAACAGGTGGCAGCCTGTGCCTTTCTGGAGAAAAAAGTTATGAGTTTACTCCCCCGGCTGCTTGCATGGGGTTGGCGGTGGGATCATTAGGGCACACCCAGCAACGCACAGTCTGTAGGGCCCTAGAGGTATTGGTTGGTTCTTATGGTCTCCAGAAGACACGATACCACAGCAAACCCGGGTCCCCATGGCCTCGCACCTGATGTAATTGCTGATGCCTGAGCATTATGGGCATGCAATGCGACGAGTCTAATGCTGCAAAGGAGTTATTGGGGGGAACTGGGCCTCGCATCGCAGCAGCCAGCCTAAATCCTTTCTGTTTCTCCAGGACCCAGGAAGTGTCCTGCAGATTCTTCATGGTTCACACATTTTAAACCACTGTCTCCTAGCTCCTACATCCTGGTCCCAGCCAACTGCTCCCAGTTGACTGGACACAGCGTCTTTCAGGGCCCCTTCTCTAACCAGGGGAGGCTGAGTGATGTGAAACACAACTTGCCCCCGACTATGGGGCTGAGCACTGGCTGGCTTTGCCGTTGCAGAGAGAGGGAGAACAGGAGCTGAACAGTTGGCTCTGGCAGTTAGCAGGGCAAAGCGCCCCCGACTCAGCTCCTGTCTCTCTATTATCCATTTCACGGGGTCTGTGTGTATCAAATAACTCTCATTTATTTCCTCTTTTAATGACATGAAAAAATAATCCCGTCCCTCCCAGAAGCATGTCTAGGAAAGGGTCTGGTGGGATCACTCGTGGCCATGGGACTCAGAGCCCTCGGATGTCTCTGGCGGTTATTAATGGACACAGAGCTTTTCACCTGTGGGGCACAGCCCAACTCTGGCAGTGTACAAAGCTCCATAGGAGCCACAACAGACCAGAGTGGAATTCCCCTGGTGCAGACACAGCATAAGACTTCCTTAAATGGTCCTACCTGGTCCCCACTAAGCCCCACCACTGGATGCAGGCCAGGGTCAGCTCTGAAGCCAGAGGGGTTGGGTAAGGAATAGGACAGGACAGGCTGCAGCGCCTAATGTTACAGGGATTCTAGGCAGTGCTGCAGACAGCAGTCAACTTAGAATGAGGGGGTGAAGGCTGGAGCAGATGGGGGCGGTTCTGATTTATTACGAGGACCATTTCAGCCTCAGAGCAGCCTGCAATCTAGAGAGCAGAAAGATGTCAGAAAGCCACCTGGCCCCACCTGTGCCTTGAGCTGCTCCTTCCATGCCGCATCCTCCAGAGGCACCTCAAAGACCCAGACCCGAGGATAGCAGCGAACATCAGAGCCCCTGAATGCGGACGTCAACATGCCTAAGCCACTCACCGACTTGAACAGAAGTTTCCCACAAGCAGCGACTACAGAATGGTGCCAACGTCGTTACCAGCTGGGCTAAGTTTGCTCAGGGTCTCCTAAAGCAGGAAGACCACCCTAAGGTGGGGGGAGGTGATGGGGAGAGAGCTGCAATGGTAAATATGGTCACGATCTGCCTTCCAATGGGCGACTCAGAGAGATGGTGCTGCCGCAAGAGCGGGCACAGGGGGCACAACCCTATTCCAGCCTCTGCCAACAAGGTGCCTGAGGAGTCCCCAAATGAAACTAAAGGTGCCCCTGAAGGGTGGCAGTGAACCCCCTGGGGCAAATCCCGACCTCCGTAGAGGAGTCTAGGCAGATGCAGTTTGCACTTCCCAAGCAGAATTTTAACGTGGATGTTTTCACCGGGGGCTCATGTAAAGCATGACGGGGAGCGAGTCCCACTGCTAGCAACAGGGGTTCTCATCACCGGAACCACCCTGGCCTTCTCGTGTAGAAAGACGCCTTTTCCTACCCTGGGCGGCCGAACGTGGGGCTCCTAATTTCAGAGCCAGGCACCCAAAAACTATGACTTTCAACACTGCTCAAAGAGACCGTTTTAGGGTGCCCATGCAGGGTTTCGGAGCCTAACTTTAGGCCCCAGGTTAGAAAATCTGTTGGACAAAAACACATAGCTTTCTAGTATTCATAGTAAAAAACCGAGGCAATAAATCCCCGCAACAGACAGGTTACAACGTTAAATATCTCCTTTTCAGCATTTACACCATGTGATGACACAGGCACTCATGCTCAGCAGCCAATCTTCTCTCTCTCTATTTAGGATTTTAGAGCGTTCTCCATCAGCCAATATCTGAGTGTTTTCCACACATACCAGGTAGGTAACAGGAAAGCCCCAGTGGTCTTCTACCTTTTGCACCCTGAATTCCCTCTTCCATCTATCTAGGTTCCCCAAATTGAGAACTCTGGCTTGAGCAGACTTTGTGGAGACTCTGACTCCTATTTAAAGCCTCCCATCTATTTAAAGTTACATCCACACATTCAAACCCTCCTGAAGCTGGTAAACATCTAATTATCTTAGCATACTTTGAAAGGGAGCCTATTTACATGCAGATGGACCGGATGATCCAATGGCCCTTGCCCATTTCCAGCTTCTATGGGAACAGCACTGCGATTTTTATTTCTATTTCTTTCATTCTTTTTATTTTCTTTTAAAAAATCACTGAGCCGAGCCTTCTTGTGCTAAATTTCCACTTGGAGGTGGGGGTAGAGGAGATATAATAGCCACACGATCCAATGTATCTTTTCAAGCACTGTTCTTTCCCTGAGGTGGAGCAGGCAGAACGACTGCCCTGGATTACAGGCCACAGTCCAGCTGTATCGGGGGTTTCTATTCTCAGGGATATGCTGACACAACCTTCTCTATAGCAATGCCTGCCACTAGAATAAAATGCAGCAAGCGCTGTCACCAGCACACTGCCAGACATTGGAGGCCTCAGGCCTCAGAGGCCTTTTAAAATCCCCATCACCTCCACAGGTGGAGAGTGAGGACAAGCATTGTAGCGTCATGCATGACAACTGCACATTTCACCTTGTTACTGTCCCAGACCCCCCCCAAGCCCCCTGTTCTCAGCTTCCACAGGGCTGCCATTCCTGTTGGCAAGCACCACCCCATGCACACTACCCAAGCCAATTAACGCCTTGGGGATCAGTCTTTTCCCCCAGCCCTCCTGGCATTTAAAATGAATCTCCAGTGCCTACAAGCAAGTTATTTTTAACTCCTCATGATCACTCCCCTGCAAACCTGGCCTTTACCAACTGCCATCCTAGCCGTCTGTGGGTCTTGTGCAATATACACAGTGCTGTTTTACCTCCCGGTTTGCATGACACCGAAAGACCTAACCGATTAGCCTAATACAAGATCTGAAAGATTCTCGGCAGCATCACTGCCCTTCTCCAAGAGGGGAGCCCTAGCATCTCCATTCGCCAAGGAAGGAATTATTTTTAAACATGGAAATTGTTCATTACATCTTAAGGGGACTGTTCACCCAGAGATCTGCGGTTTCAGTGCAACAGGAATGCCTGCCTCGCCTCCTAACACGCACAAATAAATAAATAAATCCGAATAATACAAGGGGAAGAGCACTCTCTATTTATAGGCAGCCACATTTTATGTGCAAGAACCACCTTTTGGCCACCTGCAGAGCGCGCAGGCTCATTTGAGCTCACTGCAGCTCCTTAATTTATTACACTGCACACAAACCCCCACTGTATATAAACAAACCACGGCGGGGGGAGAGTCCTAGTCCCTTGCAAAAACTCCCAGAGAAAGAAATGCATTGGAAAAGGAAGCTCGGGTCTGCCAGCTAGGAGAAACATCCCCACCAGATCGTGCACATCTCCCGCGCCCACCTAGCGTAGTGGAGAGGGTGGGAGTGGGGGGAGCGAGAGCTTGAAATGCTGGCTCTGTATTTCTGCAAAGGGGAAACCTACCTCCAGGGTTCGGATCTCTTTCTGCGTCAGGTCGTTGGAAGTGGCACATTTCGTCCGGAGCCCCTCCAGGTTGGAGATGCTGATCTCGATCATGTTCTGGACCAGTTCACACTGCTGTAGGGCTTTCTGCAAACTCAGATGCTGCTCTTCGCTTTTCGTCATGTTTTCCTCATCCATAGCTCGCCTCGCAGCCCCCTCCTCCCGGATCAAGGGATGGTGCGGTCCCACTTCCCAGCCACCCCCACCCCCGCCGGTCCTCACCAATGCAACATGAAGGGAGCCCGCATCTTCCCTGGAGAAAGCACCCCGCCCCCACCCCAGTGACTAACTAGGAAGAGTGGCTCTGGCTGTCAGGCGGCCTCCATGCAAGTGTCCTCTCCGCTCTGAGTGCCTCCTCCGGAGGGTGGGGAGAGCGAGCGAGAGATGCCGGAGCCGGGGCGCCAGGTAGCGGTGCTGATGCTGGGCGTGCGCTCAGGAGCCGGTGGCGGCAGCAGCGATCGGGCAGCAGCTCTGTTTACACACCAGCTCCATGCAGGATTTTGGGTGGCAGTTTCTTTCTGCTCACTGAGGCTGAGATCCGGGCTTGCCCCTTGCAGGGACGGGCTCGCATTGTCCGCCGTGTGCGGGAGGTGCTGGGGGGCGGGGGGCGTGCATTAAAGGCCTCTCCGAGACGCTGCCTGCATTGCCGCCTGCTCTGATGCTGCTGCCTGGCTCCAGTGCTGGCTGCTGCATCCCCTTCTGCCTGGCTCCCACACCGACATCTTGCCCGTCAATCAACGCGGCGCGCGCCGGTTCCCGGGAGAGGCGCGAGACCGCTGTGCGCGCGAGCCGGGCTTGCTGGGCAGGGAGCGCGCAGAGGTTCCGAGGGGTGGGGAGGGGTGCAGGAGACACCCCAGGGTAAGAGGGAGGGAGGAGTGCAGCAGGGACCCCCGGGTGGAGGGCTCTGCAGAGGCGCAGGGACCCCTAGGGTGGAGGGTTCTGGAGAGGGGTGCAGCAGGGACCCC
>ML685811.1:1021661-1070363 GCA_007922175.1 Pelusios castaneus
TTTACGCAAGGGTCAGTGATACCCCAGCAATTGATTTACGCAAGGGTTAGTGATATCCCAGCAATTGATTTACGCAAGGGTTAGTGATATCCCAGCAATTGATTTACGCAAGGCTTAGTGATACCCCAGCAATTGATTTACGCAAGGCTTTCTCTAAGTCTCTAGGGCCAGACAAGCCTTTGGAGCATTTCAGGTTGCAGCGGATCCAAAAGAGAAGCCGGGGGCCACACTGAAGAGGGAACTGCAGGACTCCTCCCGAGAGGAGCTGGTGCCTGGCCTGGGCTCTCAGGGTTAGGACTCAGCTGCGGTTTGGATTTGATAAGGCCAGATCCAAGTCCCTCTAGATTGTGCGCAGGAAAGTTACAGGCTCAGCTCTTGTGAGGTTTTTGCCGTTAGACTAGATTCAGAAAACAGACCCCTTTGACCTGCAACCAGAACTCCAGGGCTGGGGTTTGATGCCAGCACACGGTGCCAAGTTCAGAGCAGATTGAAGATGCATTAATCTAGCCTCGTAGATCGTTGTGCCGCCGTAGTGGGAGAAATATTCCTGGTGCATCCTGTGAAATACCCAAAGTCTCAGCTTTTCATCTGCATTTATATTAAAATATCTTTCTTTTTAGGGTGGAGAAATACCGTCCTCAGACACTGAATGACCTAATTTCCCATCAGGACATTCTGAGCACCAGTGAGTATTTCATAATTCCACCATTTTTCCGTCAGAGCCTTTCTCTGCCCTTTCCAGCTGTTAGCTCCCCCAATACCTTGGAGGCAAGCAAATATAATTTCCATTTTATACATGAAGCTGCTGAGGCAGAGGAGCTATAACTTGCCTGTGGTCACAGAGAAAGTCTGTATGGGGAGAACCCAGGAGTCCCAACTTGACATTATGTGCGTGTAACTCAGCTTCTCTTTCGCTGGGCAAATAGGCAACTTTGCAATTGGTGAGAAGCTTACAGAAGCCTATTAAATAGAATCATTTCCTCATCAGCCAATCAGTGATGTGTTCTCATTATTTTAACAAGGGGCTTTCATATAAATGTGTCCATGTAGCCTGTGCATGAACCTGTTTTGGGGAAAGGCTGCAATACTTTTATAGGGGGGTGCCTGTCTGAGCGATACGAAATTGCAGAGTAAGACTCAGGGTCGAGGGTGCTACAGGTGCTTGGAATTAACATGTTACGGAGCTCCTCATTGCACATATTTTAGCCGTTATCGGATGCTCTTTCTGCTGCCTGTCCTGTCTATCAGCCTTTCAGCTTGACTGTTGTAAAACTTCTGTTCCAGGAGCATCAGTCCAGCTTTACAGCCTTGGGTTCTATATAGGCTGTTTTTATGGGCCTCAGAGAGACCCCCATTCACGTGTCGACATCCTTTCTTCTTCATGCTGGGGTCCGCAGTTCTGTTACAGTGGGTACCTCAGCCTGCCTGGGGGAAGAACCCGGCTTTTCAGTCTCTGGCAGTTTGGGAATGCCTGAAATCCCCCGATTTTACCTGTCTCCTCAGCAGCGTGCAGCTTGGCCAGACCAGCCATCTGCAGAGCTTTTCTGAGGAATGTTCCCAGCTTCTCTTCACATTTCTGGCTAACATGACAGCTCGTGCATGTATCTCCAGCCACCTCGGAGGGCTGTGTTTTTGTTTCACTCCTGTGGGGGATTGTCTCCGTGCTGCGGGGTTCGTGGTAGCTGCTCCCCGGAAGGCTTCTGGAAGTGAGCTTGGCCGAGAAGAGGCAAAAGCCTGTGTGTCCTGCGCCATTCTCCTCAGGGAGAGCCGTGGTTGGGAGCGTGGCCAGAGCACAGCTTCCCACTCACAGCTTAGTCCTGTTGAGGTGCTTTGGCCCCCTCGCCACAGGCAGGAACAGAGGCAGCCACGATTGGAATAGCCAGCTTCTGGGGCAAGCGGCTTGATGAGGGGGCGTCCCCTCGTGTGGAAGAACAGGTGGGCAGGAAGGGGCCTCTTGGCCCAGCCATTTAGTATGTTCTGGCACCTCTGACCTCCGTTTTATGAGGCCGGAGGGTTACTCAGAGTGCATTAGTCCAAACTCAACCCGGTGTCGCTACAAGGGTGAACATGGCCGGTTTCCCTCCTGGTTGGGGACTCGGCACTTTGAACGGGGGCAGCTATTTTTTAAGCTGAAGAAGCGGCCTTCTTACCCGACAGGCCCTTTGCCAGCAACCAAGCCTAGGCTGGCATACCTCAGCCCCTTCCCCTGGGCAGGATAGCTCTCCAGCAGCATCAGCCCCACAACAAAAATTAAATCATCGAGTAATGTGTCATCTGACGCCCTCCACCCGCGGCCACAGAGGGTACTCGTGTGGTAGACAGTATGGGGGTCTCAGACTAGAAATCTCACGGCCGAAGGGATTCTGCCTGGCAGAGAGAGCAGGAGACCAGTCTGTTTCATGCAGACAGTGTGGGCCTTTCTCATTGAATCAGACACTTGGGCAGATCTGTTCTTTTCATGCTAGGGTAGGGGACCACGGCAAGCTCAGGCTGGTCACAGTCTCGTCAAACATGTAGATTTACAGTCCTGGCTCTGGCTGGATGGTGTGGAAAGAAGTACAGCTCACACAGCCAGCGGAAGCAGTCCTTCACGTACGAAAGAGAACATCGCTTTATACGTGGCAGCTGGAACAAACCTAGGGTGCCGAGTTGAGGGCAGGAGCTGCTCTCTGTTGCCTTAAAGCAACACCAAGGTTTACACGGCAGGGGCTGGATGAAGCAATCCAGATAGAAATATCCTTGCTTGTTTTACATCAGCTTGCTGGGTTGGGATGGACCTTTTAGTATGTAGAGATAGCAGTGCAGCGCCCTGTGGGACAAAGGGGGCGGTTCTAACCTACATTGCTATGGCAAAATCAAGCAGGGTGGTGAAGCATTGGAATGGGTTACCTAGGGAGGTGGTGGAATCTCTGTCTTTGGAGATATTTAAGGTCCGCTTAGACAAAACCCTGGCTGGGGTGATTTAGTGGGAGTGGTCCTGCTTTTAGCAGGGGGTTGGACTAGATGACCTCGTGAGGTTCCTTCCATCCCTATGATTCTATGAGAACTTTTAAGAATTTTGGAGCAAAAAAATAAACTTGCCCTTCAAAAAAAAAAGTCTAGTGAGCACAACATCTAGCGGGCATTTGGAGCCCATCTGCCACTGGAGTTAAGCACGCAGAGGATGTTGGAGTTTAGTCCCCTAAATCTAAGAGCAGGAGGACCAATGGCCGCTCATGTAGTCAGTGTTCCGTCTAAAATCTTCTTTTCCTCCCCCCCCCCCCCCCAACTTGTCTCATCAGTTCAGAAGTTCATTAGTGAAGATCGTCTGCCTCACCTTCTCCTCTATGGACCTCCTGGGACTGGCAAGACCTCCACAATTCTAGCCTGTGCTAAACAGCTCTACAAGGACAAGGAATTCAACTCCATGGTTTTGGAGGTAAATCCCAACGTCCCATTGGGCCTGGGGCTGTCGTTCATTTGAGAGCAGAACTTTCAAACTCAGAGCTGCTGGTATCGGGAAAGGTTAGCCAGGGTTACGTTTAGCATCCTGAAGTGATGCTTTTCCACGAACAAACTCGGCTATAGATTATCTTGCCTTTTGTCTCCCTAGATATTGAGACCTGCATGTACTCTGCTGGCGTAAGCCTGGTGTATGTGAGAAAGGTGACCTGGGTTAACTTAACAAGTGCAAGTCACTGGGTGGACACTCTTAGTTTGCGAGGCTTATGTCCATTTGGCTTAAACCTTTCCCAATTGATGAATAACAGCAATACATAGCTCTTACATGGATCAGATCTCAGTAAGCATTCAATAGCAACATTCAAAAACCAATAGGGGAACACTTCGGTCTCCCTGCTCACTCTGGGAAAGACAGGTCTGTTACAATACTTAAACAGGTAAACTTCAAATCAAAGCTTCAAAGAAACTGCAGAGTTAGAATTCATATGCAAATTTGGCACCATTAACTTGGGTTGAAATAGCGATATGGGCTGGCTTTCTCATTACAAACTGATTTTATTCCCCTCTCTCAACCTCCCCACCTTCTTATCTGTTGCTCCACACTGTTTGATTCAAAAAACTTGCTTGATGGGCTGGAACAGTCTGACCTGAACTTGTGACTTACACTTCACTGCATTTATTTTTCCCTCCCCTACTGCAAGTTTTTCATTTTCAAGCCTCTGATGACGTGGGATTTCTCCCACGAAAGCTCATGTGACAAATAAATGTGTTAGTCTGTAAGAGTGCCACAGGACTCCTGGTTTGGTGTTTTTTTTAGTAAACTTAAGTTGCTCTTCAACCAAAATAAGTGTCCATACAGTGGCTTAGACCATTTAACTAAACCTCATCCTGACCATAGAGCTTTTGGGTGTAGACAAGCTTTTGCTGGACAGAGATGAGTTAATACTGCATTTCTAATGCCCGTCTTCCCCCTCCCGCCCCAGCTGAATGCTTCGGACGACAGAGGAATCGATGTCGTCAGGGGACCCATCCTGAGCTTTGCCAGCACACGGACCATCTTTAAGTAAGTGCCGTAAGAAGTTTGGACCCTTCACCCCCCAAGAGGTGATTTCTCCCTGACTTCCCCTGACGTGCACCTAGTCACAAGCAATCCCCAGAACAAAGCATGCCACTCTTCAGTTAAAAGGAGATGGTCAATGTGTAGGGAAGCAGATGTTTTCTCAACGGATCTTTACACACAGGTACAGAATGGGGCAAGCAGCCGCTGGACGGGGGACATGCAGAAAGTGTATGTGTGACGGGAGGAGAAAATAAGAGTGTTCAGTGAGGTACAGCAGGGAGCTATTGTAGTCTCTGGGGCACTGTAACGCAAAGGAATGGAGTGCAGCCCCACAACTCCAGTCTGGCATACTGCTGTGGACGCTTCCCTATGGGAAAGAAGGGGGAGAGTACTGAGGCAAGCTGCTGGGAGGAGAGCATGGAGGGGAATGGGTTAAAAGAGGAAAGGAATCAAGGCCAGCATACTCAGAAGCAGCCCCTGATGTGCAGGGCTTTGCTTTTTGGGGGCCCCATCCTGGGCCTGATTATCAGAGACGCTGGACATCAACTGCCCTTGAAATCACTGGAGCTGCAGGTGCTCAGCCCCTCTGACAACCAAGTCCTTGGGTGTGTCAAGCTGGACGCCAGCACTCAGCGGTCACGTCTGAAAAGAGGTTTGTACGTGGGCCATGCCTGGGCAACGCTGCCGAGGAGAGGAAGAGCGAGGGCTGTCAGTACGTAAAGCGAGGCCACCGCTAATCCGGGGAGAAGTCGTGTGAACCGGTGGGGAGTGAGGGATTTCAGCCAAGAAAGAGACAGGCGTGAGGAGGGTGAAGGCTTGTTCCCCTGGGCCAGGTTTGACTCAGCTCCATGGCTTCCTCCACGTGGGGAGCTCAGGCAGGGAGCCGGCTGCGGGCGGGAACGATTGAAGCAGCCGTTCTCTCTCTGTCCATTAGGAAAGGTTTTAAGCTTGTGATCCTGGATGAAGCAGATGCCATGACCCAGGATGCCCAGAATGCCCTACGGCGAGGTGAGTGGCGTTCAGCTTGGGAGCGAGAAAGGGTGTGAGACGGGCTGGTTGTGATTTCATGCAGCTTGGCCTCCAGCCGGAGAGCAAGTAGACTGTAGCGGTGTTACAGGATGGCTTACGTAGGAGCACTGTTGTAGGCCAGGGGACTCGGGCCTAATGCCCCAGTGACTGAAGCGGCTTGTGTGTGTGGCTGCGTCTGTCCCTCAGTACCACATTTTGGGATGAAAGGAGCGATCCACTTTAACTCCCACAGGCAGCTATGAGAGGAGGAATCTGTGTGGTAGCTCCCTGATAATGACACAGGAGCTCAGTGTTTCCAGCAGTGACCAAATGGACCACCCACAAACTCCTGGACCTCCTCCTTGGGAAGGGGAAAGGTCTCAAGTCTTCTGGGAGGGGAGCCTCTAGCTCTGGGGAGTCTAGGCTACATCATGCTGGCTACCGTGGAATGGGCTGGGGCTCACACTGCCTGTGAACTCTAACTCTTTTCTGGCGGCACAAACTTGGGCTGGGGCAGGTTCTGACTGGCAGTCTCTCCCCTCTCCAAATCTCTGCAGTGATTGAAAAATTCACTGAGAACACCAGGTTTTGCCTGATCTGTAACTACCTCTCCAAGATCATCCCTGCCTTGCAGTCCAGATGCACCAGGTTCCGGTTTGCCCCCCTTACTCCAGAACTCATGGTCCCCAGGCTGCAGCAGGTCATAGAGGAAGAGATGTGAGTAAAAAACTCCACGGGGATGGGAGTTGAGCCAGAACCAGATGGAAGTGGAATTTTGCATGGGGGGAGCTTGTAACTGGTTCAGCTACCTGCTGTCTTTGTTCATGCAGTCACAGGTGTCCTCACTGGTCTCCACAATACAGAATCCTAGGGCTGGAAGGGACCTCATGAGGTCATCTAGTCCAACCCCTGCTAAAAGCAGGACCACTCCCACTAAATCATCCTCCCCCATTTCTCTTCACTCTCCTAAATCCTCCTCTTACCTCTGGAAGCCTGAGCTGCTTTCTTCCTTCTCTCCAGTTTCCACCACACATTTCTCCTCTCACAGGGTGCTATGGTTTTCCCTGTATCTTTTCATTTGTTCCAAAATTGATTCCTTAAGCTGCTTTGGAGCGTCAAATGCAACCTTGGGCTGAAAAGAGGACAGGCCTCGTGAAGCCCAGTTTCTTTGTGGTTTGCCAGAGCAAACTTGCCCAGGTCCCCTCTGCTGGTTGCAAGTTGTGTAAACTAGAGCTGGGTTCTCTTCTTACCCATCATGCCCCTAATAAAGGTTCTGCAGGGCCAGATTCTGCCCTCGTTGCACCTGAACCTCTCCGTTGTCATGAGCTTGCCCAGGTGCAACACAGTGGGAGCTTAACGACTCTGTTAATAGTCCTCAAGGCAGAGTGGAAACCAGCTCACCCCTAGAGCTGTGAGTTCCTTGCTGCTAATACTGAAGATCCGTGTGTGTCTACGCAGGGAGCGGGTGCCTTGGGAGAGGTACTCGGAGTTCCTTTTCTGAGTATAACAGAACCAGCCACTGTATAGGGTTAAACTTCGGTGGTTGGTAAGGTTGTGCTGTGGTGTTTAAGGGCCTGGGTAACACGTGAAACAAGTCTGAGCCCAACCTAGTCCCAAGTACTGGGGTTTTGGATGTGTCCAGAAGAGGTCTAGGGCCCAGGAATAGCAGGTGTCTTGTAGGCGGGCAATGAGTGCATTGGCAGAATGGTCTGCAGTATTGCCCCATGCAACACCTGCTTCTCTTTCACACACCAAATTCACCTCTACTTCTAGGCCTCTCCACTGGCAATCCTTCCTTTCTGGCTCCACAGCCTTATGGCTGGTTTCACGCTCCGCATGCACCGCTTGCGTCTGCTGCTTCCACTGCAGACAGCCCAGCTCCAGGCACTGCACTCAGGGGAACGGCCCCCACGCTCCCTGCCCACGTAGAAGTGCCGTCAGTTCAGTTCTGACTGAACAAATGGTCCTGAGCTGTTGGGATCTGTTGTCTTTGCTCCCAGCAGCCACAGAGTGGGAGAGAAGATACCATATTGCATGGAGAAAGAGGGCCCGCAAATATCATGGTGCCATGTCCGTTGCTTTGGGATGTTACCAGGGCTCTGCAAATATCGGGGTAACCCACTGTGGCTGTTCTGTGTCTCAGTGATTCTCCAGGGCTCAGGACCCTGCTTTGCATCCTGAAGTCTGTGTTTTTCAGGGTTGATGTGAGTGAAGATGGGATGAAAGCACTTGTGACCCTCTCCAATGGTGACATGCGCAGAGCTCTGAATATTTTACAGGTACAGTCCTGTGGGTGGCTTTAGCTTGCTGCCCCCACCAAGTTTGCTAGCATCAGAGACCACATCTGATTTCCGAGCAGCAACAGTGCAGCCTGTCTAACAGACTTCTCCCTCAACACGTGCGTGGAATGGTTCATGGGGAGTCACTCCACTGGTCACGTGCCGCATCCTCATCACCATGGATAAGGGAGAGACGCAGGGATCTTCCTCCACTTACTCAGTGCTGCAGATGGTATCTGTGGGCAGGAGTGCACTGCGGGGGGGGGGGGGGGGGGGCTCGGCTTCCCATGTGCACGCCTTTGCTTGGCTCAGCGTCTGCCCAGGGTCTCCTCTGAGACTGTGGCTGCCGCAAGGCGTTGAGATGGAAGAGCAACGTAGCACCTTCGATTCAGCCAGAGGCGGTTGGTTCTCTGCAGAACCCTTGGCCCTTCTCCCCTGCTGTGACTTCGGAGGAACCAGCGCGGCCTGGGGGCCATTGACAAGTGGCTGAGTAAAGCTGCTTCAGCAACAGATGGTGAAGAGGGGAGGGGGTGGGGAAGTTGGTGCCTGTTCTGTTATTGATTGCACAGATTGTTTGGGGGGTGGGGGCAGAAGAGACACCATGGCAGATTCCTCTTCCCTCCTGGTACTGAAGTAACTATGAAATGGCCTCATGGATGGGGCTCCATGCCTGTCTCTTGGCGAGTCTGAATCGGGGGGGACAAGCAAAACAGCGCTCGTTACTACCTTCCTTGCAATTCACCACAGGCTTGGGGTCGAGCCGTGCCCCTTCCTCCCTCAAACACCGGCACAAGGGTTCTACAGGGCAACGTGTGGCCAGCTGCCACCCACACAGTCTCCACTGCCTGCCCAGCTTTCTCCCCTTGGGACTCGGAGAGCAGTGTCTGGTGATGATGCACAAGGGAGAACAGGATGCAGCTCGGTCTTCCACCATGCACTGGCCCTAACTGAAGGAGAACGCAGTCCTGGTCACAGAGCGTCCATCCACGCAGTGCTGATAAAAACATGAGTGGCCTGGCGTTAGCTCGCTGGGGCCTGCCCGGCACAAGGATCCATGGCTGAAAAATTGCTGTGTAGTCTCTCACGCTGGAGACCGGGCCTAAACGTCTGCACAACAATTTTTCACCTAGGAGCCTGAGTCAGCTGACGGGTCAGCCAGCTGTGGCTGTGCTGTGGCCTTTTATCCCTGTTGATGGGTCTGATGCACACAGGCCATTCTTCCAAAGCTGCCTTTTAACCTCTCCTTTCTCGGCAGAGCACTACGATGGCCTTTGGGAAGGTGACCGAGGACAGCGTGTACACGTGTACTGGGCACCCCCTGAAGTCCGACATTGCCAACATTCTCGATTGGATGCTGAACCAGGACTTCACCACGGCCTATAAGAGTATCCTTTTATCACCCTCCTTCAGAGGTGTGTGAAACGGGTGTCTGGCCAGCTTGGGGTGGCATCACACCGCTCCTTTCACCCATAGGTGCTAATGGGAGAGGGAGGCTTTTGCATTAGAAGGTACTTAACCATTCGAGTGCCTCCTGCCAATTAACCCTTGATAGCCGCCCAGCGTATATATTTACACCCTGTTTATCGATTTCACCTTTTCTCACTGGAGTGGTGCTTCCGCAAGGCGCACTGATTCCCTTTGGCCAGCATTAGCACTTCTCTCCCAGCACGAGGAAGGGCTGTGGTCTGAAGTGTGAATTGCTGGTGGGGGGCAGCTCTTCTCATTTCCAACCTGCCAGCCTGTGTGTGCCGTGTGCTGTGCCTGAGCCTGCCCTGCCCCTTCCATCTGTTGGTTCAGAGCCAAAGGTGTGTGGCATCACGCACGATGGGACCCTACATGTCTGCCAGCAAGAACACCTCTCAGGACGTTGCTCACTCCACCCAGGATCCAGTGAACGGGAGGAAAAGGATCCCTTCGTTTGGTGGCTTCTGTGCAAGAAAATCCCTTGACACTCTCCTCAGAAATCACAGAGCTGAAGATGCTGAAGGGATTGGCTCTGCATGACATCCTGACGGAGATCCACCTCTTTGTGCACCGTGGTAATGCTCCTGCGGCCGCCCCATCCTAACACGCATAGACAGCCTCTCTCATCAACCCCTAGGAACCTAATCCCCTGGGGGCTGCCGAGGGTGCAGGGACTCAGTGGGAAGAAATGTCTGTTCTGTGGAAGCCCCAGTCGTAACTCCCTACCTTACATGGCTCCATCTGCCCATTTAGACTGCAGTGGGGTGAGAGGGGCCCGGCAAGCAGCAGAGCGGGAGGGGCCAAGCTCCCTGGAGGGGACTGTTGAAGCCAGCGATTTGCACTGCATTTGGCCCGGCTAGTTAGGCACCTGCCTCCCACTGAAACTGACCTTTAGGGACTGGCCCCCTTGTGTCCTGTCCAGATGCAAATGGCACCTAATAAGCTACGTTTGGTGTCACTTGTTTAAAGGCCTGCTCGGTAACACTGGGCCTTTCTGAGCCCTGAGGGCTTGTTCGCCTCCTTTCTAGGACAACCCCCTGCCTGAATATTCTCCTAATGCAACAGACTAAAAACAGCAACGCCCACCTGGCCAGTGAGCCTTTTTATCTGAGTTAGGGCTTCCCCCCAGCGCAGGCAGTGTCCTGTCACCCCTCCAGATTTATACATCCAGTGACTGTTTCCCTGCCGAGTGGGTTGGGGAAACCACAGCTAGTAACCGAGGTGGAGACTTAATAATCCTGGGCTTGGGCCCTGTGCTCATCCACATCAGTAGCAAGACTCTGGCTGACATCAAGGTGCAGGGTCAGACGTCTAAAGTGCTGGACTGCGCATGGCAAGCGCTTGGTGAATTCAGGGCTTTACACTGGGTGGGGAACATTATTCGTTACTTCGCAAGCGCTAGTCGCAGCCTGGGACGGCACAAACCCAGAACAAAACAGCTCCCTGGAGAAGAGTCTCTTGTGATTAGTATCATTCTGACCTGCAGCCTGAGGGCATTGCGATCCTGCAATAGCCCAGCTTGCTTTCTCATGGCCCATTTAGCACCTCTGTGCTGATGGTCCTTATGGGCTGAGACTCATTTGGTAGGAGCAGAAGGGGTTTGGCAGGGGAAAATTGGCGGTCTCCCTACAGCAGAGGCAGCTGGGCCATGCAGGCATCTTCCATTAAAGAGGCAGTCATTTTCCCTGGCAGGCTGGGGCAGGTCCAGTGTGGAGCTTTAAGGGACCTGTACTCCCTTGAGTGCCCATTCACTGAAGCAATTTTCATCTCTGCCCCCAGTTGACTTTCCACCTTCCGTCCGAATGCAGCTGCTGATCAAACTGGCAGACATTGAGTGAGTATCCTTGCTTTGCTGGCCCCGTCTGTCTTTTCTCCCCTCTTGGTGATCTTTAAGAGTAAGATGGCTGGCCTGTGAGAGGAAGGCCACACACCAGGCTTTTTCACTGTTGGCAGCTCTGCACCCACGCTCTTTAGCAGGCACCTCTGCTAAAGCGCATGCCACTGAAGTGCCCATTTCCAGAAGTTGTCCATGAACCATTTCATTGTAAGCTCCCAGCTTGCCCTGGGATAGAACCAGCAATATCTGCAGTGTGGGGCCCATCCAAGGGGAGTTTTTACAGCTATGCTTTTCTTCTGGCTTAGGCACAGACTGGCTGCTGGCACAAGTGAGAAGATTCAGCTAAGCTCCCTTATTGCTGCTTTTCAGGTCACCAGGGACTTGATTGTAGCTGAGGCTTAGCTCCACATGGCTTCCTGCGAGCAGTTTACATTCTGCCGCCCCTGCTAAGAGAGAACGTCCTTGTCTGAACATGCAGTAGTCAGTGTCTTCTGCAGTTCCTTGCTCGCAGGGTTAGAAACCACCCTATACAGGTGACCATGCAGGAGAGAAATCTGGCCTTCAGATACATGTGCCTCATGCTCTTGACTTCAGGGGCACTCTGCATAAGAATTGGGTAGTAGGACTGAGCCCTTGGCAGCTAAGTGGAGTGTGAGAGGCACCTCTGAAGGGAAGAGAGGCAAGCTCATGTCTTTCCCTACACCCAAGGGAGGGGGTGGGTGTGACTTTATGGAACAGCGTCTGGAACCGAAACTGGCTGTTGTGGAGCTTTAAGACTGCAAGATCCTTTGATTGACTTACTGACAGGAGCTGCCTCTGAGCACGGCTCTTCTGGCTTTGCTACGTGTAGCAGCTTCTACCGGGAGCCTTAGTACCTGGGTCCACATTCACCCTCAGAGCAAGCGACTGACTCTCAGCATCGC
Source organism: Pelusios castaneus (assembly GCA_007922175.1). Taxonomy (NCBI): domain Eukaryota; kingdom Metazoa; phylum Chordata; order Testudines; family Pelomedusidae; genus Pelusios; species Pelusios castaneus. The sequence goes on from ML685811.1 coordinate 1,033,674, forward strand.
ACTCCCGCAGCAGCCGATTTGACCCAGTTCACCTGCAGAGCTGTGTCTAGCAGAAGAGTACTGGAGCGCTCCTACTGTATGGGACTGTAAAGGATGTTTCCCATGACATTTTGTTCCGCAAGAAGCTGCAGCTGGTCTCTGCAGGGGCATCAAATGGGTGGTGTACCATCACCTACTGCAGATTACAGGGATATCTCCATTCAATCAGTGCTCTAGATTCTGTAAAGGGGTTCCACAGTAGGTGTTTCTGGCTTCCTCGCCTGAATTGGAGCAGGTTTGTGCAATTAGAGCCTAGGCACGACAGCAGAAATCAATTGTATGAAAGGAAAACAATTTATTTTGCCTCTTGCAGTTAATAAAACTATCTCCAGCTCCTTTGTACACGAGGGCAAGAATATTACAGATCAAAATAAAAGCATCTTCACTGGCAAGGATCGCTCTGTATCCCCGTGTGCTTTTCACATACAATGCAGAGGGTCCAGTCATTCGACTGGCTGGGAGAGCGATGCTCCCTGCGCCAGACGTGCTACGTAGCTGGGCCCCTGAGGTGGTCAGCTTGGTACTGAGGTATAAGCAGGGGTCGGTGGGGTGAGACCCCCTCCTTTTACGCCGCAACAGTGCACGGACGGGGCACAGAGCTGCTGGCTAAGAACCATCTCTAAGAACACGGCTAGTTTCTAGGAATGTTCCTCCCTCCCACCAACAGAGGACACCGCCACCTTGGTCCGCGCCTTAGCCGAGCACCATAGCCTTCTGCTGCTGGGATTTTAGCGAACTCTCGTTCCGAACTTTAACACGGTGGTTTTGGGTTCATGGGATGGGACCTAGAAAGCTCCAGTCATTACCCAAGCTGAGAACGGCACTTCCCTTTGTTTTACTACTGAAACAGCATGTCGTGGATGGTCATCTTCCAGCGACACCATGCTACAACCTGTGCTCGGTAAGAGAGAGGCCAGCCGCACTTTGGGGTTTTCACAAGATGTAGGAATATTAAAAGCTTGGTCTCTTCAGGCGAGATTCCAATTTGTAGGCGACAATTTTTCTAAAAACAGGAAGACGACCCATCCCCAAATTCAAGGGGAAGTTCTTTTCCTCTCCTGTCCGTCACTGCTATGCATGCCTTTTCCAGATACAGGGGGAGTTATAAAAAGGGGGAGTGGAGCAATTATGAGAACATGTGCTGCTGCAGCCAAATGAAACAGGAGCATTGGTGACGGCCGCACGCACGCACACCCCCCCTTTGAAACACTACATGAGTCATTAGCCCTGGCTGGAAATCTCCCTGGAAATGAGCAGTACGTTGGATGGAGAGAAAGTGAACAAGAAGCACTTGGGAGCCGGCACAGAAAAGTGGTCCCGCTCTGCCAAGGGTCAGAGTTACCAGAGGCCCAAGTCTTAGACTAGGACACAAAACATTTCCGAGGATAATCCAACTACTGGACTAGTCTCAGTAAGGGAACAAATCAGCTCAGGTAGTTACTCGCCGTTATAACCCACCTGCAAGTGCATTCTTGATCGCTCCCTAGTGCAAATGAGCCAAGCTCACAATTAGTGTATGGGATAAAGAATAAAAAGCTGGCCAAAGTTAAAATCGCTTTCACAAAAACGTCTCCTCATCCCCAGTCACTGTCCTTAACCTTTCCACTACACCCAGAAGAGAAAGCTCTGCCCTAACACCATAAAACCACAGCTACTGGGCTGGTGTGTTGCATCTCGGCTGATCACGCCGGGAATAAATACACAATTTCAGACTAGTGAGCACACTGGTATCATGAGGACTTCACCCCATAAAGCTAACACCGCAGTCCCACTGCACACCGACCATTCGCATCGCCCTCAGGCCCCTGTACTTTTGTTGGTCACAAATAGCTACAGGAAGAGCAGCTCTACTTTTCAAAAACAAAAGGAGGGAACAAACCTTTTATTTCTAAGTCTCCGCCCGCAACGCAGAGACTTGTTCAGACTCAACCATCGCCGCTCGAGGCCAAAGAAAGGAAAACCCATGAAAGCCGCTGCCTCATTCAGTAGCTAAACTAGGAGACGGTCTCTCATTCGTAAAAGTGCAGGTTTGAGTTTGCGTTGTGATACCAGCGAAGACTTCTCAGAGCCTTCAAGCTTTTAACACCCAGTGTTCAGTAATTGCACTTGAAGTGAAAGCACCTAGAGAGAACTAAAACCGCCTCCTCACCCAGCTATCTACGCAGAACTCTTGCCCCTCTAACAGATTCAAAGCTCAATCAGTGAGCCCACTGCATGTGTTTTCGCTGGGTTCTCTTATTAAAATAACCGACGGGAGCGTAGATACGGCCCCAAAGAGGAACCCAACTCCTTGTGCTAGAATCTCCATGACCATTTTACAACCCCAGATTCTTCTCTGTGCCCCGACACGGCTCAAATAGAGAAAGACGCCGGCTAGCTCCATGTCTTGGGGCCCCATGTCCGACGCAGAGTTTAAAAGGTCCTGTAGGTGAGGAACTCCTTCATTTTCTTGGGAATGGGTAGTGCTAGGAGCTGGTAAGTTGTCAGGAAGGTGCGGAGAGCTTTACGGCACAGGTGCTTAAGTGAGGAGAGGACCTTGGGGGCACTCCAGAACTGGACATGGCCATCTCTTGTCCTGCAACAAGAGACCAAGGACAAAGATTAGCCTCCTTGCATCTCAGCATCCGAACAAACAATACAGCATGAATGCACTCACCCCGCTCCTGCACAGGGAGGAAAGAAAAAGCCACACTCACGTGATGTTTAGGAAGTGGACCGTCACCATGTATGGACCATGGGCTTGCAACAGCCTTGCAAATTTTCCACTCCATGGGAGGCCACAGGCATCCTCCCCACCCCACAAATATTAGGGCACCCTATCACCTGGGATAACGTCATGACAGCCCATCCTGAATCACCCCACAGGGGAGCAGATGCGCACAAGAGAAACCCAGAACTCATGGCCTCTTAGTTCTGGGTGACTTGATGCTCCAGCTGAGGTGGCTGCAGTCTTCAGAGCCCTCACACACACTGCAACATCACAACTCACTGCTGACTCCTGGGGGGCAGGAGCCAGGAGCTGCTACCTGAGGCAGAAGAATAAGGGAGGAACCCCACCAAGCTTGGTTACCAGGGAACTGGGAGGGAAAGACAATGCTCCAAGCACAGTATTTGCCACCAGCTCTCTCCAGCACCAAGGCCATGCCCACACTGGGAACCTTATTCCAGTAGAGGACTCCTACTGGAACGCACCCGCAAAGCGCTACTCGTGCGGACGCAGCCACACCGGCGAAGCTGTGCTTCGTACTATTCGGGGGAAGCCACCCATCATGAGAACACACACTCCACTGGTAAATGCCTTTCTGCTAGACTACACTGGACGCTGACTCCGACCGGCACAAACGTATCAGCGAGGGATGTGGCGACTGGTTCAGCTGTGTGCTATTGTGGAGAACTGGCCTACGGCAGCACCGAAGATGGCCAGTTTTGAGACTACGGCAGAGTCACAGAGTGGTGTGTATTTTGGGTCGAGGTGAAGGCACATTCCCCTGCCCTCCCTCCCAACTCAGCTCACACACGATGTGCTCTGGGCAGGAAAGCACGTCCCACTGGCCTGCACGCCACATACGCACCCTGTGGCAATAAACCCGCCGTGTGGGAAGTACATGCAGCACAGACCGTTGGTCACTGGTGCAAATGCCACTGGAGTTCTCAGTTCCAAATCCCAGATCCTCAGGAGTCTAAAGGAGAAGGAGAGAGAGAAAGGATGATGGCCCTGGAGTTCAACTCCAAGTAGCACCAGCTGTTCCCATTCCAGCAGCTGAAAGAAATTCTCAACAGTCACAGTTAAAATATAATAATCACACGCATGGCTAAAAGGAAATTTCATCCATGGGCCTCCAAGCAATTGACAATATTAAGCCTCACGACACTTCTGCAAGCCAGGCATTACATCGATTTTAGGGGAGCTTAAAGCAAGGCGGAGATTAAGTGACTTGGCTCAAGGTTATAAAAACAGACGAGAGCAGCTATATTGGGTCAGACCATAGTCCACCTTACCCAATAGTCTTTAACAGTGGCCCATACCAGAGCTTATGGGAGAGCGTACAGACCAGGACGATTATGGATGGATCCACCCCCATCTTCTACTCCTAGCTTCTGGTAGTGAAAGGTTTAGGTCTGTCCCGAGCATGGGGTTGCATCCCTGACCATCTTAGCTAATAGCTATTGATGGACCCCATCCTTCCCCAGACTTAAATTATTTTTTAACCCCCGTTATACTTTTGGCCACTACAACATCCAATGGCAATGAGTTCCACAGGTTAACTGTTGGGGGGGAGGGGACTTCCCCTTATTTGTGTTCCTGCTGCCTATTGATTTCATTGGCTCACCCGTTTTTTACACTATCTGAAAGGATAAACAATACTTCTCTGTTCACTTCTTCCACACCATTCCTGATTTTATAGACCTTTATGATGTCCCCTAGTCATCTCATTTCGAAGCTGAACAGATCCAGTGTTTTTAGTCTCTGCACACATGGAAGCCATTCCTCACCCTTAATCATCTTTACTGCCCTTCTCTGAACCTTTTCCAGTTTCGCTGTATATTTTTTGAAATGGGGCGAAGAGAACGGCACACGGCACTCCAGGCGTGGGTGCACCAGGAATTATATAGTGGCACTGTGGTATTTTCTGTCTTATTGTCTATCCCTTTCCCAAGTGTTCCTCACATCCTGTTAGCTTCTTCGACTGCTGCTGCACATTGAGAGGACGTTTTTAGAGAACTCTCCACAGTGACTCCCAGATCTCTTCCTTGGGCAGTAACAGCTAACTGAGACCCCATCACTCTATACACACAGTGGGGATTATTTCTTCCAATGTGCACTACTTTGCACTTACCAGGGTTGAATTTCATGAGCTATATTTTTGCCCAGACACCCAGTTTTATGATATACCCATGCAACTCCTCAAAGTCTGCTTTGGAACAATCTTGTATCATCTGCAAAGTTTGCCAGTTTGCTATACATCCCCTTTTCCAGCTCATTAATGAATATGTTTACCTCTCCCTAGTGTGAAAAAGGACCATTTATTCCTACCCTTTCTTTTAACCAGTTACTGAGCCAGGAGAGGAACCTCTCTTTTATCACTTGACTGCTTAGTTTCCTTCCAAGTCTTTGGTGAGGGACCTTGTTGAAGGCTCTCTGAAAATCCAAGTACCCTCTATCGACCGGATCACTCTTATCCACAGGCATGTTGAGTCCCTCCAAGAATTCTAATAGATTGGTGAGGCATGATTTCCCTTTACAAAAGCCATGCTGGCATTTTCCCCATACAGGAAAAACGAGAGTCAGCTGCATCTGACAAACTGGGTTGCAGCCCATGAAAGCTTATGCCTGAAGAAATTTGTTAGTCTTTAAGGTGCCAGAGGACTCCCGTTGTTTTTTCTGCACACAGACTAACACGGCCACCCTCTGGAACTTGTCCCCATACAGGGACGCTTCTTCCAGTTTGCCTGTATTAGGAGGAATTACATAAAGGGCCGTGTGATGGGCAGCGTCCAGCACCCCTGGCAGTGCGGTGTCCGTCTACCTGGACAAAAGACATATTGCACCAAAACCAGAGTCAAGTCCTATTTCTCTGAACGCCCAGACACCCAGACACGAGCAGAGGCAGCGAGCTTCGAAAGGCAGAGGTCCCTGCTGGAAAGCTGAGGACAAGCAGCTGAGAAGAGCTCTGTCGCTCATCCGAACAGCTGTGACAGGGACCCTGCAGTGGTCAGCCACAAGATGCCACCCTCCGAGTCCCTCACCTGTCGTCTGCCACCGTAGCAAGATACAAGCCCTCAGGAGAGAAGCACACGGATCTCAGGGAGCTGGCACGGACGTCGCTGCCATGGTCCAATGCGGGGTGCAGGGGAATGTGGCTAAGGAAGAGAGAAAAGGAGGGGCTCACTCATTACACTGGTTTGAGCTGTCCTGGAGGCCCTGGCCCTGGTCCATATGGCTGGCTGGGCCAGGCTGCAGTGGGGACAGACACATGGTAAATCAGGGCTCCCGCCATCCGAGAGTCAGCGTGGATGGTATTGGACCCAGCTCACAGGCGTCACTGATAGAACGGGCCTCTCCCGTACTGTGGGGCGTGTGGCAGACTGTCCCGCTCCATGGGGAGAGCTGCCCATTTCCCCACTGCTCTTTAAAAGCAAGGAAGGAAGGTGCCACCGTGCTGAGCTGGGGGGATGCTGGGGCCGGGCTCTAGCTCCAGATGCCAAAGAAGCGACACGCAGCCACCCCCCTTCGGGTACGGGAAAGGGCCATTCATTTATCTTCTCCTCCCTCCCGGCCCATTCTCCTCCAGCACCTCCTGCTCACTCGATGGCCAGAAAGCCCCCATGCCACCCGGAGCCGCCCTCCTTACCGAAGCGTTCTCAGCTGCTCCCCTGTGTAGGGGTCCCACATGATGGCGCAGGTGTCATAGGAGGCGGTGACCAGCAGCGCGCAGTCCGGCGAGAAGTCGCAGGACACCACGCTGCTCTGGTGCCCTTCCAGCTTCCTGATGAGGGTGTAGGACCGCATGCTCCACAGGAGGGCCTGGGGGGGACATATAGGGGGTTACAGTCTCTGCTGATGGGAGGGGAACAGCCCCTAGACTGGGAATGCAGGAGAGGAAACAATCTCCTTTATCCCCCAGGGAACGCTCAGACCGCCCAAGCATTAGCCCGACATGCTGGCAATGCCCGAGGGGGAAACGGACACTGTGCACGCAGGGCTCAGCCAGTTTGATGCACGCCAGCACTTGGCTCAGCAAGACACTCTCTGCAGCCTAAAGTCTCCAACTGAATGGCTGGGCACAGAGCGAGTGTGCCTAGGGGAAGGAACAGGGGTCTGGCCCCAAACTCTCTGGGCTAGCTGGGGAAAGAGCCCTGTGGGGAGCTGAAGCAGCAGCTGGAGTTGGCCACTGTCACCGGTGAGAGGGAGGGTGGTCCAGACCCAGAGCCTTGACAGAGTCCTCCCACCGGTAAAGGGAACAAAAGGGCTTGGGGCGTGTTTCAGATCAACTCCAGATGGACCTCGCCCCTCCTACCTCCCCTGCCTGCCACATCCTGACGCCCACCCGCTGATCTCCCCAGGGCAGGGCCGAGCACAATGGGTCCCAGGGGCTCCCAAAATAGCCGTGCCCAGAATTTGCTCCCAGAGCAGACCGTGGGCAGTGTTTGGAACCAGAAGCAGGAGGAACAGCCAACAGTTTGCACCACCTGGCAAGTCCTGTGGGTGGCTGGAGTCGATAGACAGTGACTGGGGGCAGGACTCCCAGCCCCCCACCAGCTGTTTCACCTTTAAAGGGATGGCTGCACACTGGCTCCAGCCCAGCCAGCTACGGCAGAAGAGCAGCATCCCAGCATCACAGAGAGCATGAACCCTGCTTCCGGGCAGAAATCTGCCTTAGTGTCCAAGGCAACAGGTGCCAAGCTGCTGTGCAGGTGGGAGACGGAGCACTCTTCCAGGAGAGGGGGACAGCCCTTCCCCTCCCCACAGAGGATCTGGTGGACTCTCTAACCCCCAGTAACACGCAAGACTCACCGATTTCTCTCCGGCGGCAGAACACAGCATGCTGCAGTCGGGGGAGATGGAACAGCAGTAAACCCAGTGCGTGTGGCCAGACAGCACCTGGACATGCTTACCTGGGGATGGAACAACGGTCTGAGAGAGGAGCGTCCAGTCCAGAGAGAGGGAGGGCTGGACAGCTCATTCCTGTCTCCACTCTGAAGCCAGCGCTCATAAGCAAGGAACCAGGGTCTGTCAGAGCATATTTGACCCCACAGATTTCCCCATGTGGACGCCCTGTCTGCTGCACAGGGTTTATTCTTGGGGTATGTCTGCCCTGCAGTCGGGGTGCAACCGTGGCTTATGTGGACATTCATCCAGCTGGCCTGGGTCCTAGCAGAGTGGAGAGACAGCTTTCCAGAGCTCAGCACAATCAAGCCACACAAGTCATTCCCCAGGGCTCCAGGGGGCTGGCACAGCCCGGGTTGAAGGCCTGCCACGCTGGTACCCAAGATCAAAGCTAGCTAGCTTGGGCAGGGCCACTCAAGTAGCCCCAAGACCCAGACTGCAGCGCAGACATGCCCTTGGTCAGCCTCCAGCACTCCTAGCAGGCTGGGCATCCCTGACCCACGCCGGGGGAAGCAACCAAACATTCACGGCACTCGCTGCGCCCTTGTGCTACTGCGACGCTGGGCGTTCGCTCCGGTCTTCCTGGGGTCTCCGCTGGGTTAGGTTCAATGAGCTGGGACTGGACAGCTCAGCAGGTGCATTGATAATGCCGCAGGACCACTGACCCCAACTTCCTAATTGGAGGCAAGGGGTGCAGGGCCCCCGCCTGTAGGATCCCAGCTCCAACTGCTCACAATGACCTGAGTCTGGGGGCCGCCCCCCACCGGCATGCTCTGAATCGATGGGGACACGTGTGCACACTCGTACCGTCTCTGCTCAGGTCCCAGACGCGGAGAGTCTTGTCCCGGGATGCAGAGACTAGAATCAGGCTTCCATTGGGAGCGAAGCTCAGGCCTCTCACCACATCCAGGTGCCCGGAGAGCCCAAAAAGAAAGCGCCCTGTGGACATGAGCGCACAGCTCAGCATGGTCTCGCCACGCTCCAGGGGCCCTGCGAGTGCTGGCGAGGGCCTGTGGTCTAAAGAAGGGGGCAGATCTTCTTTAGCCACCAGGGAAGTCCTCCAGCCCTAAGGATTGTGACTGCAGCCCCACAGCCAGCAGGAAGCAAGACGGTGTGGCAAAATGCTTGCTTCACAGAGGGTCAGCGTTACTGGCCTGCTCTATTCCTGGGGGAGAACAGGCAGGAGTCCCACCCTGCTCCCCCAAGCTGTCCCCACTGGCAGGGAACGGCCACTGTAGCTCTGACCTGCTGCCCCAAAGGAAGAGGGCAATAGAGAGAAGGCAGGTGCCGCGTCCTGCCAACCACACCCCACTCTCACACGAGCAGAGGCTGCTGCTAGGTCATTTAAAAGCAGCACGGCCCGGTTCCAGGCCAGGCCAGCTCAGCTCAGAGAAGGGCTGCAGCGTGGGAATACGAGGAACATGCTCAGGGGCAGAGAAAATCTCCATGGGAGGAGGCGAAGGCACAGAGTGCCTAGGCCCCTCTGAGATACTGCAGGACAAAGCAGGGTGCCCGGCCTTCTCCTCAGGCTGGATCAATCCAGCAGGTTGAACCCGACCCCCACCAATCACCTGTGTGCACCTCCCAGACTTTAATTTGCCCGTCATTGAGTCCCGTGGCAAGGATCAGACAGGACCGACCCGGAGCCGGCCGTCTGTCCTGCTCCTTAGCCCCAGCCGCCGGCCAGGCACTGAAGGCCAGCCCCCACACAATCTGGCCGCATTCCAGCGTCTTCTCCTTCGCGCCGCCTCCGCCTCGCACACCGGTTCGGACGCCCTGGCTCTTGCGTTCACATGCTTTGCAGCTTCTGCAGAGAACAGAGGATTGTCGGTCCCAGCGGCTGCCCCATCTGCCCCCAGCCATCCTAATTCACGCTCAGGGAAGGAAAACCTACTGTAGGCTGCAATGTGGACAGGGGATTTCAGCTATCCGTGGCCAGACTCAGGAGCAAAGTCTGTCCCAGTGCAGTTTGCTCTGCCTGGAACCAGAGAGCGCTGCTCTTCTGAAAGCAGGGCTCTGCCCGTGTCTGGCTGCAGACCAGCTACGACAGCTCAGACTAGACAGCAGCTGCTCAACTGTTCTAACGTTCCTGCTCCGTCTGGGCTCTGCTCACACGTCCCAACCAGACCAGCCACAGAGCTGCCGTCCCGCCCGTAACGGGGTGTACTTCAGGTGGGATTTTGCCTCTGTCTTTAATCAACTGTCCGGTCTATTCCTTCGTAGATCTCCGTGCACGGAAAGCTGCTTTTCACCCCAATCCTGTGTTCTGTGACTAACCCCCCCCCCTCCACTTTGTGCATGTGTATTTAACCCTTCGGATAGTCCACTGACACATGCTAGCTGAAGTGTCTGGGGCTGTCCATAAATTACATAACTTTTTGGGGTGATCTTCAAGACCCACCGCCCCTTGTAACACTTTGTAACACTGAAACAAATATGAAAAATTAGGCACCTGCGCCCCTGTTCCCGCCCCCCCCCCTTACATAATTGACTGTTTGCCCCTTTACACTGAAATCTGACCACTCAAGGGACTGACAAACTGCATTGCTTAACACAGGCGGTTTCCCAGAATAGTGGCAGGGAGGAAAATTGAGCCATATGCCAGGATGGTCTCTGACGACAGCACGGGCTGCCTAACAGGTGATCTCTTGCACAGGATCCATTCCGCAATTAAAAACCCACAAGCCTGGACCAAGCAAGTTAACCCACACAAGAGTTGGGGTTTCGTGTCTCCAAGCTCCTTTGCTGAAGGAAAGGTGAGGTGTTAACAGAACAATTCCCGGGAATGAGACAGCAAGCTCCCAAGGAGGCGTGAGCAAGAGGGAGGCGTGCAAGTTACACCCTGAAAGAGCGGCCAACAGACTCTAGCCTCTCTGAGGCGCTGCAGGATACTTACAGCTCAGGTTCCTCCAAGGGCCAAGGGATCAGCTTGACGATGCAGTGCCCCTGAGACCAGGCAAACCAGGCGCCATCTGGGGAAAATGCAACGCTCCACGTCTCACAGCTCGACTTCCAGTCGTACTGCTGCGGTCGCCCTGGCTTCAGCTCCGCCAGCAGGACAGGCTCGTCTGGGGAACGAGACGCGTCGTTACTCTGGGCGCGTGCTACCGGCCACCTTCCCGCCCAGCACCACCCGCACCACGAGGGCAGCAGCGAACACGAGGCCATGCAAATGACAACGACTCTAGTGCTGGACAGGGACCGGGTTTCCTAAAGAGGACGCTCCCTCTGCAAGCTTGGCGTGCCCTGCCCTGCTCCCGGGGAGTCCGTGTGCAGCATGGGCCCCCAGATCACATTTTCAGCCCAAGCATTTTGAGACAAAGCAGCCTGTTTTACCCAGCTCCGGGAAACAGTGTGAATCAAGGACCAGGCAGTAGCCCACAAGGTAGGAGATCCCACGTCTAACCCCAGCAATACCAGGCGGCCTTCAGCAAGTCACTCCTGGCCAGATTTTTAAAGCCATTTAGGCGTCGGACGCTTTGAGGGCTCCCGACGAAGAGCTGTGTTAGTATTCGAGCGCTGTCTGGCCTGGCCTCTGCCCGTTGCTGGAGTGCAGGGCTCTGCTGTGGACAGCACAGCTCGGCGGCAGTTCAGCTTTCGCGCTCACAGGACTTCCTACGTAAGATGTTAAACGCCACGTCCCACCGGCACAGCGTGTCTCGCCAGAGGCTGGAACTGCCAGCGATGCAGGCTCCTCTTCAGGAGCCTCAAGAGTCCCTGTCTGAATCAGAGCCCGAATCGTGTCTGTTAATCTACCCAGGGACCAACCAGGGGCGTAGAGGGGAGAAGTCTCACATTACACAGTGGCCCCTTCAGATTGGACACAAGGGGCTCCAATAACTCCCGCGACAATCTCTTCCAGCCCGTTGTGCTCATTGACGGGCATGCAGAAGAGTTCCAGGGGAGCCCTGTCAGTCTAGCTCAGCAAAACAAACAAGGAGCCCTGGGGCACTTTTAAAGACTAACATTTATTTAGACAACAAAGGGGGATTTTCTCCCACGAAAGCTCATGCGATAAATAAATCTGTTAGTCTTTACAAGTGCCACAGGACTCTCTTTGTTTTTCTGCAATAGACCAACACAGCTCCCCCTTGGAAATTTATTTTATTTATTCTCCATCAGGCTCCACTTCCGGCTCCTCCCGACCAGCCAATGCTTCCCTCCCTCCACTCCAGGAGCCCCCGCCACTGCTGACTGGCTGGACAGAGCCCAGGGCCAGGGGAGGAAGGCGGGCGGCTGCACCCCAGCTTCCAGCTGTGAACCGGGACCAGGGAGTGCGGGCCAGGGGTTGAGAACTCCTGAACTAGACCAACCATACAGCCGAGAGTCCTGCTATGTACACAGAGCGAGGCCTTACTCCGAACCGATCCTGACCTGCTAACACTTCCTGTCCAGCTGAGCCAACCTAAGGGAGGGGTTCGAAACATGGACAAACACCCTCCGGAGCTAACTGACCCCTCTGAGCTAGACCAGTGATCCACAGACTCCAGGGCGTCCACAGACTCTCTCTAAGACCTCCAAAGGGATCGCTACTTCTACTTGAAATTTTTTTCGGAGTCCTCAAATGAAAAAAGGTTGTAAACCACTGAGCTAGACTATGCTTGAAAGCAGAACTCCGGGCCGAGACACAAGAGCGTACAACCCGCTGCACAATCTAGCCTTCTAAATAGGCGTGCAGATATTTTACACTCCACGCAATAAGGTTACCACCTTACATTTTAGCAGTCTAGGTAGCCAGTAACCATGACTTCAACTTTCCTGTCTACCGAGGACTTCAAAGCGCATTAACATGGATGGAGCCTTCCCTCCGGTAGAACACGAGAAATTCCGCTATAGTAAATGGCAGCAAAGGCTGGGATGAATGGAGACTGCGGCGGAGCAATGGTACAGGACTGCAGAATTTAGCAGAGCTGGCTACAGCTGAAGCTTAGCATGGGAACAGAGGCATGCCGCCTATGTACTTGCTGCTACTCCACTTTTGGTCCCCCGAGACCACCATGCACGTGCTATTCTGAGGGAGCCACCACACTGGTTTTTACTTGTGACCCAGTGCAGGATTTGAACCCAGCTCCCCAGAGACTAAGCTAGGGCACTAACTAACCCACAGCAATACTCATCTTCAGTTTTACACTGCAAGGTGACCTGCAAAGGGAAAAGAAGATGAGAGGACTGTGCCCTGTTCTGCTCTTTCACAGTGTGAGTCAGTTACTCAGTGAATCTTGCATTGCTGATTTCAATAATGTGTCGAAAAAACTCTGAAGGGAGCCCTTCACTCCAGTTCCTGGCCTCTTGGGCATCCCCAGGAGTACAGAGGGGCAAAGGGAAGAAAAGAATCTTCCATTTGTCCTCAGATGAGGCCATGAAACCAAACGATGGTGCTGTGTGCACGGGAATACTTCATTACCAGCACTCCAAACTGGCAAGGAACGGAACACGGGGATTGTAGGATATTAACTGCAGCTCGCAGCACCTCCATTCTCAGTCTGAAAGAAACAGGAGCTCAGCTTCATCCCAAACAGTACTCATGACACCAGTGGGGGAAAGAGCTTGCCAAGAAAGGGTCTTTCTCCAGTACTTCTGCACACAGTGCGATTGGGTCTTAGTGCTTCCTACGCCGTGGGGTAGGCCAAGTTTCTATTCCCAGTCTGTCCTAGACTCACCAGGATCTCGAGCAAATCACTTCACCCCTGTGCCTTAGTTTCCCCAACAGTAAAAGGGGGGTATCAACACCTACTTTGGGAACCTGGGAGAAGTGACAATTCATTGATTCTTGCCATGCAGTTTGAGCACCATGGATGGAAGACGCCACAGGAGTGCGAAGTACAATAATCACACAGACAGTGCACTAAAACTAACGTCGTACGTTACGTTCCAGTTGGGCGTTGGTGGCCAGTGGCATAAGAGCTTCCATGTAACTAGACCCTCTCATCCCAATAGATTTCAAAGCATTTTAGAAACGTCAGACAGAGAACACCACTGAAATGGCAACTTAGACGCACAACAGGGGAGAGGAAACTCCAGCCCAAAAAAGTAGTGCAAGCCCCTGCTAGGAACAGTGGGCTGTAACCAGTCTGCGGAATAGGAAATATCTTGCTTGAGACCCAGACACTATCACAATCCCTGGCAATTTCCCCCGGTATCAGATTTCAGAGAATAGGTACAAGGAAATGCGGAGCCTAGTAAACAATTGCGACAGAACGCTGTGAACTTTAATCTGGCTTTTCCATAGCACGCCAGCCACAAAATAAATAAATAAAATAAAATTGGATGCCAACAGACAGATGCAGTATAGTCACAGATATGCAACAGGGGACTGGTCGGCACAAGCAGTATACTGATGAAATACCCCTCTCCGACATTTAACGTGAAGTTACATCTCACGCCTCAAAAAGGGAAGGTAAAAGCCTCCCCTAACACATGATGTAAGAACAGGGCTGCCTATTTATAAGCATAAAAATTATCTATTCCCTTTACTCCCCTCCTCCCTACTGCAACCCCAGCAACAGCCCTCCCCTAGAGAGGCTTCCCCACGTCAGCAGAATGAATGAAGGGGTCTCCTGAGGGTGATCTATGCTAGGAAATACACCTGTTACCGAAAATGTCTTCTACCCGCCTCAGCTGGTGTGTGAAATGGCTTTTTCTGGTCTACATTCGTCTTCAAACCATTTTCAATACCACCCGTGACTGACAGCCATCATTTGTGTTGGCTGAGTTTCCTACTGAAGATATGGCTTATAAAAAAGGAGGAGATTGCTGCAGATACAGCCCCTGTGTATTCAATGATGATTATCTCTGCAGCCATCAAACATCCTCATGGCAACAGAGCTTTCATTTACACACAGTCGGCCTGGTTTTCTGCAGGGCGCAGAACCTACAAGTGAAGTCAATGGAAGTTCTGGGTTAACAGCGTTCCTGAAAAGCACCCCCCCGCCCCAGAGCTGCAGCATGGGCGCACGGAGCAGGGAGTTTTGGGAAGTTTCTGGGCAGAAAGCCCTGGTTGTGGGATGGAAATGAGACCACCACATGACACAGTGCAGGTGCAACATTTGGTGCTTTTCTGGGTAGAAAAACGTCTCTGGAGAGGGCTCTCTGGGACACAGCTGAAGACCGACTCCTAAGCGTGCAGCCGGTCATTAAAGCCAACCCGTGTAAAATGCCTGGGACACCTGCTGCGTGTGGATACAAGGAGTTCCCAGCCAGTGTCTCCTGCAATGCTTCGGCTTCCTCCTTCCACTTAGGCAGACAGGACCTTGCTGAGGAGACAGTCACACGTCAAGCCCTGCGTGCCCAGCTAAGCAGACCATGTATGTGACCGGGGTGTAACCCGTCAAAGGAAGATAAAGCCTTCCCTCTGGAACGGCTTTACCCGCTGTTGTTCCAGTAACCACAAGGCAGAGAAAGGTACTTCTCAATGGTGCCTGAGCTCTTGACCTTCAGTCCCTTTCTCCGTCCTCTCCCCTACAGCCAGTTTGCTGGTTTATTTGGGTCTTTCACACCGCAGCAGGGACGAGAAACCCGGGACCAAGGGCTGTAGAGCCCTTCTGTTTGGCCAAGAGACTCCACTGGAGAATGAACCTTAGACCTGCCTTCTGAAATTAATTTGGGAGCATCCTTGGACGTCTTTCCCCCGGGCACTGAACAGGGGCGCACAGAGCCATGCACCCTGCCCTGCAGACAGCCTGGAGCAGGTAGTGACTGAGCAGGTGTGTCGTCCCCCTCCTTTGGGGGAGGTTCACACAGCTCATCTCCGGGGGGCAGAGATGGGTTCTGGGTGGCCGGGGACGCAGAGCTCCACCGGGACAGGGGAAGGGGCGCCGTGCCAAGCGCATCCTTCGGGGGTCAGGACTGTCTTAGCCGCTCCCAAATCAGGCCAGCCTCCCAGGCAGAGACCGGGCTGTCTGCGGGGCCAGGCCAGTGCTGTTAGAGCCGGCTTCCTCCAATGCCCCCAGGAGCCTACTTGCCCCACAGCGAACCCCAGCTGCCCCCTGCTCCCCCGTTCCTGCCCCCCACCTGCAAGTGCTGGCCCTGCCCCACCACTCTGGGCTTCCCGGGCCCCTTTCCGCCTCCAGACCCTTCTTCTGCCCCATCCATGTCCCCCCACCCCACCCTGCCCCTTGGGGCCCCCTCTGCCCCCCGGTGCTCCCCCTGCCCGGTCCGCCCCACCTGCCCCTGCTCACCTTCCACCTCCCGCGCCCCGGTGCCTCCGGGCGGCGACTCCATCCGGCGCGGGCCGGGACCGGGGCAGCGGCGCCCCGAGGGAGCGGCGAGGGGAGCCCAGGGCTGTGGGCGGGGCCCATTGGGCGCCGGGGGGAGCCGGGACCCCCGGGAGCTCGGGGCGCCGCGGAGCCGGGCGGGGCGGAGCCGATCAGCTGCTTCTGCTCAGCCCGGCCCAGCGCTGCCGCTTCCCGTCACATGGCCCGGCCGGGCCGCGCCCCCCCGGCCCAACCAGTGCCCCCCCCGGGCCGCGCCCCCCGGCCCCAACCAACGGGGCGAGCCAGGGCAATGGGCCCGATCCCAGACGGCCCTGCCTGCAGCCAGCTCCGGCCCCGGGCACCGGCTGGCCTGGCTCCTGCAGGGTGGGCCCCCACCGGCCCCTGCCCTGCTCCCGCTGCAGTCCCTGGCAGCACTGGGGGTCTCCTCCCTCCCCAAGGCGGGGCAGCCCCTGCAGGGCCACAGCCCACCTACGGCCCCCGCCGTGCTGTGCAGGGGCTGAATGCCGGCCAGACAGACAGACAGCAGCAGCCGCCAAGTCTGTGTTTCGGGGATCTCCCGGTTCCAGGGGGACCCCCGTCCGTCCAGGGCAGCCAAACAAACCAGGGGTCCTGGGGCCCTCCTAAAGACCAACACATTCATTTATGGCAGGAGCTTTCGTGGGAGAAAATCTTCAAGCCTCTGACGAAGTGGGATTTTCTCCTGCCATAAATGAATGTGTTGGTCTTCAGAAGGGCCCAGGACCCCTGCTTTGTTCTAACCATCTCCAAGCCCCTGGAAACCAGCATGAGGAGACCACAGCCCTGGGGGTTGGGAAAGGCTCCCGCCCACTTCCACTCAGAACTGGGTTCAGTCCGGCTCGTCTTTGTATCCTGTTACCAAGGCATTGGGCCTCTGTTGCAGCCACTGCAGCCCTGGCCAACGGGTTTTTGCGACGTGGAAACCCCAGGTCCCTGCTGTGAACTTTGCAGGCTTGAGGTGACGGCACAGATTAGAGTCTGAGGTTGACACTTGGAACGAACTGTGAGCACGGACAGGCTGGCAGGCCAATCCTGACTCTTATCCATAGCAAAGCCAGGCTCTTTGCACAGGATTTATCGGTGTGGGAAAAATGGGGGGAGAGAGAGGAGCCCTAATGGGCAACATACATCAAAGCATCTGAGTTCAATCTGCAGGCAGCAGTCTCTGGGGAAGGTTCTTCCTGTAGGGCCTAGAAGCTTTATGAACACAACAGTATCGGTCCCAATGCAGAGAAAGATTCCTCGCACCCTCCAGTTCAGAGCACTCGTGCCCCAGAGCAGGCACACTAGCTGGGAGCACTCTTGAGCCACGTCTTCTGCCCAGCAGAATGTGTCTAGAGCTAGGTGCCTGTGGGGCTTCAGCGGAAGCTGGGCCTACGTACCCCCGTGGCTGGAGCCGGGCTTCTGTTCAGATCAAGCAACTGAGAATGGGGAGGGAATGCAGAGGTGGAAGCAATGCCCCATGCTGTTTGCACGTGCAGTGTCTGGCCTTGTCCGCACTTCGGCTTGCAGCTATTTAGCTACGCCAGATCTCCCTCTGGCCCTTTGTATCAAGCACTGTAGATATGGTGCCAGACGTGCCCTTTAAGGAATTCATTTCAGCTGAAGTGATACAGGCTCTTTCCCACACGGCTGCCACAGAGGAGGTTTGTACGTGTTTGAACTGGTGTGAGCAGGCTTATAACAACACTCACAGGCTTGGCAAACATGATCGTTTCCTGGTTTGTTACGGACTGGATGGGCAGGCTCTGGCTTAGCCATCACATACTTGGATAGGCACGTCTAGCTCAGGCCCCAAACAGCAGAGGCCACATTCAAATCTGAGCTACTGACTATGCTATTATAGCTCAGAGAAGGGACAGCTGCCCCCTCCAGACAGAAACACGTTGCAGAGGGATTTGTCTGAAAAATAATTTTATTCCATAAACAAAAATCACATCCACATACCCCCCAGAAACATTGCTTTATGGAAAAATATACATATATACATATACAGAGAGAGAGCTGCTTCCCTGTGGCTCTTTGAAGCTGTGGCCCAGGTAGAACACAACTGGCCATCAGATGGGGAATAAATATTAGCTGTATTTATTGTGTAAGGTTTCGCTGAGGCAGGAATTCAGCCTGGGTGAGCAATCCACCCCTCCACAGCGCCTTTCTGTCCTGGGTTGAGTCTGCTCACACTGCTTGGAGCATTCTTGTGGGTTATGCTCCTGCATGACTCAGATGGGCACGGACTATTCTGAGCACTGCGCCCCACGGATGGAGCGGTGCTGAAGCGGAAGGGGTCAGGCACATGGGCAAGTTTGGGTTCCTGCTTCTTCCGCCACTGGGAAGCCCAGAATTGAGGTTCCCATAATTAGAGGCCACCTTTTGGAAATTTGGCCCCCAGGAAGCCTGTGGCAGAAGGACCAGAACACAGATCCTGTGTCTTAATCACAAGAACATCCTTCCCTCCTGATGGGAGCAGCAGGGACTCAAGGAACAGCACCTTTCTTTCCCCCACTAGGGAAAGCAAGCAGTGGTTCTCAACCACACAGCGGTAAGTGTGTGGCGGAGAGCCGGGAGGCTGGACTTGCCTTGGGGGAGGTGGGCCGGTGGGTCCTGTAGGGTTGTGACACGCTGGGTTGAGAACCACTGGCTTCGCTGGTGCTTTTAGAGTGCTGTAAGGTCTCTGGATCAAAATCACATGCAAATCTTCAATGAGTTCTAACTTCCGCAGCGCAGAACAACAGGCCAGCTGGGCCTATGAAAGCCATGCAGCGTGTGGTGCATCCTGGCATTCCCTTCCTGCGACGCAACAGTGACGTAAAAAGCCAGAGCGGACTCATTCACACGCTAAGTTACGAAGCAAACTCCTCCAAGTCTCGCCCCCAATATTTGCTGCATCTTGCACATACAAGGACAGTGCTGGTGTTATCTTTTTGTGGTACAAAGAGAGCTGATGTGCCCCCCATGGCAGGCTAAGAGGTGAAGAGGATACCCACGGGGCAAGATCTATTTGAAGCATAGGCACATTCCTCCTAAATTCTACCTCTGAACTTCCTCTTATTAACAAGAAAACCTGAGACAAAGGAAAACTTGAGAGGAAGAGAAGGAAGAAACAGTCAAAAGGAAAGAGAAAAAAGAACCGCGAGAAGAAAGAATGAACAAACGAAAGAATGAAAATTGGGGATGGGGCGAGGGAAGAAAGAACTGAACCATCAGATGAAACCAATCCTACTGCAGGAATTTTAACCGCCTGGATGCAGCAATGTCTCAATGATACATTTGAAGTTTAACTTCCATCCACAGGTCCATCCATTTCAGCAAGGAAAGAGAGAATTTGCCTCTGTGTGGCTGGCCTCTCTTCTCTCTCCACGTCCTCTGCCGAGGTCCCACGGGGCGGCTCACTGCTGTCACCTGGAAAGAATCACAAAGCAGGGGACCCTAGCATGCTACGAGCGTGACGACCTGGCCAAGCAAAGACCCTGGGGCTTTCCCCGCCCCAGGGTGGGGATCTGAAGCTGCCATGTTATTAAACTGGCTCTGTCTAGGAGTGAGGAAAGAGCAAGCTAACTGCGGTTTCCACAACAGCCTCACTATGTTCCTTTCCTCCTGTCCCTCTTCTGACTGTCCATTTCGAATGTCAGCTCCTCCCCTGAGCAGGAACACTTTCTCACTAGGTGTGTGCAGCGCCCTGAACAGCAGGGCCCTAATACTGCCTGCCAGACAGGTCGGTATACAAATGATCCTCATCTCGCTCCTCAGCCACATGACTGCATGGAGAGACGAGGTGGAGTCCGTCACGGCTCCTCTCCGCCCCCAGCTGCTGTAGCCGCAGTCCAGCCAGAGCTAGGGTGCTGGAAAAGGCTGGCCTCTCCTACCCACAGAAAGCCGACCGGGCAGTCTGGCAATCACCACCTCTGCCACTGTGGCGATGCATCTGCCAAGCTTGGGTGCTCACTCTCAGCAGTCTGGGTGCTGTTCTCGTTCACCAAGGCCGTCACCCGATGCGCATTAGACTTGCCAGTTGCCTCCTCTTCCGCCTCCTCCTCTTCTCCCTCTGAATCCACCAGCATAAACACATCGGTCGAGTCTTGATTCCTGAGAACAGGACGGCAAATGACTAAGAATGCTGCAGGGCTGTCCCTTCCCTCTTTCTTCCAGCCCCCAGCCTTCCTCCATCCTCCAGTGGTGCCTTTATTGCTGACACAGCACTGCACAACAGCCCTGCAGCCCGCGGGCAGCAACAGCGCTGACCGGACTTCACAGCTCCCTAGCATTTCTCATCCAAAGTCCTCAAAGCATTACACAAGTTCATTAGAAAACCCCATAATTGGCCTGTGAGTTGAGTACTTTCCCCGATGCGCCGTGGGGAAGGAAATCTCCTAAAGCCACACAAGAATGGAGCCCGGCAGAGCCCAGGGGGGCTGAGAGGGACACAGCCCTAGGAAAGGCAGCTGCAGTGTAGAGCAGCACAACCCCAGGACGGTTCTTGTTTTGGGGCTCTGATATCACTTGAAGTGGTCCTTTGGGCTGGAGAGGGTCATTTGTAAACCCGAGAGGTGGCATGTGGCTGCATTTATGTGTTCCCTACACTTCAAAGAATCAAGGCAGAATTACGGGGTGTGACAAATGCCGGGGCCTCCCCAGCAGCACCGAGGAGGTTTTATAACATGAACAGCAAAGGCTTCCCCATTACCGTACTCTGCCCTCTTCTCCAAAGGGCCCTTGGTTAAACAGAAGGAGACGTGTTTACATTGGTGTGTTCGTCCCTAGAGAAGCATATTCACTCAGGCCAGTGACGCGGGCAATCTCCCCCCTTCCGGCGGCTGCTCTCAGTAGCTAGCCGTCTCCATTAGCTCCAATGGCTTTGGATCGTGCGTCTGTGCAGGACGTGGCGTCGTTACAGTTATCACATGTTTTCAGTGGGTACGGCTGCTACCGAGGGAAACGTATTTCCTACCTACAACCGCCGCGAGCCTACCAGACTGCTGATATCGCTGGGTTTGCAGAGAGCTCGTGGGACGGAAAACACTCACCTGAACATGCTGCCTGTGTGGGGAGGAAACAAAAGAGGGAGAGGGAAAAAGAGATTGAAGGGACCGTCACAAACATGGCTCCTCAGACACAGTAAAATCAGTTTCCCTGGAAGATCGTTTGCCATTGGCGAGATTGTCTATTCTACTGAACTGGGATTGTCCCAGGCAGCCGACACACAGCCCCATGGCCCACACCGTGTTGGAAGGGCACTGGGAGGCGCTGCTGAAGGCGGCAGAAGGCAGCCGGTATCAGATAGCACTTTGCAGGGGAAGGGGAAGGGGTGAATGGTTTAGCACAGGACAAACACACTCCTGGCTGGCTATGCAAGTCACCTAGGCAAGAGCATTCCTGCAAGGACTTGGGGAAGGAGCCGGCGGTGAGGTGTGCACAGCAGTGGGGGACACAGAGAGGTGGGGCCGGGGGGTGTGCCCGGATTTACACACTGGGGGTAAAGCAGAGTTGCCATCTGTGCACCCCAGGGTGGGAGGGGCTCGGCCTACCTTTCAGACACAGGAGGGGGTTGTAGTATAAAACGATTCCCGAGAGGATGAGAATTCCCAGCAACAGCAGGACCACGACGGCTCCCACCACGCCAACGATATTCACCGGCTCTGTGCGGAGGAGAGGAGAGACGCAGCAGCTCAGCCGGGGGGGATTGCCATTCTAGACAGGCAAAGGGGCCGGTCCCTACGCTGCACTGATGTCTCTGGCCCGCTCGCAGCTGGGAACGCTCCGACGCGCAGGGGCACGTGGGAGGCAATGATGAACGCCCACAAATGAACGGGCGGCGTAAGCTCATCTCTCCCCGGCGTTTTCTGTCTCACTGAGCGAGGGGAGCCAGAGAGGAGATGAATCCAGCTCGGTACACCGCGATTCGCTTACTGCTACTGTTCCTGTCACGCTCCCTCCCTTCCCACGCAGCCTGCTCCAGGTCCCGCATTGCTAACTTACTCTTCACGGTGAGGGAAACGTACACCTCCTGCAGCCCCACCGGGTTCTCAGCTTTGCAGACGTAGTAGCCTTCATCCGTGGCATGGGAGCAGTTCTGAATGGTGAGATTGGAGACGCTGCCCTCTTGTGTGACCAGGTGCCTCTCGCCAGACTGGATCGTCGCCTCCGGCTGGGAGACATTCCGAAGCCAGCTGATTCTCGCAGGGGGGTTGCTCTCCGTCACCCGGCACGTGAGGGTCACTGTACCACCCACAAAGCAGGTCTTCAGCGGCTCTGTCTCCAGCGACGGGGCTGCTAAAGAGGGAAGGAAAGAGGGAGTCGAGAAGGAGGCTGACAATCCAAGAGTAAGAGCAGCTGGCGTTCCTATAGCAACTTTCATGCCATGTCTGGGTGTACGTGACAGGCAGCCACTGCCTTCCCAAATCATTAGAGGGGCCCAGGCCTGGCTCTCAGGAGATCTGAATTCAAGTCAAGCAATGCTCGACTGCCTTTTCTGATCTTGGGCAAGTCTCTTAGGCCCTGATTCGAAGCACGTAAGCACATACCCACCTTCAAAGCAGAGCACGTGCTAATGTGCTTTGCTGAAGGCGGCTGGACTCTTTTCTTTATGAGGCAGAGCTGCCTGTGGGATAGAGCTCTGCACTGGGACTCGGGGGTAGAACACTGTAAATCTGCAGCTATACGCGTTATATCTGCGGGTGCGGATCGGATGAGGATACAAATTTTGTATCCATGTAGGGCCTCCGGGTTCAGTTCCCAGGTCGGCCACTGGCCAACTGGGTGACTATGGCCAAGTCGCTTCACCTCTCTGGGCCCATTTCCCCACCTGAGCACACGCCCACAGAAAATCCAGCCTCTTTATGGGATCAAGTCGGGCAACCAAAAATGGAGGTGTCAGCCCCACTAGGGACATTTTAAATTCTTGAGCTTGCAAACACTCACAGGCCTGAGTATCTTTATGCATGCGATACATCTCACTGACCTCAATGGAGCTACGTATGTCTCCATCAAATTATGCCCCGCTGCAGGCTCTGGGCCATCGGCACTGATCCCCTCTGCCCTGTGCCCTGCATCATTGACTTTCATGTCAAACACTCCCACTCTGATTGGACAGAGTGTCCCCCACTTCACACAGCTGGAAATCATGGCAGGAGGCATAAGGCAGCAGAGAGCCAGACTCCCTGGATGAGTTCCTGCCTTCAAACAGGTGTCTGGACGCTCACTGAAGTCAGCATAGGCACAGGTTCGTTAATGGCTAACCAGGGAGGGAGAGCCTGACGTACTTATCTGCACCGTGCAGGTCGGCTCCACTTTCTCCTGCTTTACGACGTGGCTTCCAACGCACTTGAACCCCTTCCCGTGGAAAAGACGAGAGGTGTTCAGCGTTTCCACCTGGGTGTCCACGCTGCCTGTTGCATTAACAACCCAGCTTGAATTCTCCAGGTCTCGCCCCTCT
The DNA here is from genome assembly GCA_007922175.1 of Pelusios castaneus. Lineage (NCBI taxonomy): Eukaryota > Metazoa > Chordata > Testudines > Pelomedusidae > Pelusios > Pelusios castaneus. Next base: position 1,056,982 of record ML685811.1, read on the forward strand.
TCTGTCCACTGGAGGACGGGGTGCGGGTACCCCCCAGGCCAGCTACAAAACAACTGGAGCATTAACCCCACTTGGGCTGTTTGAGCCCAACACTTTGGGACCGATGGCGGAGGATCTAAGAACAGAACAGCACGAGGTTAAAGACATTTCATGTCCGCGAAGCCAAACCTTGCCATGAAACCGGAACACCCAGCAGCATGGCACTTTATTCCCCCCCAGCTCCTTTAGGAAATCTTAGAGTTCCTCTCTCGTCTCATCTCCCTTCCACGCCGGTCTCTGAGGGACATGTCTGTTCTTTCCTGCCAGCACACAGCGACGTCCCCAGTGGAAAGGCAGGCTCAGCCCAGCCCAGCCCTTCCAATGCCCCTGAACTATAGGCAGCGACCCAGCCCTCCTCTGCTGTGCGGGACAGTTTTGGTTCCAGCTTGTGCTTTATCTGCTGTTAATGCAGGAGTGGATCTTAGACATCACGCCTTAGTCCTTCCTGATTCTTGTGCCGTACACAGCCCCAGCAGGCCGGACAGGCACCGCTCCATTCACTTCACAGGGGCTGCACCAGTTCTCCCGGGGGAACCGGGCCCTCCAAATTCAGAGCTCTGTACAAATATTACTCGTCAGTAAACAGCATGGAAAATAAGGTGGGGAGGCTGTATCTTTTACTGGATGTACCTTTCCCAGAGCTGAAGAAGAACTCTGGGCAGCTAGAATGCTGGTGTCTCTCCCCAACAGAAATGGGTCCAATAAAAGATATAAACTCACCCATCTCGTCTCCCTGACATCCTGGGACTCACACAGCTACATCGCCAACCGTAAACATCACAATCGATTTCCACTACTGCAACCTCTCACGTTTCGCCCAGAGCGTGGGAAATGGCAAGCCCCTTGCTAAAGGCATTCTGTTTGATGGGCTGGGATGAAATACGGTGCCACACAAACGCTCACTGCTGTCAGATGGCTACTTGGGAGCCAAGCTGCACCGGGCAGATGCTGTCAGGCCGAGCCCCAGCACAGGGGCAGACCTGTGTCCCAGATCATCCACTCAAAGGGGATTTGGAAAACATGCAGATTCTGGCTCAGACCCACAAGCATGGTCAAGGCAGATTCGGATACAGAGATCCACCCCCACCCCGTAGAAGGGCTCAGGTTGGAGGTTTATGTTTGGACCCACTTTTTGTAGCTACCGGTTTTGAGACGTAGAAGTCAGAATGCCATTCCCCCTCCAATAACCCCTGTGCTAACGCCAAGAACTACTGGCCGGGAAAAGCGTCCCCCCCCCCCACTGCAAACTCATACGCACAGTAGACCAGGAGCTCCGTGGTGGAGGTCTGATTGCTGCCACTGAGCGGGTTCTTCGCGGAGCATGAGTAGTTCCCTTGGAAGCTTAGGGACAGATTAGACAGGGTGAAGACGGTGGTGGAGCCATTGACTTCAGTAAACATTTCTAGGGCCGAGCTGGGCGGCTGGAAAGTCCAGCCCACCGTGGGCACTGGATGGGAGTCGCTAGTGCAGTTGAACGTAACGGCGTCTCGTTTGTCTACGTACACCGTGCCGTTGGGCAGAGCCGTAGAGGGGGAGATGGTGACGGTCATACGGCTGGGACCACCTGAAATGCGCAAGGAGAAATCAGATCTGGGGTAACAAAGCCGTCCCCCACAGCTCCCTAAAGTGCTACTTAAGTCTGGACAAAGTTTGCCCGACAGTTAGTGGGGGAGGCTCATTATCTGGGGCCCCAAGGTCTTCTGAATGGGTCGCCCCCTTGTGTGTCGTGCTGTCTACTGCCAATGGCTTTTAAAGGCCTCCTGGGGACGACACAAGCTCCCAGCACCAGGCCATGGGTAGCCAGAGCTTGAGTGCTTCCCGGGCACATGGCCAAAAAGAACCCTGCCGGCAAAAGGAGGCTGAACTTCGGTGCTCCACATGGGCACGGAACAACTGGCAGGATGGGAGCTGGTGTCTTCAGCTTGGGGTCTTAGCAACCAGCCCCTAGACCAGATCCTGGCCTCCTCTGTTCCTGCCAGCCCTACTCAGCACATCCCAGCCCGGATCGATGTACAAACTGCAACTCAACCGTGGGGGCAAATTCCACAACGCAGAGGACCCGGGGAAAGTCATTTCTGGACTCTTTCCAGGGCTGTTGGTTTGACTCTGCTTATGGAGAGAGCGAGAGAGACGGGGAGGGACCAGAGGATAGGGGCTCCCAGCTTTTTCAAAGAGCGGGGCGAGTGTGCTTCCTCCTTACTTCCATTCTATAGCTTGCATTCTTCAAGCGCCACATCCACCCACGTGCATTTTTGGCCTTCGAACTGTAATCACACTCCTCCTGGCAATATTCTTGGGGATTTCAGGGTTAGTGCATCATGTTACCGCCACCAGCCTGCGCAATCCAACTCAGAATCCAATTCTATTTTTAGAGAGCAGTGTCAACACAAGGGGAAGGAGATCTGAGGGTGCCTCTGCAGGGCATTTATCCAAGTGGCTTACAAAATGACGCAATTCTGTCAGGAAAACCTGCAGCAAGAACCCAGGTTACCAACACCACTCCAAGCTAAGAGCAGCTTCTAATAAGGTGTGTTGGCTTCCCTGGGGCCGGAGTACAGGATCTGCTGCAAGGCTGGCTAGGGAGGAATGCAGAAGTCCCCCTTTCCTTTCTGTCATGTGTGTAGTTTAGATAGCAGGGTTAGGCTATATGCTGCGATAGGGTTTGAGAGAGGTGTTTCTTTTGCTCATAAACAGAGTCAGCCACGTACGCTAGGGAAAGCATTCACCCAGCTGCAGAACTTGCCATTTGAGAGAGCTGACACCACTTCCTAAACACAAAGTAATCAGTCCTCACCGCCCCCCACTTTTGCAGGAAGAATTATTCTCCCCATTTTACAGATGGGGAAACCAAGGCATAGAAGTTAAGCAGTTTGCTGAGAGTCACACGAGTTACTGGCAGACCCTGAACACCCCAGCTCCATCTCGCCTGATAATGGAAGGCTGAGCAGGGCTCAGCCAAAGCTCATTTGCATACCAGCCCAAACAAACAGAACATTAATTGACTCATCCACTCCCTAGAGGGGAAGCTAGCCGGAAGCAGATGAAACCCCTACCCTGCTTTGAACAGGCTCTATTCTTTTTTTGGGATATGGCTCTATTGGTAAGGCGGTGACTAAATAGAGTCAACATAAGCTTTCTAGCCAAAACTGCATGTTCTTAGCTACATTGCCCCTGCCTGAGCTCCAGAGAGCCAGTCCGACCTTTCCTGACTCCTTGCTGGTCTTAATGGAAGGAACCGGCCAGCCTGAGCCAGCAGAAATTACTCCACATCTTTATTTGGGGTTGGCGTTGAGCACGACTCAGCAGAAAAGCGCAGCATTGGAAACTGCCACGGTAGCTTCTGAAGGTCTGGCTGGCATCGGTGTGACTCTGCTGGCGTTCAGACACATTTCAGAACAGCCCTCCCCTGAGGGTCAGCTCTAAGGACTAGTCCCTGCACCCAGGGCCACTTGCCCACAAACAGAGAAGACTGAGGGCGGATTTGATAGCAACCTTCAACTACTTGAAGGATTGCTCCAAAGAGGAGGGAGCTAGGCTGTTCTCAGTAGTAACAGAGGACAGAACAAGGAGCAATGGTTTCAAATTACAGCTGGGGAGGTCGAGGTTGGACATTAGGAAAAACTTTCTCACTAGGAGGGTGGTGAAGCATTGGAATGGGCTATCTAGGGAGGTGGTGGAATTTCCGTCTTTGGAGATTTTTAAGGCCCGGTTAGACAAAACCCTGGCTGGGGTGATTTAGGGGGAGTGGTCCTGCTTTTTAGCAGGGGGTTGGACTAGATGACCTCGTGAGGTCCCCTCCAGCCCTATGATTCTATGATTTCGGTAATGTCCAGTTAAGGAAGCTGAGCAGCCGTTGATGCCAGAGTAAGCATGCACATTCCAGGAGACTGGGCGTGTGTTTCCCCTCAAGGCACACACCTCTGCAACGCCATGGGACAACTGCCACACCTGAACTCCCGCTGAGCGATCCAGTTAAGGTCCCTCTGTTGCTTGGGACCTGTTCCTTTAACGCGGACGGGACCGTTCTGATCGGCCAGTCTGACCTCCTGCATAACCGGCTGCCAGAGAACTCACCCTTCAGGCAGGAGCGTCTCTTTTAGAAAGATACCGCACCTCGATTTAAAGCCTGCCATGCTGGAGAACCGCCACATCGCTCCATCCGTTCTTCCGTGCTTAGCGACCCTTACTGTGGAAAACGTGTTTGATCCTTATTTCCCATCTGACTTACTCTAGCTTCAGCTTCCCACCACTGGATCTCACCACGCCCTTTCTGCTGGGTTAAAGCACCGTCTCCTACAGAAATCTCTCCCTGCTGGAGGCCTTGGAGACAGCAGCCAAGTCACCCTTAACCTTCTCTTGAGTTAAAGAAAATAAAAAGGCTGAGCTTTCCATCACTCCTTAGCCAGGAACCGGGCCTATTTGATTATAGTCCAGGGAAAAGCCCAAATATCAATAGACAGCCACAAACCCACCCAATGCAATGAGAACAGAGAGCACATCTGGTATTGGAGGAAGCGTAAAGGACTGAGGCTCGCAAACAGCACGGCGAGGGAGTTACAGATAGTTATCTGCCTTTTACAAAGAGGTGACAGAAAGGCAGAGTGACCTGCCCAAGGTCCCCTGGCAATCAGTGGCAGGGTGGGGATTAGAACTCAGGAGTCTCTGCTACCCAGACCACCAACCCACGCTTCGCAGCAGCCTACGGTTTACTTCTTGCATTAAATACGCTGCAAATCAGCTGTTCATTTCCAATCCACAGTGGCATTCCCCTACACCCGAAGGGCATCTCTGCCTGCACAGCCTTTCGGAAAACTGCTCTGGGCAAAAGAGGTGCAGCTGCCTGTTAGAGGATCCATTGACTGCCAAAGAACAGGAACGCCCTGAACGCAAACAGGAAATAAGGCTGGGAGGAATGAGACAATCTCTTGTGCACTGTAGGTAACAAAGGAGGAAGAAAAAAGCAAGGCTAAGGCAGAGTGTCACCCACGGGCACTGGGTAACTCAAGAACCTGGCGAGAGGATTCAGACCCACCCACATCCCAGAGCATGTCTTCATTGAGCCAGAGGTGTAAAGTCCGGCTGGGTAGAAGGAGGCGCGCTACCTTAGACTGAGTCCAGGCGCTAAGAGTGGCTACCCTAGCTGTCCTGAGTAAATCCCACCTGGCCCCAGGTACGTTCTGGCCTCACTGCTATTCGTAGCAGGCTAGCTCCCCAAAGCTAGTGCAGACACGGCTAGCCACGTTAGAAATCACTCCTCCACCTGGAATGCCGATATACCCTCGGTCACAAGAGGACGGGCTGGGCTGGGCAGCCGGCTATAGAATGGAACCGGTGGCCTCAGGCCAGGCCCCGGTAGATCACAGTCCCCGTTCACTAAATAGGTTCGTCAGAGAGGCTAACGGTTATGCTGGCAGAGGGCCTGTGCTCCGTTCTAATCACCAGATGCGGCTATTGCTGAGTGAGAGGTGAGGCATGTCGGCAGGGAACTGGGACTAAGGGGGGTTGGAAGCTGGTGCTGCAGGCATAATAAGCTTTGCACTCTCATGCTGCCATCCTGGTGCTTTCCACCAGCACTAGATTCACAGTTGTTGTGCAGCAAAACCCCGGATGCAGTTCTCAAGAGGTCCCTGCAGTGATCCGGGGCTTTGGAAACAGAAAGAAGCAGGGAGCAGCATCTGGAAACAGAGTGGAACTCAGATCCCCTTCCAGGTGCCCTAAATTTATCATATATTTACACAGCGCCCTTCACGCCAAGGGATTCCCACACATTTCACAAACTACACACAGGATCGTCACCATGAAATGCAGCCACTTCTGGGGAAGAACCAATTGAACAGCCACTTAACACTGCTGCACAAAAGAATTCTGTCCAGATCTAACGCTACAGGGCCAATTCAGATCAGCAGACGGCAAGTACCCGAGCTGAAACCTGGCCAGGATACTGGCGTTAACAGCTGTACTCTCCCAGAAAGGGCACAGGGTGTTTAAGGAGGTAGCTAGAGCCTGATGTTATTTCTCACCTCCCACAAGCCCGCAGGGCGCTGGCTTAAAACGGACTCAGTGGGAAGAGGGCCTTCTGCTGAATCAACCCGCCAGGGCTTGCGACAGCCGCTGTTTCATTGGCTTAGCCAAAGCAGTCTGCCAGGATGGCAGCCCCAGTGCGATGGCTGCTGGCGGGAAGGCATTCCCTCATTTCAATTCCGCCTGCCAGCACTCCCCAGACACCCACCTTTCACATCCCTGACGTCCCCTGGACTGATCCATCCCTGCCTGTGCCAGGACAGGGCAGGGTTTCCGTACTCCTGTTCAGATCTCTGTGCAGGGAAATTGCAGATCTGCTCAAAGCAGCATCTGTGAATTGCTCAGGCTGGAGTGGGGGAGAGCCACAGAAATGAAACGAGTTCCAGAGGGGGAGCCGGGTTAGTCTATCGCAGAAAAACTACAGAGTCCTGGGGCACTTTTAAAGATGGGGAGAGCCGGCATACGGGGCCGCAGCTCCGACAGCAGGAGCGCTTCCCACTCAGCTTACACTCAGGCAACTTTGGTTCCGCGAGGGAAAGCGAGCACGAGACCCTCTTCGACACTGGCTCAGGTCGCAGGGCCAAAGTCGTTCGACTGGAGGGGCACAGTCCATCCACCACCCGGTAAGCGGGGTGCCCTGGGAGGGAGAGAGGCTGCCACTTCACACGGGACCAGCTGCCTTGGCTTGTGATACCCAGGCCAGGGCTCTGAGATGGCCGGTGTCCGCCTGCCTGGTCCTGGCTCACATGGCCAGGCTCTGACTGATCGCCATAGGTGGGCTCAGGAAGGAATTGTTCCCCCAGGCCACAGCGACCTCTGGGTTTTGCTAGGATTACGGGTCTATCTCATGTAATCATCTCCCTGCCACTGGGCACCTAAGTCCCTTCTCCTTCTGCCGTGGTCTCCTTTCAGCGGCTGGGTGGTGGTGACAGCCTGCGACGCACAGCAGCTCAGACTCTACAGGGTCTCTAGGACGCGGTGTGGTCCAGGAACCCCGGGATGCGGCGCGGCGAGGAACTTACTGGCTACCAGGAGCTGGACTCTGTGCTCGCGGGCTGTCTCCTTCAGCACTTCCCTGCAGGTGTAGTTGCCCCCGTCCTGGAGGCGCAGAGCTGTGATACGCAGAGAGCTATTATCCACCAGGGACAAGCGGGCGTCTTCGGGTAGCGTGGCGTTCGAGGAGAAGAGGGGGGGCACAGCACCGGGGTCACCATGGAACCAGTCCACCTCGCTCGCCTTCTGAGACACATTTCGGCAGACGAGAACAACGCTCCTTCCGGCCTCCCCAACAATCACCTCTTCCGTTCCTGCACAGAGACGGAGCAGGTTAGCGGTGCAGCGTCCCCCACGTTCTCACCGCCCCTCTGCTGACTGCCCTCCTACAGAGGTGAGGAATCGCCCTGGCATCTGAGCAAGGGATTTCCCACCCCCCAAGAGGAAACTGTCTCCTCCATGAAACAAAGCAGGGGCCAACCCGCTGGCTAAGAAGGGACCATCTAAGGGACCTGCTGCTGGAACAACACCGGGACCACCCTGATCACTCCCCAACTGCCCAGCCAAAGCATTCTTCCCACCTTATCACCCACAGTCACCACTTCCCTGCCTCCCCCCCGTTTTCCTCCTTTGTGGCAGTTCCAATTGATACACTCATCCACTGGCTGGGGCAGGCGGGCTCGGATCAGAACGGACGTAGGCTTTAGACCGGCTTACCCAGGCCAGGTCTCCTGGTCTACATCCACAGCCGGGGACCATTCTAAAGTGCCTCCACACAGACCGTCTCGCTACTTACAAAACAAGGCGGAGAGGAAAAGGGAAACAAGAGATCATCTGGTAAAAGTCTATCTTGTTTGTGCTTTACCGGAAACCCTGATAACATATCTCACAGTACAACTGCTACCAAGCAAGCCGGAGAGGACGGGACAAGGAAGGTGAACTGAGAAGAATGGGGACGTGTGTATTCTTTCCTACGCACACCATACTTTAGAGTTATATATGAAGTAGCTAATCATTGCTCAGCGCTTGTTCTACAAACACAGTCAGGCCATCAGGGAGGAGCAGGCTGAGCGAATGGCCCCGTGAGCTGTAAATCACTGATACAGCCAGAACTGCCATCCACTCCCCAAGCGGACCCAGCCCAGCCACTAATGGCCAGATTCTGAGACGGGCTGCGTGCTCCCACGGTCCACGGGATTTGTGTTATCTAGCGATGAGCTCGGGATGGGGACCTGGAAACCAGGGTTTTAATCTCAGTGCCTCTGTTTCTCCTCCCACCTCCTGGAACAGGAAGCTCTTCAGGGCAGGTGCTGGCTAACACGACATACTGTACAGCACCTAGCACAGCAGAGTTCCAATCTGGGTCAGCACCTATCGGCTCTATTCAAACACAAGTATATAAAAATAATAACTGCAAGGAAGTCAATCAGAATTATGGGTGAAGAGCAACGCTGAACCTTTGTTCTTTAGTTATATAAAGAGGCGAGCGCCACTGTGTGAAGAAGTGAGTCTCCGATGAAGAGGACTCAGCATAACCCTCACAGCGGCAGGCTCTGATCTAGCTCTCCTCATTGCCATTTCACAGAGGGAAACTTGAGGCCATGCAGCAGAGACTCCAGGCCAGGGCTGTATCCCCCTTAACTCTTTGGTGTCTGGTCGCTGATCACTATGGTTATGTGATACACAGAAGTACGTAATTGGGCTGTTTAAAAAACAGGCAACCATAAAGTTTTAATAACAAGCTTCGGAGGCTTTTCCATGTGGCAGGAGGCATGCCCTGTCCGTTGAACAAGACTCCTGGCTGGGGAGGGTGCCCAGCAGAGCCTTGCTGAGGACAGGCTAGGTAACGTTAAGAGAAAACACACGCACTATTTCCCCTGCACCAGAGATCACGCAAGAGCGCTCGAGAGCCCCGGAGACTGACATTTTCTATTTACTGCATGTGCAGTGGTAATGCCACCTACTTCCCACTGCACGTACGACCCCAGCCCTGCACTGCAGGGAGTAGCCACAACCCCGCCCCCCATCCCCAGTCTTCAGCTTCTCTGTTGAGACTGACTGCCAAGAGGGCCAATTAGTGCCAGCTATGGAGGTGACCCTTCAGGTGTTGTAGACACCCCTCAGTCAGGAGCTGGGAGGAAAGCCAGAAAAGGAAGGTGGTTTCATGGTTAAAGCACAGCAGCAGGACCCAGGAGAGCTGAAGTGTATTCCCAGCTCTTCCAGACTCCCGGTGTGAACTTGGGTAGCTCACGGCACCCCTCTGTGCCTCAGTTTTCCCACCTGTGCAATGGGTTTAATAATACATCCCTACCTTACAGGGCGCTGTAACCCAAACCTAGTCACTCCTTCTGGGAGCGGAGATAAATAACCCACGCCATTCAAAAGCCTCAGACACCTGGGCGTGGAAGAAGGCAGGACCCTGCGTAATTTGCCATGGAAGAGATGCTGGGGTCAAGCAACTTTTTTGTACAGGGTAACTCGGGTGGCCAGCTAGCGAGTGTGAAAAACTGCTGGGAGGCCACAGACACCGATGTAAGCCAGAGCCCCAAACAGCACGACTGTCCCTGTAGCAAGCCCAGAGGCGCCCAGGACGCCGCACTGCCAAGCCCAGCAGTGCCAGGACTCAGCCCTGGCACACTGTGCGCCCTGCCCATGACTGGCTGGAGAGTTCCCAGCTCTGCGGCTGACCTGCCCGGCCGCCGTGGGCAGGCCCCTGCCTCAGTTTCCCCAAGGCGGAGACTTTGCCTCCTGGCTGTGGTGAGAGCTGCCTAGGGCAGGGCTGGGGGCAGCAGCCACTGGACGTTACCGCTGCCCGGCTGCTTCCCCGAGAGGGGCAGGGCCCCCCGGCCGCTCCGCAGCCGCTGCTCGGCACAAAGCAACGGCCCACCGGCTCGCCAAGAGCCGTGGCCTCGGGGGACGAGCAGGGGAGGAGTCCCGGCCCCGGGGGACGAGCAGGGGGAGGGCCCCGGCCCCCAGCCCGCGCCCTGCACAGCCTCCGCGGGCCGCCGGAGGGGGCCGAGGTGCAGCGCCGAGCACCGGCGGATCAGCTGGCCCCGCGCGGCGCCCCCGTCCCCCTGTACCTGCGGCGCCCCGGCCCGGCAGCAGGCGCCAGAGACCGGCGGCGAGGAGGAGCGCGGCCGGGTTCCAGCCTGGGACCCACATCGGTGCGCTGCGGGGCTCCCTCCGCGAAACTGCACCGGCCAAGTCGCCAGCCAGCTCGGGCCGGGAGTCGCGACTGCCCCGCCCGCCCTCCCTCCTCTCCGGCCAGCTCCGCCCAGCGCCAGCCTCGCCCGGCCCCGGGACCCGCCCCGCCTGGCTCTGAAACAACCTGGGCTACTGGCTGATTGCAGCAGGCTGGGAGCCAGGGCGCTCCTGCCCTCTGCCACCGACTACCTGGCTCCCTGGGGCCAGCCCTCCGTTCCCCATCAGTGGGGCCAGGGGTGGGTTCCCCGGGGCCAGCCCTCCGTTCCCCATCAGTGGGGCCAGGGGTGGGTTCCCCGGGGCCAGCCCTCCGTTCCCCATCAGTGGGGCCAGGGGTGGGTTCCCCGGGGCCAGCCCTCCGTTCCCCACTAGTGGGGCCAGGGGTGGGTTCCCCGGGGCCAGCCCTCCGTTCCCCACCAGTGGGGCCAGGGGTGGGTTCCCCAGGGCCAGCCCTCCGTTCCCCATCAGTGGGGCCAGGGGTGGGTTCCCCGGGGCCAGCCCTCCGTTCCCCATCAGTGGGGCCAGGGGTGGGTTCCCTGGGGCCAGCCCTCCGTTCCCTGTCAGCAGAACCAGGCCCTGGGTTTCCCAGGCCAGCCTTGCTCTGTTCTGTCAGTGGGACCAGCCTGGGGATTACCCCCAGGGCCAGCCCCCAGTAGGAAAAGAGAGCACAGTTCCCCATGAACAGGAGTGGGGATAACGACCCTTGGCCACAATCTTCTGCTGCGGCGGAGAAAGGTGCTCCCTGAAGACAATCCCATGGCTACTGCTTCTGGGACTCGATGTGCCAAAGGCCTTTTCTATCGAAGTAGTGTAACCTTCGGGTGGGCTAAAATTCATTGAATTGCCCTTCTCCAGTGCCTCACAGAAATCAATCCCAATCCCTGTGGAGAAAGCAGCTGGAGACCCAAGATCCAGTCTGTATGGGACTCACAGCGAAGCTTGCTCAGAGCTACACTCCCACATTAAAATACTACTACAATAAACATAACAATGAACTTTATTAACTACTAACTAAATGAACCTTATCCTAAGAAAACAAAATACAATTAACCAAGAACAATTCCTACAGAAACCCCCTGCATGAAAGACACCCAAGAGTCTCATAGCCCCGGTGGAGTTCCCCCAACTCTCAGCTACAGTCTCTGGTCCAGTGTAGAGGCTTGAGTGGCAAGAAATAGCTGTCCTCTTCTTCCTTTGCTGGAATCCTCTGTAGCATTCCATGCAGGCTTTTTCTTCTCCTTTGCAACCAGCCCTCAGTCCCATATGCATGTCTGCAAGGTCTGTTGCAAATGACTCCATGGGAGGGAGAAAACATCTTGTTCACTCCTGGCTCAGCTTCTCTCCAGAAAACTGAGCACATGGTCTCCTTTCAAGGCAGCTCCTGCCTGCTGTCCGCACAGACTGCTGCTCCCATGTCATCAGACAGACATCACATCACACCAGCAGGGTACACTGTGGAGATGCTCAAAATGCTACCGCTCCCTGCTTCCAGAAGTTTCTAGCTATGGGTAGCTAATCTGCCCAGCAACAGTAACCCACCCTCAGCAGGTCTCTCAGAGATAGCCTTTTCAGGCATATGGGTTACGTAGCACCTGCCACTCCCACTCAGAGCTCAGCGCCCGGGTGTGCACACCTGATGCTGCAAAACACACAGATGGGTCCTGCCCCAAGGAGCTTACAGAAAAGCTCTGTGACCCTAGCAGGCCAGCAAGGTATATACTCGATGGAAATTCTTCCAGTAGGATCTTGAGGGGGCTGCTGGCTGCCTCTCTGGCACAGCTACTCTGAAGGTCTGAGGACAGAACCAGCGGTGCCTCCTTCCCTCTTTGCTATAAGAGCCACCCCTTCAGGCGCCGAACCAGCTGTGTGACAGCGCCCAAGTCAGCATTATGGGCCATGCTCATGTGATGCAGGACAATGAATAATTCACACTCCCTCAGTCTGGGGCCTTTCACCACAGAACTCCCATAGAGCTCAGGACCACATGCTGGCTTAGAGCTATGTATCCAGCTCTCATGCCCACGTTCAGGACTTGGATGGCGCACAGCCCTGAGACCCCAAGTTAATAATGCAGCACCTTTGCCCGAACCAGGACTATACAGTGGGTCAGCTTCCCACTGGAAGAGAAGATAGCTAGGACAGATCCTGGGGCTGTCCTAGTACCATTTCTAAACTTCCCAAGTCCTGTTAACTCTGCAGAGGGTGGCCGTAAACACACAAAGGAAATTCCATCAACTCCAGCTCAGGCACCATGGAGACCAGCCCATCAGCAACAAACTGCTCCCAGCTCTGTCTTCCTTGGGCGTTGCCCACACGATGCAGGGGTTAGTCTATGGGTCTGCCTCTGTGCAACTGGGTTGTCAGAACAGTGACCAACATTCAAATTTTACATCCCTGGGGTGACGGGACAGAAAGGGGAACTGCACAAAAATGAAGTACGGCTCAACATAGTCATAAATGACCTGGAAAAAGGAGTAAACAGTGAGGTGGCAAAATTTGCAGATGATACAAGATAGTGAAGTCCAAAGCAGACCGCGAAGAATTACAAAGTCATCTTGCAAAACTGGGTGACTGGGCACCAAAGCAAACGAGTCTTGCGGCACTTTTAAAGGCTAATGAATTTATTTATCGCATGAGCTTTCGTGGGGGAAAATCCCACTTCGTCAGACGCCTGAAGATTTTCTCCCACGACAGCTCATGGGATAAATAAATTGGTTAGTCTTTAAAAGTGCCCCAGGGCTCCTTGTTTGTTTTGCTGAACTAAACTAACGCAGCTCCCCCTTTGGAACTAGGCAAGTGGAGGATGAAATTCAATGTTGATAAATGCTAATTGGAAAACAGAATCCCAACTATACATATAAAATAATGGGGTCTAAATTAGCTGTTACTACTCAAGAAGGATCTTGGATTCACTGTGGACTGTTCTCCAAAAACATCCACTCTTCAGTGAGTAGCAGTCAAAAAAGGGGACAGAATGTTGGGACTCATTAGTCAAATTCCAAAGGGGTAGCCGTGTTAGTCTATTGTAGAAAGACAACAGAGTCTTGTGGCACTTTTAAAGACTAACAGATTTATTAATCGCATGAGCTTTCGTGGGAGAAAATCCCACTTCGTCAGACGCTTTGAAG
>ML685811.1:1082878-1106719 GCA_007922175.1 Pelusios castaneus
TGAGCAGGGCGGGGCGGGGGAGAGGGGGTGCTGGGCACTGAGCAGGGTGGGGCGGGAGAGGGGGCGCTGGGCACTGAGCAGGGAGGGGCTCTGGGCACTGGGCGGGGGAGGGGGCACTGGGCACTGAGTGGGGCGGGGGAGGGGGCGCTGGGCACTGAGCAGGGCGGGGCGCTGGGCACTGAGCAGGGCGGGGCGGGGGAGGGGGTGCTGGGCACTGGGCGGGGCGGGGGAGGGGGTGCTGGGCACTGGGCAGGGAGGGGGTGCTGGGCACTGAGCAGGGCAGGGAGGGGGAGGGGGCACTGGGCAGGGATCTTTGCAGAGCAATGCACATGGGGCTCGCTCTGCCCACAGAGCTCCCTGCTAGACGGGCGGCCCTGTAACTTCCTTGGCAGCCTCTGGCTTTAGCTGATGCTGGACTTTGTCTCTGCACTCGCTCCCCGTGGCTTCGGCCATTGATTTCAGTGACTCGCAGCCGGAGGAGAGGAAATTGGGCCATTCTGGGTGAGGTTTGTGGCCTGCGTTGTGCAGGGGGTCAGACTAGCTGGTCCCTTTGGACCTTAGTGTCTAAGTGGTGGTAACTCTTGTGCTGCTTCAGCAGTAGCACCCCATTACTGGGGAACAGCCCGTACGGGGATGGTGCGGTAAGGTTTGGCTGGAATCCCCTTTGGCAGGGCACACTGGGCAGGCACGTCTCAGCAGAGTGGAAAATTCCAGCAAGTGTTTCAGCTGCCAAGGACCAGGTGAGCTGTAGAGGCCCCCATCACTGATTCAAGGGTTTAACCTTATTCCTGTGTGCCATGCACCTGCTGGTCACCCTTCACAAAGCCTGGCTGACACATGCTGACGGACTCGCCTCGTCCTTAAAGCATTTGTGTTTGGCATTCAGGTTCTTCTCAGTACCACGGAGGTGCAGTTTTCAGATGCTGAACACTGCAGTTTATGTGGGTGGTTCTTATTCAAGTATGGTCTAAGTGGAGAAAAAACATGAAGGTCATTAAAGTTCTGTTTTAGGTCCCATTTACTAGCTGTCTCCCTTTTGGTATAATGCTAACAGCATCCTGGTGTGTCGCATGCATGAACAACACAACCTCTGACTTGCAGCACATGGGGGGAGGGTGGAGGCTGTTGGGGAAAGGGTGATTTTTCCCTTTGTTTAATGAATGGCATCCAACTGAATCATTATAGGTTCAGAACCGCCCAACCAGTGTTGAGTGGGATGGCTGTGATCCACAGAAACTGTACACCCTGGTTCTTACTGACCCCGATGCTCCTAGCCGAAAGGACCCAAAGTTCAGGTAAGAGCCAGGAGGGCTTTGGACCTTTCTGTCTGCCATCGCTGACAATAGCTTACGCACTGAGCTTTCATGCTGCCTCTTTCCGCCGGTGACTGGGACAGCAGAAATGAGATCCAGAGGGGTGATGTGACTTGCTGGGGCTGTGCACCATGCTGGCAGCAGATCCTGACTCTCCTGCTCTGGAACATCGGCTGGTAACACCCTGCCTTCCTCAGCAGCCAGGGTGGGAAATGTGCCCCGGCAGTGACGGCCCAGACCTGTGCTGTTGCAGGGAGACAGGCTTGCTGTCGTCTTGGCTTCAGCTGAACAGCTCAGGCCATGTGAAACACCCTCGTTTGCGTATATGGCGTAAACTTGGCTGAGAGAGTATGAGCCGGGGAGGGGAATACGCTGCTTCCAGTAGCTGTCTTCATGGCTGTGAGTTTACTGGAACTGCCACGTGATTTACTCAGTAGAGGTGATTACTGGTTTGAGCTTGACCGTGTTCTGCTCTCCTTTGTAGGGAATGGCATCACTTCCTGGTGGTCAACATGAAAGGGAATGACATAAGCAGCGGGTGTGTCCTGTCTGATTACGTGGGTTCTGGGCCACCCAAAGGGACAGGTACGTGGTAACCCCAAAGGTCCCGCACAGGTGTAATGCCTGCATGCCTCGCTCTAATCTAAGGACTGCTCTGGTGTTGGACTTGGCTAACGGAGCGAGTGGATCGTAATGTTGAGGAACCTGGGCGGGAGCGTGCAGGGAGCTGTAATGCACAGAGAGAAGGAAGTCACCCTCTTGGGGGGGAGCTACTTCCAAGAAACAAGGGGGACCGGTACTGGCCTGGACTACGGGGGCAGGAGGTATTGGCTCGCTAAGCAGCAGTTACGGAGGACCCAGCCCAGCCACCTGCCTGTAGTGTATTTCCACCAGGGGGGTGTAAATGCGCAGCTCTGCCTTCAGCAGAGGGCAGAGAAAAGGTCACTGAGTTGGCACCTGTGTGGCTCCCAGCTGAGAATTTAGTTCATATCTGACCCTGGAAGTTACTCCAAGGGAGCTGCTGCAGCGTTGTCGCATATTAAACATGGTTTCCTTTACGTGAAGCTTTTATAAAGGCTCTTTACCTGAGAGATCTCTTCCTCTGGGTGAACGCAGTAGACACGTTGAAGTCAGCGGTGTTCGTCTGAGGGCTCTTAGGCGTTAGGCCTAGGGACTTGCGCAGTCTGTATTAAACTCTCCCTGGTACACAGAGAAATACGGGCAGGACTGCAGTTTTCAAACACTACCTAGAGCTGGATTAGCCACTTCCTTCCTGTGTCCTCCTCAGACAACCTCGGGGAACGAACTGGCCCTCCCGTGACAGTGTGTTAGAAAGGGCCCTGGCAGATACTTACCCGCACAAGCGGGGAGGTGGATCTTCCATAATAAACTGACAGATGCCACTGACCCCCCCATTCTCACAGTGTCAAATACGGCTATGCTTGGCAAGCCCCTTGTGTTCAGGGCGCTCTGGGGGAACGTGGCTTAGTGCCCAGCTGGAGGCTGAATGTGCTTGGATTACACCAGAAAACTATACGCGATTCTGTTGTGCCTGACCTAACATCTCTGTAAAAGACATGCTTTTCTCTGCCTTCAGCCCCACCTGGACAATGCTCCTGAAAGGGGATAGTGACCCCGAGTCCTTTCATTAAAACACTTGTTCCAAAAGGCGGCCGAGCACTTCCTAGCCTTTATGCAACAAGTTGGCTAAAAATCCAAACCGTGGCATCAACAGAAGTTGCACCTGTATTGTAGGGTAGCTGTCCTAGAGCTCCCGGCTTCATACAGTGTACCCGGGTGCTGTGTGTGCACGGTCCAAGCTGACGGGAAACCAGAATGGGCTTTTTGCACTCAAGATGGGGTAGATATGTACGGATGTGAGCCGTACATGGGGGTGTGATTACAAGACCGCACCACGGAACTTACCTTGGAAACAAAGCGGTTTTCTTTCTTCTCTTCTCCCACCGTAACATGGCGTCTCTCCCACCCAACCTGCAGGACTTCACCGCTACGTCTGGCTGGTCTACGAGCAGACACAGCCGCTGACCTGCAACGAGCCGATCCTCACCAACCGATCTGGTGACAAACGGGGGAAGTTCCAAGTGGCATCTTTCCGCAGAAAGTACAACCTGGGACCCCCGCTGGCTGGCACCTGCTATCAGGCCGAGTGGGATAGCTATGTGCCGAAACTCTACGAGCAGCTGTCGGGGAAGTAGGCGGGGGAAGTGACCAACCCGTAAGCCCTTCACCCCCTCCCTGCACTGCCAGACCCCAGCACCCAGAAGAAAGCTAGCTTTGAATGAGATGGAAGAACAGCTCTTAGAGCCTGTTTGGACAGGGACCCCTTAGCAGACTACAGCCATGAAGGAAACCTGCTTCAGTATTAGCATAGCTCTTGCCCTCTCACCAGTGGTCCCTGCGGGGAGCGGTAAAAGGGGAAGAACTTTTATTAGGCCCATTTGTAGAAACCATTGCTGCCTAAGGGGCCCTGGGATGGTAACAGAAATTGAAGGTGAAATGCTTAGAGTCACTTATGCCTCCTGGGTCCCCGCAACCCTCGGTGTGATGGGAGAATACAGCTGCTACTTCTCTTCCCTCAGGCTGAGAGCTGAGGTTTTTGGGTAGGCGCATGCTGTGCCCAGCTCCCCTTGCAATCCTAGGTCAAATTTCACAATTTGTCTGGAAGCAGAAACATGATTCACGTAGCAACAAAGTTCTTAAACACACAGCCTGCCTTTCTGCAGCCATGCTGAGGAGGAGGGGCAGGACACAATTCGGGAGACTCACCATTGTTCCTACCAGATCACCAGAGTGGAGGGAGAATATGTAACTAACCCAGGACAGCTACTCCCCCAGCAGACTTTCAGATGTTCCCAGGAGATGGCAGTCACTCAGGCTCCCTGCTGAGCTGCTCTGTTGTACCCCAGGATCTGTCAGGCCAGGGCTGTGGGCTTTGATTCAACTCTAGACAGGAATGGGGGGCTTGACACTAAAGCTTTTCTTGAACCAGAAAATTAATGTAGGGGCTTATAGTGATAGGCTGGCTGGTGACCTTCCCCCTGGCTTTCAGGCTTGAAACATGTATTTTTGTGCTGGTTGGTGTGCACTCTTTGCTGTTTGCTTATAGTTCAATTAAAAGGACAGTCACCAGTGGACTTGGCTCTGCTTTTCTTCCTGGCTTTCGGTAGGAGTCTTAGGGTCACCGTTGTTAAACTCCAGCGTGGGAACCAGACTCTGTGCCCTGGGCAAAGGGGGGCTCTGAACCGGTCTGGGGGCACTAGCCTCTTCCTCTCACACAGAGGGCCGTGGGGTAGTGGATAAGGCCCTCTGGGCACCTGGAGCTCACGAGGAGCAGCCTGTTCAGGAGTAACAGAAAACGTGGCACTTGTTTCTTTACAGCTTCCGTCACCGTTTCCCCATTTAAAATGGCTATCGTTCAGTTAAGCTAGCTTTTCAACCCCTTCCCACAGCTGGGTGTGGCCAGAGGACTGCCAGAAAACTTCACAGCTCTGTTCAGGAGATGGGTAAAGTAGGAGGGGGGGTTCTTGGTCCCAGCACGAAGTTGCTAAGAGCAAGCAGGATTCTGATCTTTACAGGGGGAGCATTAAATAGACCAGCCACAAATGTTCTAATGTGAAGCTGGCATTCGATGACTTTTTAGCATGGCTTTCCTCAGGCTCAGGTTTTCTGGAGCAAAAAGCAGGGAGGCCGGTCCGTAACAGCACCGTTTTGTTACAGGGGCGTGGCCTACGCCCATCCGCTCACGTTCCATTAGCCATTAACAGCTGGGGCATGGTCCCAGTATCGCTCACTTCCCACTTCACCAACGCTGGGCATTAAGTCATGAATGCCCTGCAGCATAATCCAGGGCCCTGCTGCACCAGCACACAAGGCAAAGGAAAGAGGGGTTGTAGCACACAACGTGCGTGAGGCCCGGAGTGGAAGACACCCAGCTCTGAAGCAAGATGGCCAGCGTACACCTGGGAAAGTGACTTGCTCCCAGGCCTGGGCCTAGGCTTGACTCCCACTCATTCACTCATCACCTAGGACAGGGGTTTCCAAACTTCCTTCCTCGGGACCCAGTCGAAAAAAACCCTTTATGCCTGTGACCCAGCAATGACATCGTTGAGCGATGCGTTCCAGTCTTCTGGCGGCAGGGGGCTGTGACCCAATCCACAGTCCTAACCCTCAGTTTGAAAACCTCTGGTCTCCAGCCAGGTCCGTCCCCAGGGTGGATTGCAGGAGAGCCTGGGCCAAGCTGGCATGCCGAGCAGATTCCAGGGAGAGATTGCTCTGACGCAGGCCTCTTCCTGCCCTCACCTGCTGCCTGGAAGTCAGAGGAGGGGTGAGGCCGGTAGTGGGTAACCGGCAGGGGGGTTGTTTGCTACAATGAGACACACGGCTTTGTGATGAACACTTTTATTTACAAATATAATTAAAAGCTCTGACAGTTACTCATGCTCTCCTTGGAACCTGAAAAAATGGTTTTTTGTTTTTTTAAAGTGCATGCAAGAGAAGGTAAAGCCTTTTTTTTACCACTTTTTATTGTAAGAAAATATACAGTTTGAAAGTATGAATAATGCAGTATTTATGACCAAGATTGAGGGGTGGGATTGGGAGAGGGACGAAAAAGGAAAATAAAGAGATCAAGGTGATCTGGCTGAGAGACAGTGCTGAACTCTGAATACTGAACTGGGAAGTCTGGGAGTGGGGTGGCTGGGGCTACGGAGAGGAAGAAGTAAAAAAATTCTGATCCGAGAAACAGTTAAAATACAATATGAAAATAAGTAAAAGCTCTCCTTAAATTCCTTCTATACACAAAATACACGATTTGACAAAGCCCAATTTGTGCTACTGGGATCCTGTGGGCTCATTTAAGTGTATTCACATTCTCTGCAACAGCAGAAAATGATTATGATACAATCAGGACTATGCCAAAGATTGAGGTCAAACCCCTACCTCCCCTGGCACGGTTCTTTTAAAAATCACAAGATCTCTTCACCCCACCCAATTCCCACCCCTGCCCCAAAAAAGTAATGTCACCACTGATATGTACATCGCGATTAAGATTTTTTTCTGTAAAATGTATCAAATTTCTCAGTCTTTAATAAATTTTATTTAATTATTCCTGATGAATAAATACCAAAAAAATAAAAATAAAATAAAATTATGCAGCAGCTAGTAAAGGTAAGGCTGCGGATTTCGTCTCTCTCCCCCTGGGTTTTCAAATATAGGGTTTGGGGTTTTTTGCTTGTACTTTCATTGATTGGTGGTAAAATGAGTGATTGCTCAAAAGCAACATACATCCACTGTTGTTTGATTCGTTACAATTGTCTCCAAAGCTTTCACGGAAACATTTTTCATCATTGCACACAGACATCAATACTGTGACGTACTATGAAGAGGCGCCGGGAGCCGTCCAGCACCGGCGCTCGGCGCAGGGGAAGAATGTTCAGGCACTATCCGACACGATGTCAGTAAGACAGAAAGAGAGAGAGCACGCCCGTTAACATGGGGAATGGTGGGTTTTTATCACTTTTTTTTGTTTGCTTTTTTGAAAATGGCAAAAGAAAATTTAATCTCATCTATAGTCCTCCTTGGGATAATCTAATGCCACCAAATTCCCAAAGCCCATCCGCAGACTCTCCATGTCAAACGTTTCTATCTCTCGCTCTTGCTTTTGCAACAGAAACTTTATCCTCTCGCTGCGTTCCTTATGGAGGGCGGCCAGTTCCTCTTCAATCTAGAACAAGGACAAGCAGCAGCCTGTTTAGCAAGGGCCAAGCACAGCAAGCTCCTGGGAAACAGATTTACCAGCGGCTGGCACCCACCACTCTAGGGCGACCCCCTGATGTCCCAGGCTGCAGTTAGAAGCCATGATGTGCTGCGCAGGACAGAAAGGGGGCTTAAGAGAAGCAGTAAGGATCCTCAGGCCCTACATCTTGGCTGGCATTGGCCTCTCTACCAGAACAGACAGTCCAACTCTTGCCGGGGACCGCTACACCAGAGCAGCTCCAGGACTAATTATGTAGTTTGGAATCTGGCTCAAGCACTAACCAGTGCTAGACACTAAAATCCTCTAAATGCTCCAAGCCTTTTTAATACTACAGCGTGGGATAGATTTCTTCCTGACTCCAGCTGGTGTGCAGCCCTGAAGCATGAGGATTGATTCACCCCAGACAGTAAAATTACAAGCAGATGCTATCCTCGCTCATCTAAATGAGAGGTTCTCCAAGAAATCTCACAGGATTACAGGCCTCAGCAAATAGGCAGGCAGATTCTATAGGTGAATTACCTATGCCAGGAAAAGGCATTTCTTTTGATCCATTTTGAAATTACTTGCCCAAATTTCTTTCAGCACATCTGTTCTGTTTAACCCCTCAGTTCCCAGCCTTGATTTAACTGGTCACAAGGACAGCTCAGATGTGATTCACAAGGCAGCGTTCAGCTATTGCCTGGCAGTAGATCTGAAACGTACCTTTTGTTCGAGATGGGCCCTGCGCAGAGACACCCTCTGCTCCAGCTTCTGGAGCTCTCGTTCATGCTGGGCTTCCGTCTGCATCTTGATTTTGCTCTGGTACGCGTTCAGCAGCTCCATCTCCTGCTGGAGCTGCAATCTCAGGGCTTGGCATTCTCCTTCTTGAGCCTCATCGAGCCGGAGCTGCAAAATGGGTCCAAACCAAAATGTCAGCTCAGCCAGTCACTTCTGTTCTGCTGCAAGGTGGGACTGACTTGCTCTGTGCCCACCCTCACTAACCAGCTTGCACCGAAACATGGCCCTAATCCCAGCATGAAAGGTGCTGCTGGCTGGTGGGAAGCAGCATCTGTCATAAATTTCTGTATTTCCAGCGGCACGCGGGAGCTGCTGGCAGACCGGAGAGTTCAGTTTTAGGCACCCCTGGATTTGTGGGGTTGGGCAGTGGAATGGAATTGATCCTCTGGCTCACTGGGGCCAAAGCGTTCCTTCCAAATTTACTGCCAACACGGCCAGCTGGAGAGCCGGCCCCCGGAGGATGGCTGGGAAGGGGCTTCTTGCTGGCTACAGAACAGGTGCTTCTTGTCCTGACAATAACTAGGGAAGGCCAGAGAAATACGGTATGTCTGGGCCACAGTGGACAGGGCTGGGCATTGTCAATGCCTCGATACCTTGGGCAGGAGAGAAAGCGAGGGCACCTACTGCCAGAGAGACCCAGGACAAAAGGAGGAGAAAGGCCCAGAATGAGCGGGGAGAGTTCTTCCATTAAGCAGATCCCTGAATCACTGCACTGTATGGTTCCCATTTGGAACCTGGGGCAGTTACTTGTTGCAAGAGGCTGCAGCATCTGCTCCACAGCGGTGCTGGTCACACAGAGATGGGAAGTGGGTTTTCCCAGCTCATTGCCACACTTGGTTAGAAGCGAGTGGGAGTCTCTCTGGGCACTAAGGAACCAGGATGTGGGCTGAGCAGCAGAGAGGGGAACCCTCGCCACACGGCTTGGCAGAAGGTTTCTGTCATAGGCAAAGCGGTGCGGGGGCCGACAGATCACGCAGTTTAGGAGGTGCTGCTCCCATTATTCCCGGCTCTGTCCCCGGCACGGCCACACGTCGCTGCGGGCAGGTATCCCGTTCACTAAGAGCCCCAAGTTCTGGGCTGCACTTACGGCTTGGGAGGCCATCATCTCATTGATGCTCTGCTCATATTGCTCTGCCAGGATGGCAAGCTTCCTCGTCTGCTCATCCTTCAGGCTCTTCAAGATGGTTTTGTGCTCACTCTTTGGAGTAACTTCCAGCTGGTGATTCTTGAGTGCTTTGTACTGCTTGGTCTGCACTTTGCATGTGTCCTGGAACTGCTTCTTGATCTGCATTTCCATAGCCTGCAGGGAAAAGTCACATCTTGAAGAGGAAGTGAGGGCAATGTGCCGGGAGGGCTGGGCACCTCCCAAACAAAGACAAAGGACAGTGACAGCCAGGGTTGGATTTACACCTTATGTGCCTCTAGGCACAGCCTCTTCAGTGCCCTCTTCTGCAGGGCGAGGGGTGCAGGCGAAGGGAGGGGCTGGGGTGACCAGCTTGGCCAGCTCTGGGCAGGGGGAGAATATGCTCACCAGTGGCCAGTGGGCGGAGCCTCAAGCAGAAAAGGCGGAGCAGGGGGCGGGACCAGAGTTCCAGCGTTGTGCAGGAACCCCAAATCGGCCAGGGCCCTGCTGGCCTGCGCAGTAATCCACCCCGGTTTAGGCACCCCTAGACATGCGCCTGTTGTGTGAACTGGAAATGTGGCCCTGGAGACAACTCATCAGGCAACACATTGCCCGGCTCTCCATCACCCCATGGGAGGTGACCAGCTGACCCCTAATACAAGCAGCGCCCCTTTCTCAGAGTGAAAAGGCTTCTCATTTAGGGCTCTATTCGGCAAAGCACATCGTCAATTGTAAGTCCCCACAGAAGCTAACGGAAATTAAGAGTGCGGCTGAAGAAGGGCCTTACCTCGTAGCATCCAAACATTTTCTCTTTTACAGTCCCTGCTCCATGGTCAGTTACCACTTACCCAGGGCCTTTGTTCCCCTAGTCGTCCCCAGCTTTCTCTCCCAGAAATGACTCCAGACCACTTCCCACCCCCACAACACTACAGAGTTTGGCAAGAAGACAGAAATCAGCCAGCGGAATGAAAGGAGCTGGCCTCAGCACCCACCCCCCCCGAAAAGAGGAAGGGAAAAGCTGCAAGAACAGCTCGGGGGGGTTGTAGTTGTTCGGAGGCTGCCTTAGCGGGAAGCAGCAAAGCACCTGCACCCACATTGATTTAGTTTTTGCTAACTCCAGAACTTGACGGAACCGTACAGAGGGTGAAGGACACACACGAGTGGCTGAAAAAGGGCAGCCTGGGAGGTGGAAAAGCTCTTTAATGCCTGGTCAAGTGTGAGTATTGCACTCAAACATTTACCCAGCCACCTGCACCGACACGCCACTTGAAATATTAGAAGCAACATCTGCCCTGTCCAAGGGCATACAACCTACACCGGGCGAAGGAGCCCGGCTCAGGATGGGCTGCGAGGGGAGCAAGTACCAGCAGGAGGGGCAGCTGGAAGGGGAGGGGCGTGGTGTTCAGGGCCTGCCAGAGGAGGGGCCGGGGGCAAAGCAGTGAAGACCCCCAATACCTTCAGATTTTTTGGCTGCTGCCGGAGTTCCATGAAGTGCTTCCTGTGCAGCTCCCTCTCTCTCCGCTTGTTGTACTCCAGCTGGTTCTCGAGCTCAGTCTGGTGCTGCAGCCGGATCAGGTCCATCCGCAGCTTCTGCAACGTGTGCAGCTGGCGGTACTCCAGCTCGCGCGTCGACTCGTCGTGCCGGATCAGCATGGCGTGCTCCATTTCTTTCTGGGTCCGCTTCTTGTTTAATTCCTGGGGGAGACGCAGGACGACAGAAGAGAGTGGCTGGAAGGAGCCGTCTCAGCAAATAAACCACATTCATTCCCTCTCGGCGAGCACACGGCCAGCCACGAAAGGTGTGATACGCCCCCCGTTCACTTCTGGACAGCTGCGTGTGCTGCCAAAATACGCGCTCTGCCCACAGCAGAGGAGTCCCCTCAAAGGACGGGTCCCAGAACAAATGTTCTCCTAACCCCCTTTGGGCCAGTTTGCCCCTCCCCGGACCATGTCCCTCGTCTGGCTTCTGTCTTTTTACTACCATCAAGCATCCGGTAGGTGGTGCTGACGGGCAGCATGCGCTGCCATGCACCGCTGGAGCAGCTCAGAGCGAACACGCCTAAAGCATGCTCAGGAAGGTTCCTGCCAGGCCTGTGCATTTCTAGACACCCCGCAGGGAGTCAGGACTGCCTAGGCAAGGCCGATCTGTTCCGATACCCCAAGCATGTCAGGAGAGTACTCCTGCCAGCCGGGTGCTTCGGCCCCTGTGGCGGGAACCTGGGCCGGAGCTCAATGTGCTCCTGGATCCCTGTGGGGCGTGTGCGCAAACTGGGCCGGAGTGGGGTGCTCCACACAGCGCCCTGGGCCTTGCAAAGATGCACAGAGTTTAAAGTAGGACAGACTGTCAATTCGAGTCCACGTTTCTGCCCCAGGGTATTTCTGTGAGCCTGGCACCGACTACTGCGTGCTCCCATCTAACAGCCCGTACGCTGTGCTCCACACCAACCGTACGCTGCTCAGGGCAGGGACCGGCTCCCCTGTGGCATTCAGTCCTAGACCAGCGAGGTCCCAGCCTTTGAGCCTCTGCAGCAAGAACCGCCACAGAGTTCTCTTGCAAGCTGGAATCTTGCTGGACTTCCAAATGGCAATGCCAGAAAACGTGCCTTGCAAGCCAAATCCAAACCAAGGTTAGAATCAGGCCCGCTGACTGCGGGGGGGCAGTTGCAAGCCTGATGGGAGGATAGAAACTACCCTCCCCTCTCCTCCAGCCCCTCTCTCCGCCCCCTCCCTGAGCCCTGCTCGTTTATTACGGGGCCGGTCAGGCTGAGGAGGTGCTATCTGCTACTCAGCTTCGGGGGACAGGGGAGCCATGTTAGTCTAGGTCAGTAAAACAAACAAGTCGTCCTGGGGCACTTCTAAAAACTAAGATTTATTTATCACATGAGCTTTCATGGGAGAAAATCCCACTTCGTCAGACACTTGAAGATGGGGAACTTATTTCCCCCCATTCTGTAAGTTCTCCATCTTCAAGCGTCTGACGAAGGGGGATTTCTCCCACGAAAGCTCATGCGAGAAATTCATTAGTTTTAAAAATGCTACAGGACTCCTTGTTTGTTCAGCTTCCGGGGCTCCAGAAATCTCCCTCGGGAGCCCAGCAACCCGGGAAGCTGAACAGAAGATACTTCTCCTCAGCCTGCCCGGAGAACCTGCCAGGCACATAATAAATAACTAATACTTGCAGTGGAAGCCCACTGTGACCTCAGCCATCCCTTTCTAGGGGGACCATTGGCTGTTCTGTCCTGGGGCCCGGAATCGCTGTCCGAAGGCCTGACCAGAGCATCTGCCCCGGCAAAGGATCTTCCAATGTTCTGCAGCCAGTTCCTTTCCCTTCCCCCTTCTCAGTTCCAGACAGAGATCCTCCTCTTCCCCTGGACGAAAGCCTGGGGGTAACAACTGTTGGAGGCAGTGACAGACATAATTAGCCTCTGCTGAAAGAGTGGGAGGGGAAAATTCATTGGCTTTTCACTCACTGTGGGGACATCATTTCTCCACTGGGACAAAAATCAGCACAATAAACTATCGGCCGAGCAGCAGGAAGAATGTCCCCATTGTGAACTATCAGATTGCAGCAGTCACCCAAACGGAGGGATGGAAACTCCGTCCTTCGATTCCCTTAAATTTGACAGGACAAAGCGCCGGGGTAGAACTGCGCTGATTTAACTGAGAGCAAAATTAGGGTTTTGCTGAGAGCTTTTGAAACCCCCTGCAGGGAGCGATCCAGCCCCATGACCGGACAGTAACAAAACTCAGCCGTGATAAAAGTCAGCAGTGCGGAACCCCTGCCCTTTCCGCGGTGCTCATCACCACAGAACCCAAGCGCTTCACAAACATTGAAGAAACTTCACGAAACCCCTGTGAGAGAGAGGAGGAGTTGGTGCTATCCCCATTTTACAGCTAAAGAGCCGAAACAGGGAGACGAAGGTCAGCATCCACCAACTCTGGGTGCCCATTCAGAGGTGCCTAGATCTGGTTTTCCAAAGTGCTCTGCATTAAATCGCACTTTACGTCCTGAGCGCAGCAGCCATTGACTGCAGTTGTGAGCGCTCACTACTTCTGCAAATCAGGCCCTTGGGTCTCCAGTCAGCCCCCAGAAAATGAGGAGCCCACAATTAATGACCACCTATGAAAAGTCTGATGGCAGTGACCTGCCAGGATCAGAGAAACTCTGGGCAGAGGCAGGAACAGAATCAACAGCCTCTTTACCCCTTTAATCCTGATTATTCCCAGAGTAAATCCATCCTGTGCACTCAACGGGGGAAAAATAGTGTTGAATGACATGATTAGACTGCACACAAGAGGGTTCCATTAAGGTTATGCAAGCAACCTTACTGCTGCCATTTCCTAATGTCCGAGGGCTCGACTTCTCAGCTTTCAGATTCTTTTCATGGCCTTTTATGGGCGAAACATCTCCTTTTAGCCATTTGAACGTCCTTACCCACTCCAACTGAGCAAAACTGGCCCCACGACGAATACTCAGCTGTGCTACTGCTCTTGTGAGCCCGTCCCAGAGGTCTCCCAAGGATACCCTTGACGAGGCTGGCGCACATGGCAGCTGACTCTCTCGGGTCTCCTGCGGTTGGATCACCCAACAAATCCCACGCCAACTTCCACTCCACAGAGCCCGACTACCAAGCTCAGGCGCCTTCCCTTGCAGCCCCCGCCCACCCCCTGCACGAGCAAGACCGGCTCGTGGCCGCTTCCTGGGAGAACGAGCAGCCGGAACTCTTCACGTCTGGTTCGCGCTTCATGCGGTTTAGCGATGGGATCAGGTGACCAGCAAGAGCCAGACACGTAGTTCTGGGGCCACTGGTTTACAGCCTGAGCACCACACCAAATCGAACGTCCAGCTAGTGGGAAGCTGCACAGCGCCCAGGGTCAAAGAGCGACCTACCTCCCGAATGTTCTGCTGCTCCATCTCGTGCCTCTTGATCATGGTTTTCCGCCGGAAGAAACGGCAGGTTTTGTCGTAGTACACCCTCTGCTGGCTGAGAAGATGTGCCTCCTCTTCAGCCTGCGTGTGCTGTAGATTCTCTTTGTGTTTGGATATCCGCTCTTGCTTCTCTTTCTTCGGTGTGCTGTGGTCCTCGTTCATCTCCTGGGCACGCGCACGCACAAATGAAAGATCAAAAAATAAACAGCTTCTCAGGACCAACTAGTCTATCTCGGTGATGTACACATCTGGAGCCAGATGGCAACGGTGTGCTCATGCGACTCGCCGCTACTCTGCCTACTTAATAACAGCAGTAGTTATTAATTCATTAGTAATTAACAAAACACTCCGGTAAGAGCCTTTCAGCCTAGGATCTCAAAATGCTTTCAAGACACCATCCCGCTGAATTTGATTTTACATAGGAGGATCCAGAGGACTGGCCCCTGGCTTCCTTTGTCCCGTCTGAACCGCCACCTGCAGACTGGACGGTTCTTTAATGCTCACGAGGCCTGGCAGGCCCAACATCTGTAACGACTTTGAGAAAAGAACCTCAGGTATGTAGGGAACCGCTCCCCAATCCAGTCTGGCCTTTCCTCCTAGGGTCTCCCTCAGCCTGGGCCCAAACAGAACCACAGCTTCAGGTGTTACCAAGGATCCCATCCCATGGGAAATCTGGGCCAAGAGCCACTCCTCCCCATGGCTAGCTAGAGCCATGCCAGTTCCCGAGCCATCGCCAGACCGGCTGGCCTGGAGACCCTTGGGCCAGTTTCTCAAGCACGAGTGGAACCACAGATGGTCCCCAGCCACTTCCTCTGCTGAACTACTAGACACTGACTCGAGGGCATTCGGAAGAGGGAACACACCAAACATCGAGGGGTTTATACAGGGAATGAGGAGAACACCGAGAAGGACGCTAGAGGGCACTCCAGGAAGAGAACAGGTAGGACGCCTGGGTTCAATTTACAGCTCTGCTACTGCCTTGTCCTGTGACCCTGGAGGAGTCATTTAACCCTCTATGAAGATAACAGGCGTATCTATTCTCCCACGCTCTCACACAGGGATTTCGGTAGCCAGCTTGACAAATGAAATGTTGGTCAGTGCTTTGGTTCCCACCTGCAAGGTGCTATGCAAACACACATTATGCCGCGCACCGAAGGAGACCTGTAAGGCAAGCGGTAAGAACAGCGCAGCTTGGACAGTTAATGCAACTGCATTAAACGCTCTTTTAGCTGCAGTTTTCAGTGAGGTACTGTTTTCAAATATAGGGGGTTTTGAAGCATTAATGGTATAGCAGCCCTTTAAACACAGGATACGTAACATAGGCTCTCTCTTAATTTCAAGTGTTACAGCCCAACGAAGGCAGGCGAACTGCTTGTTCTCCAACGCCACAGATGGCTAGGTAGTTACTGGCTGGGCACAGACTCTGAAAATAAGCAGGAGCACTCTGCTGAGACGGGGAATGGCGAAACCGTCCTTGTGAGATACCCAGGAACCCCTGCAGTTCAAGAGCAGCATTATACCGGTGCCAAACGGGCGCTCAGCCCTGGCCACACACTGTGTTGGCCCCAGCCCCAAGAGTGTCTGGATATACAGTCACACCTGGGGTTTTCCCCTCTTGGATGGGGAGAGGTAGCTGGTGTACTTTCTGATCAGGAGCACCTGCCCCGTATAAATCAGTCAACCAGGGTCCCCGGCTGGCTGCCTTTGCCGCACTGAGGTGAAGGTCTCTCGTTGTTCCCACAGATTATCTTTGTCTGTATGTTTGTAATCACACCTTCAGCAAAGCGCACGCTCCAGTGCTTTGCTGAATCACACCCTGCTCTGGCTCTTCTCCGGCTCCTCGCTCGCTATCCTTTCCCTCTCTGAACAGATCCCTTTGACCTGCTCGGGGGTGACGGCCTTCAGACTCGTGCTTCGCGCTTGGCTCGGCCGTGTATGTAGCCAGGCCGTTTATTTATTTCGATCTGTTCTGGTAATTGCTGGGCACGCCGATGACTATTGACAGGGGCTAAATAAACCTGATGACCGAGTTGGTGCGGTAATTCTCATTTTCCTCCTGACAGCCCGTCTCAAAGATCCTGCCCCGCAGAGCGTCACCCTCTGGTGGCCACTGATGCCATTTGGAACATTAGTGAGTCGCTCTCGACAAAGCCCGGAGCAGCCTGTTTCTGAAAGCCTGAATTTGGATTGCCACGAGGTAATGTGCCTTAAAACACTGGGCAGGCCCAAATTTCCCAAAACCAGAGCCTGGATGTCCTTGTTCCCCACCCCTTTGGTCCTGGAACCCTGCTGGGTCTTACCTCCTTAATCTTTTCCTTGCAAACCTTGTATTGCTTCTTCTGACTTTCTAAAAACGTCGTCAGGTCTTTCTTCTGCTGAGTCAAAATCTGTTGCTGGAATTTCTTCTCATCCGCTGCAGCTGTCTTGGCCTGAGAGAGAGGAGAGCACACAAAGCAATCTGTAACTGCGTACCCTGCCACTCCAGTACCCTGTGCTGCAAAACCCCAGCCCACCAGCATTCAACCACATGGAAGTTTACTGCAAAAGTTGTACAACCCGCGTCCATTCAGGAACATCGTTCCCTGTCTCTTCCACTAAAACCGAATGAGAGAACATTCATCCTCCTGCATTAGTCTTGACACCTGGTATGCATGTGCATGTTAAAGAGAACTCAATGCTGGTAAAAGGAGAGATTAGGACAGCGCTTCTTTCCCTGACCCACTTCATGCCCCACTCCACGACCCAGAAGAACCACATCTACGGCTCTGAGGGAAGAAGTGTCTCGTGGCTGGTTCTGTCACTGGGTTCTCTGCTCAGAATGCCAGCAATGTTAGTAGTCTCTATCAGCTGGTGCCTGGGGACACTCCTCGAATCAGGAACTAGACTGAGATTTATCTAGCTGTTTGGGTAAAATAAACTCCCAAAGCGCCCTCGGACAGGGGCCACTGGCAGTTCTCAGCCGACGTGTTTTGGAGAAGACTGAACCAGTCTTTACCTGTACCAGCACTTTTCTGTTCAGTCTCCATGTATTTACTGACCTCCTTCTCCATGATAGCCACTTGCTTCTTGGCCAGCTTCTCCAGCTCAATGGACGAGTTGTTGGCATGTGTCTCCACCTCCTTCTGCAGCTTAAGGCGGTGCTCGTCCATCTCGGCCTTCAACTTGTTCTCCAGGGCGATCAGCTGCTTCTGGTGCTGGCGCCGCATCCGTTTGTAACCTGACATCTGTTCCCGCAACTCGTTCTCCTGCTCATGCTCATGGATCTGTCTTGTAACCTGATGTCATTGCAAAGGAGAAAGCCGTTAGAGGTTTCTTTTGCAGCAAGTCCCCCTTTCACGGCTACTTACCTGCCAGGCAAACTCACAGTGCTGACAAATGAGCTCCCAAGGAATGCTGCTTCACATTTTTATAGAGGAAGCTATTGTCTAAGATCACAAACAGCCCATTTTCTCGCACAACAGCTCATGCAATAAATAAACTGGTTAGTCTTTAAAAGTGCCCCAGGACTCCTTGTTTGTCCAGCATGAATGACTCCTACAGGCCACGATCTCCTCTCACCTGGGATGGAGAGTCAGTTTTCTCCGCATTATTAAGGTGTTTCAGTGCACGGCCAGCAATGGAAGAAGCCATGTTCCAGACATGCATACAGAAGAGGAGTAGGCACCCCGCTGATCAGACTAGGGAACCCTGCAGTGCCCTTTGAAATAAAGGCAGATCTGAGAGTCCCTCTTCATACACAACCCCCAGAGTCCCTTTGGGCAGGGTTCACAAAGAAAACAACAAAACCTGGGTGTTTCGGCTCCACTTCCATCCCTTGTTAAACGCTCGTTTCCTACATGAAGCTGCCTCACTCCAGGCTTCCGCACAAAGCTTGGAAGGGCGGTTCACGTTCACTCTCTCCCCCACACATTCCCTTCCCCTGTCCACAATCCAACTCAGAGCAACTCCAGAGCAAAGCAGGTAAGCACTTTTCATTATGAAATTACTCCCAATGTGCAGGTTCACCTGCAGATTGCTGGCTGCTTGCCCCCACTTTTCAATGAAACTCAGGGTGGAAACACTTCACCTGGCCATCTACATCTGCACCTTATATGTCACACCCAGTTTCCAGCTCATAAGGACTCTCTCCCCATCCCCAATTTTTATCTCCCCACAGTGACTGCAACAGCCTTCCCTTGGTCCTTATGAGCTGGCTCCTGAATGAGGTCAAAATGTGCTTGCCTGTCTTTATTCCACTGACAATCCACACGCAGAGGCAAGTCTCTCTGCTCTCAGGTTCCCATGAGCGACATACACAAAAGTGAGGGTTGCTTTGAAATGAGGTGCTGGATACTGCATGCCTCTCAACGAGTGATCCTGCCCACTGGACCCAGTGTTTCTGAACACAAGGACACACTGATCTGTAAAGGACCAGTGGATCATATGGTCTAAGCAGATTACAGACACTGTTCAGCTGAAACACACTCAGAGTTCACATTGCTTTCTACGTGCATGCGAAGGAGAGGTCGGAGCCCCAGTTACACCAGGAATTTTAAGGAGAAAATGCCAGTTCAAGCATTCCCCGTTTCAAGCACAGCGCTGTCAGATGGCCCAAAATCATCTTCATTGTGAGGAAACCTCCGAGCATAGGTTTGCCTAATGAAAGCACTTCTAAATCTTTGCTGCTCTTCACAGGTAGTCGGTCAGTGGGGTTGAAAGCTGGGCCTGGCATGGATGACACATGGGAGAAACTCTAGCTCCACAGTATACTTGAACGCCACTGAGCAAGGAGCAAATGATGCCCAAGCCTTCCATAGAGACTATGCAAACTTTATAAAATGTTTCTTCTCATGCTTAGTGGACGTTTGGGCTCCGTTTGGAATTTCTCTGTGGGCTGCTCAGTGGTGATCACAGCAGCCGCTGGAAAGAAGCGGAATATACACCACCATCATCTCAGCTATGAGAAGGTGTTGAGGAGGGACAGCTGAGAACCAAGTAGGGACTAGGATGGGCTGCACCCTGGGTCAAGGGATGGCTTGAATTCCAATAAAGGAAGAAAAAGAGACGCTTTCTGTTATTACACACTCCTGTCCAGTATTTTAAGACAAGTAGCTGATGAGACGCAGCGATCAACAAAAAACACTGAAATCATCAAAACGGAGCAAGTCTGACAAGACAGCCGAGATATTACTGGCAACTAAAGGGTGAATCCAGCGTGGTGCAAGCTCAGATTCATTCCCGCCAAACCACTGAGCAGGGCTAAAGAGCCCTGCAGTGAGATCTGAAAAGTGGATCTGGCCGGAGGAATTAAAAGAATGCTGAAAGGCCTTCCCATGTCGGCTGCGGACAGCTAGCGGAACATAATAATGAACCTCCAATAAAACTGGAGTCCAAGGCCCAGAATAACTGGTGATAAGAACAACAGAATTTGTGTCTCAATGTGGGCCACCACCCAGGAGTGCAGGAAGAAAAGGAAAGATACGTTTAATTCAGAGGAATGAATCCACCCAGTCCCAGACTGTCCATTTTAACTCTCAATCAGACTCCACTCCTGGGGAGAAACTGTGACTGTAAAAGTCAACCCATTAAAACCACCTACATGCAAAAGAATAAATGTCTCCTTTTTCCATAAAGGATTGAAGGACATCACACTGAAATTATCTCGCCTGAGAGTCTCCCTGAAATGGCACACCTGCCGTAGACAGTGAAACATCTATGGCAGGATGAGCAGTGGTCTTTGAGCGGATAAGATGGGGGGAAGGTCAGTCAGGTGTCAGTATGAAAGAGTGGAGAAAGTGCGGTGGCGAGACGTTAACGGCACCCGTAACTATCCAACGACATTAAAGTACTTTGCAAACCACAGGATTCCACCAGTTCTAATGGAAATGGGAAGGAGACTCATTTTTGTTGACTGCAAAATTATTTCCCAGATCAGAATACATCAGAATACTTCAGCACCCAAATATACTAGGAGTCATTGGCGCTCTGTGTTGAAATGAACATTCAACCGTTGTTAGGACAGCTATAGAACTGAATGTCTCAATAAGATACAATAATTTTTACCAAAATCTGACATTTCCTGAACTACAATGCTTGTTTGGCCCCCACCTTTAGTATGGGTAAGGGATGTGTAACCAGGTGTCTATTCCCAACCACTCTCTAGAACATCATGCTGAATCCAAACTCACTCCCCTGAGATTTGGTTTTATTAACAAGCATCAACAGCACAAACGTTTAGCTCAAACCTTTGGGTTCCTCCTTCCACATTACTCAACCCAGGCCCTCACCCCAGAGAACCATGCCCATGTCTCAATACACAGGTAAGATGAGCAATCAACCCATATAACCATTTTCCAGGGTGGAGTGTCTTACAATGAGAAGAAGGACTACGAGAAGACAACAGAACAGAAAAGTATCAACTGAAGACTTTTGGGGCAAGGATTGTGGTTCTATCAACCGAGCAATTCTGTCAAGAGGAAGCACACCCTGTGGAAAGACTTTCAACGGACCCAGGAAACATTATCGAAACAGGTCTCAGTATTTGGAGTCCAACTGGCCCGAGGCTGTTTTAGTGGTCATGCCCACAGAACAGTCTTCATGTACCAGCTGCCCTACGGAGTTTAAAGATCCAGGAGCGAGAATACAAGATTCCCTTCTCTGCATTTCAATTCCAAACAGAATAAAACGGCCTGTAGTTGAGTCCAGCCTGCTACCGCCACGTTATCTTGCTAGGATTTTAAGCATCAGAGACCATCCTCTTGAAAACCTGTGTGAAATGAACAGCTATGGGGGTAAGCACAGAAAAGTTTGGTGGGTTCTTAGAAAAAGGGATCAAGCCGAAATCAATACGTAAGTAAATCAGAATAAACCGTTACCGCCAACCAGCCCATCCTCTCTCTCCAGGCCTGGATTTGAAAAGCTTCCTAGCGAAGGTGTTATTGCCTGACAGCTGTTGGCAGGATGCGGCATTTTTGCAGGTGAAGGGCACCGGGGGGCTCCATGCGCCAGAGTGGAGGGTCTTGAATTGAGGCCTGTGGGTCACGGTGATCTGCAGAGTATGTGCTTCATGATTTGTGGAGAAGTGGCTGAGGACGTGAGGCTGAGTCCTCCTTTCTAAGGACTATACTGCATTAAAAACAGGAGAAAACACGTGGATCGCTTTCGCCTTCCTGCCCCATGCAAGCAATGGCCACTGTTGCCACAGAGATGTTGCACCACTGCAGAGGGTCTGATCCGAACCACAGACAGGGCGAAGCAGTGTTAAGAGTGGGGCACGTTATGAACCAATCTGAGAACTTCTGCTCCAGGAGGGGACCAAAATCTTCCTTCAAAGCCTCCCAGGTTAACAAGTGTGCTCTTGCTTGAATAATTTTTACCTACAAAACAGACCTAAGATCAGAGTCTTCGGAAGTGATTAGAGAAAAAGTATTTCTGCTCAACAGCTTGTTTCCTTTGTGCCACTCGCAGCACTTTGTGGGTCATCCATTTCACTGTTTCTCCCACAAAGTCGGTCAGGTTCCCCACTGTTTGTGGGGTGCTCTCATGCAGAAACAGGGTAGAAAAACACATGGAAGATCAATGGGAAAGTGCGACTGTATAACCATGACATTTAGCATGGAGTTAGAGGCAGCTAAACTACCTGAAACTACTTCTAACTAATTTCTGGAAATGGACTCTATTTCAAATGGATGGTGGCCTTTTAGAGACTCCCATCTGCTCTTAGGGTCTGCACTCCAGTGATCCGTCTTAGACAAGGGAAGGCTTGAAGGTTCAGAGATCACAGTTCTTGCTCCTGAATTCAACCAGCAGGGGCAGCTATTCCACAGCATTCCCTCCCCAGAGCAGAACGCATTCTATTTACAATGCTGTCCATCTCTCAGGCTGAGGGCTTGGAGTGAATCTCGCTGGAAGATGATTTTTCATCCCAACCAAACACCACATATTTTACACAGATGGTTTCATCCCGAGAGATTTCTATTAATTATTTAGCAACCAATGAGACCAAGGCCTTTATGATATTGGCAATACTTCTCTCCCAACTGTACAACTCTTCTGGGGTTGGAGAGCAGAACTTAGTGAAAGCAATGGGCAATCAATCCCCTTATTTTAGAAGATGCTAATGCTGTGGGATCTAACACTCACGTAGAAGACAGGACCTCACTTCAGATACCTTATGGAAACAACAACGAGTGAAAAATCACCTAGAAGAATGATGAACCACTGAGATCTGAATGGCTGTTGCAGAGAAGCTGAACCTGTTGCTCATTAAGTAACCCCTTCCGGTAACAGGGAGCTTTCCCTCTGCATGCTCACTCTAAACCAGAGTGTGGTGAAGGCGTGTTCAATGAGGTCTTTGAATCAGGAGGCGGGGAAGAGTGAGGGGGGAGGATATTCCCATTAACAAGTGAAATAAAACCTACACAGATGATTATAGTATCTATACATGCAACTACATTTCCTCCACCGTGCTTCACCTTAGGGACGTGCCCCATGGAAATGACAGGGAAAAGGAAGAGTTCCCATCTCAGCCCGACTTCATCCCCATTCAGCAACCCCTTTAACTGCATGGGGATTTGGTCACTCAGGCAAAGAAGTTTAGCAAATCCAGGAGTCCCAGAGCCCCAATGGAAACAAGGCAAGGCCCAGAGGAGGCTTCCCTGAAATGGGGTTTAGAGTCACCTTGAGATGCCAGCTGGGAATTATCATTTCCCCCTCCCCTCAGTCCACCCTGACTGCAAAGAGGATACCCTGCTTGTTCAGCACAGCACCCAGCAACCAGAGAGTTCCCGGCACAGGAGTATCAGAGAAAGGGTCTAGGATATCCAAGGTCTCTGCTGTATGAGGAATGCAGGCATGAAGACCTCTAATGCACAGGTTTCTAGGTCACCCTTTGAATTTGGGGGGAGCAATTGGAGTGCGTGTCACACCTGGAAAAGAAATCCTTGCCCTAGATGCAGGCCAACACCAGAACTGTCACTCATGTGAATTGCACTGCTTCATTCTAGGTTTCAGTAGCACAAACAGGATTAACAACCCTGCTTCACTGGCTTTAACCCCAGGGTTTCACACTCCCTCTCTTGTATGGTCAGAGAGCTGGGGGTGTGGAGGGGAAATCAGCAAATGGTGGTGATGGGGGGAATCGATACCCACTAAAACAAAAAGGGGGAGGGTTACCCATTAGAATTTCTGGGTTGGCCTAGAATGATGTCATAGTAGGCAGCAAATGCAATTGCCAGGCACTGGATCCTTTGTAAATCTCCCTGCCCACGTGACCTCTAATATCAACTGGCTGAAATATTTCATATTTCAATGATTTTTAGTTTAGGACGACCCTGTTTCTTGCTTATGACATCTCTCTCACTCAGAAGACTGCTCTTGATTTCAGGCTATGTGTATGCGGGAGAGAGATGATGGAGGAGGGAGGAAAACTAACTCTTCCGGCACACACCCCTTTTGCTACTACAAAGCCATTTACACTGATCACATTTGCAATAGCACAAATGCTGGATGATCCTACCAATCCCACCCCCCCACCCCCTTAGTAAGCCCACAGCCTGCTGTAAACCCTCATTTATTGGAGCCAAGCAACATTTCATGGGTTTGAATGGGGGGGAAAAATGCAGTAAATACAGTTGCTTGAAATAAATAAATCAATGAGCCATATATAGCCAGCAATTCATCCCTGGGAGGTAAATGTCTTATTTTTAAATGATCAAATACACCAGCACTCTGATTTAAAATATATAGATAGATATATATAAATAAAATGTTCAAATAAATATATGTGCATGCACACAGATCATTCTCCAATGAGGAGTCTCCCCTAACAAAAGAGAGAGATGCAATATAGAAAATAAGAGAGGAAATCAATTTCATACATAAATGTGTTTGATGTTACACACACACACACACACACACACACACACACACACACACACACACA
>ML685811.1:1106729-1197170 GCA_007922175.1 Pelusios castaneus
ACACACACACACACACACACACACACACACACACACACACACACACACACACACCCCTTCTGTGCGATATCTAGTTGCTATGCCAACAACAACAAAAAAATATGGAGGAGGAGAAGATTCTTGACCCCCATCCCAGCCGGAGAGACAGAGGAAAAAGGGTGGGGTGTTTGCTTACCAAAGATGCTGATTTGATTGTGGCAAAGCGCTCTCGGTTCCGGTAGTGCAGGGCCTGATTCTGGACTGACTGGGTAGGCCGCAGCTCAGGCCTGCGATCCCTGTGGCCCACCTCATCCCTTATAAATACATGATCCTGCAGAAATGGATAAAAACAAGGAGAAAGTCCAGCTGTGCTCTTTCCTCGCCGGCTGCCTCTTTCTCAGCCCTCTTTCTGCACAAGCACTGCTGTTTGCAAGGCATAGTTCAGCTCTCTGCTAGCCCCTGCAGCTCCCACCGTACAAAAGGAATAAGCAACACATTGCAGCCCTCTGTTACGAATGTCAGCTGATCGCTAGCGGGATGCCTCCTGAATCCCTGGCAGGATTTTTTTTAGCCTCCAGAATTACATACGTGCAATAAAAAGAATCAAAAGCCCAAAGCAACGCCGAGCAATCGGGCTCCTCAGAAAGGTTTGCGTAAAGCGCTGCAGCCAAAGAATCCCTTTCGAAATGGGATTTCCATGTCTAGGAAGGAGGATGCTGTTCCCTTTTAACACCAGAGCAGGATTTTGCCTCATTCCCTTTCAAGGTTTGCTTTCTCTTAATGTGATCTTTCCGTTTGCTATCTCATTCTCCCTAAAAACACCGCAGGCTCGAAGAGACCAGCTTCCCTATCTTGTGCTGGGAAGAGTCAGTGACCACTCAGGGATCTCGCTTTCCAGTCATGATCGTGCACGGTTCTAGCACTTTCTCTCCACAGCCTCGCAAAGGGCTTTTTTTTTTTTAAACACTATTTAAAGAGACAGCTCACAGGTTTACCGCAGATGGCCTGCCTGAAATCTCTCGCTCTCTATTGTCAGAGGCTTAAGAATGAGTGATTTTGCAGCTGGAAGATAATACATTTAAAGGCATTCTTTGGTTGATTGCACATAATACATGCCTCGTCCAGACAGGCCTGCTGACCTGTTAAGAGAAATGGCTAGAAAAGAGGTTTCCAAAAGGAAAAAGTATTTGCAAGCTGTGTTCTCGGGTCAGCCCAGCCATGCACAGTGATCACTGAATTCTTGCCTCAGATTTCCAACTGCTGCAGATTCAATGGACTTAGCAAAGGTGGAAGTTACAGGTGCGGTGTTGCCAACCCTTGCAATTCAGAGTTTTGATCCAGCTCCTAATGTCAATTACACGAGAATCTGTGTTTTCATTTAGGGGGGAAAAAGTTTCTGGTTCGTGTGGCTATAAAGATTGAAAGCGCGACTCATAAAGGCCTCCTAGTAGAAGGCAAAAATGATCCCCAAACTATTTTAAACAAAAATCTGATTTTCTGAGGCATGAGTCATTATTTTTGAACACTTGGTGATGGCACTGAGAATGCAACCGTCCTGTCCTCTAGAGCAGTCTGGGCAAGACTAGAAAACAGTTACTGGCTGTGCGAAACCGTATTAAAGACATTCTAGTGTAGACAAGGTACATCTTGGAGGGCTTCTTCCCGCCTTCTAGGACCATACCTCTCAATCAGACTTCATTTTATACCCATCTGGATCTCCATTTTACACTAATTTGTGGACACGTTCTATACAGGGAACAACATGTAGCAGAAAAGTA
This sequence comes from Pelusios castaneus, assembly GCA_007922175.1. Classification (NCBI taxonomy): domain Eukaryota; kingdom Metazoa; phylum Chordata; order Testudines; family Pelomedusidae; genus Pelusios; species Pelusios castaneus. Next base: position 1,108,487 of record ML685811.1, read on the forward strand.
ACGCTTATAGGAAATGTTTATATCCAGAAGTGAAGCGCACATCATTCTAAGTGCCTTGAGCCAACGGTTTTTCTTGTCCCCCTCATTTTGGGATTTTGCACTTTACACTACATTTCCTATTTGAGCTATGGCAGGTCAGAGGAATAGCCAGAGCTGCCACAAAACACAATTTACAGTGGTCCCAGTATTTTAAACATCTTCCCTTCAGGCAAGATACTAAACAACCTGCCACCCCTAAATCAGGTGGGGACGTTGAAAGTTTAAAAACTGGAGTGTGAGCAGGGAGAGAAAGCGGTTAAGAAGGGGAAGTCTCTTCCAGAAATAGAAAGGCCGTGGACTGTGTTAGAAAAATGTTTTATTTCACATTTGTGTCATCCTGAGTCTGGACATTTTGTCGGGTTGCTATTACTTTTAATAGAGGCAAACACTATCAGGTGAGAGAGGAACCATGCTTGAGAGATCAATCAGACTGGGACTTTTCAGCCCGGAAAAGAGATGACTGAGGGGGGATATGACAGAGGTCTCTAAAATCATGACTGGAGTGGAGAAAGTAAATAAGGAAGTGTTATTTACTCCTCATAACAATAACTAGGGGTCATCAAATGAAATGAATAGGCAACAGGTTTAAAAAGAACAAAACACGCATTTCTTCACACAACAGCCAGTCAAACCTGTGGAACTTTTTGCTAGAGGATGCTGTGAAGGCCAGGACTATAACTTGGTTCAAACAAGAACTAGACAAATTTGTGGCGGATAGATCCATTAATGGTTGTTAGCCAGGATGGGCAGGGATGCAAAACCATGCTCTAAGTGCTCTAGCCTCTGTTTGCCAGAAGCTGGAAATGGGTGACTGGGGAAGGATCACTTGATAATTATCTGTCATGTCCTCTGCAGCCATGGCTCTGTTAGAAGACAGAATACTGGGCCAGATGGACAACTGGTCTGATCCCAATTTTACTCAAATATCATGACTGAATATGTAAATTTCCAGAATATTTTTCAGCTAATTAGGTTCTTGTGGGTCTACTGGGAAAATATCCATCTATGAAGTTTTGTAGGACTGCAGTGCTCTGGGTTATCTAGCACGAGTAATTCAGAGTTCTCTAAAAGAGATCACCGTTAGTGTTCCAAGCAGATGGGCCAGCCTCTAAAAATAAATCTTGTAGAGCCCTAATTTGGAACATTTTTAGAAGTATATTATGGAGGCCTCTGACGTTCTCCACACTGCTATGACACACGTAGGTTCCTGCACGGCTAGTGTCAACCGGGGGCTATATCTTGCATCACCCCACAGGAAACCCTTCAACAGATTAAGCTACTGCAGTGACGGGGTCCTTTTGGCTGAAAGGATCAGGATCTCAATTCAGAGTCTTGAGGGGAAGAGGCACTACTATTAAAACAGAGCGATTCTCCAGAGCCCAGCAAGGCAGAAAGAAATGCCTATTCAGGGGCCTGATGAACAGCTGAAGGCATGCAGAAATGTAGGTCTTTAGCGCTAGAATGGCGGAAGCCCATGCAATACACTAAAACATTCTTATGAAAAAATAAAGTTGCTGTAAAAAGACGTTTCTAAACGCAGTATCCTTCTTCACGTTTTCCAAAAGACAGCATGAAATGATGCCTCCCTGGGACACCGTTTCATTCATGTGAAGTTTTCCCCCATAAGAGATAAGCGAGTGCTATCCCTTAGGTTCTCTAAGGGGTGGATTCTCAAAGACTAAACCTGTAACTTCATACCCGCATGCAACTTCCATTGATTTATGTGTAGTAGCATCTAAGGGCAAAATCTAACCGCCCCAAGAAAAGCTGGCGAAGATGTGAATAAAGTAAATGCTTTCAATAGCCCTTTGTTTACCTAGCTGAGGAATGGGGCAGTTTATTTGTAAATCCACAAAAGGAAAATTTAATGCCTGGGGAGCCTGAAGTAGACAAAAACCCAGTGATGGTCCTTGAAATTCCTGAGTCAGGCTTAGGGGCTTCTGCTGCATGCAAATTCTCCAGCATACGGGAAATTAATTTCCAACCAGCCATGTGTGAGCTAACACGGCAACATATTAACCGAAATTTATCAGGTTGGCCCCCCACAAAAAGAGAGAGACAATCTTTATAGTCGTCAAGACCATTGGCTGACATTATTGTAGTTACACCCCATGCTGAATAGGTAAAAAAAGAAAAAAGACAAATAAGCCACAAGGATCCCATTCTCGCTCTGCCAGCGAAGCCTATACTGGGTGGTGAGGCCAAGAGCGACTGAGACAGAGGACTAGCGACAAGCTCAAAGAATGCGTCTCTGAAGGTTCCCTCTATTGCTTCCTTTCTGCCAATAAGCCTGAACAACATTACTAGTTCTCAGCAGATATGGGTCCAATTTGGAACCTGATTCCACCCCTTGCTTGGGTCTTTGAAGATGTTAGGAGCCAAACTTGGCATCTTCGGAGCCTCTGCAATAGGTGAAACCAGAACTTTGGATCCACTCCAAGGCCGAATCAGTCTATCCTAGACCTAAATTTTGTTCACTTGGACAGTATAAGGCACATAACTGTGTCCAAACAGGCTCTGTGTAGGTATTTATATGACTCCCATTCCCATTGCATCTGGGCACCTTCCATACACGAATGGACTATCCACACAGCACACCTGTGAGGCAGTAAGGTAGTAGCACCCCCATTTTACAGATGGCGATCTGGAGCACAGAGAAGTGACGTGACTTGCCCACAGTCACCCAGTCAGAGTGAGGAACTGAACTCCAACCTCCAGAGTCCCAGTTCACTGCTATCAACACAAGACCCTCCTTCCTCCACTCTGTGCACTGAGAAAATCTTTAAAAACTAATCCACCCCACTAGTGCGACATTCTAAGGGCGACTAGTCAGTCACAGCACTCGTATCGCTGCATATATTGTGCTCAGAATTTTCCCTCCACTGCTCTGACCACGTTCTTTCCTGATCACATTCATGAGAATTAGCTTAATCTGCTCTTTTTCCTTTAGAATCTTTTTCTTTTGAAAAACTGACCTGCTTCGAAGAGCATTATTGGCATGGACCAGATACAAGATAACCCTCGCATGCATGATCAAAGTATCAGCAGAACAGAAGCCAGCACTAGATGGGGATGAGCAAGTATATGTGGTTTGAGCCTCTTCACACGGAAGTGAATGGGAATTTTGATTTTGACAGGAGCATGACCGAGCTCACAGTTAGCATTTGATCCGTCCGTGTTTCAGCACATGAAATCACAACTGCCCAGGCACTTCTGTGAAAGATGAAGCAGAGATATTTGAGTGCGAAGAATCAAGGCAACACAAAATTAGAGAAAAATCTCCATGATTTTAGCCAGTTTAGGAATTGGATTGTAGAAATTCACATACAGAGAAAAAACTGCATCAGTGCTGATCACATTGGATCAGCAAGACGCCTAATTCCCAGCGTCTCTCTACAAAAGAACACTCGCCAATATTTTGTGTCTCGACTGATGCTAGGAGAAACACGCAGTTCCACAGCAAGCAAATTCCCCTCAGGCAGCTCAAGAGGACAGATCCTACCTGGACAACAGTGTCCAATAGACCTGCCAGTCTTCTAGATACAGAACTGACCATGGTCGGCATCCAAGGGAATGTCCAGTGGAGTGCATGGCTGTGACAGCCTCCTGCATCTCCCGGAATTCAGAGGGGGAAGGAATAAAATGATGAACCCCTTTAGGTTAGCCCAACACATTGGATCCATCAACAATCTGCAGCTAGGGACCCATCTCAACAAAAGTTCTTTCGGCAAAGGTTCCATGCTGCTAACGATGCTTGCAGTCTCTCAAGGCAGGCAAGAAGCCGTTAGATAACTACATCTTACTTGCCACACACAGTCCAGAACCCACCACTCGAACAAGCCAGAATCCACAAAGGTCTCCATTCATCCTCCCTACTGGAAGGAAAATCTCATTGTATCTTATTCATTCTCTAGGGGTAAATTAGAAACCTCAGCTTGTATGGCAACAGGCGCCTATTTACCGCATCAACTCCGCCTATACTGGCTGCCCACCCAGAGCTTCCTCCTCCCTAGATCCAGCCAAGAAGCCACATAGGCATGATGGAGTGGGGCACGGTCATGTCTAGACAATTCATTTTGTTTTCATTTGCAGTTAATGATTTGGAAAGTTTCTCAAGTTGCAACAGGCAGGTGCACATGGGGCAGAGAAAGGAGGTGGAGTTGATTTTGCATGTGGAGCTTAACAATGCATGTCCTCCTTTCAGATCTTTTGTTCTATTAACGTTCTATACAAACGCATATTTATTTACAGTCTGACCTCCTAAAGGTTTCACCAGAGAAAGAGCATTATTATGAAGAAATACAGAGTGCTCAGTCTGGGCAGCTGCACGCCAGCTGCATTGTGGTTGCACAAAACAACAAAGCGGACATGAAAAAAGACACCACCTGTTTGGGTGTGAGGCAAAGAGCGTCTAGTTTAAATAACAGTCTCTCAAGAAAGTGCTCCCAGTCCCGTCAGTTGGCATATTTCGACAGAACGCTGTCTACTGATACGCCATAGGACACATTACTTCAGAGTCAGTTTGATGGAGTGGTTGTCAAGAAGTCATCTATTATATGTGAGAGCAGAAAGGGAGGGGCGCTGATATTCCTTTGAACAGCACTTTGGTAAATATGAATACACCAAAAACTTCCCCTTGCAGTTAATGCTGAAACAGAACACACCAAATAAGATCGGTCCTTCTGTGTTCGACTATCAAGACTTCTAGCCTAAGTCAACGTGTCGTACGATGAAAGTAGCATTTGGAACGTAGCCATTGGTCCCTGCTGCCATTACCGCAATGGGTTTGTGCTTTATGCTCCCTGTGGCAACATCGTCTTTTCCTCTCTATGAAATAAGGCAACTGTAACAGCTAATTAAACCCTAAGATGACAGTTCTCAACCACCCCCCTCTGGTGAAAGAGAACTTTCTGGGGTACCATGCTAATGTTTATCCAAAATGGATAAAATCAAACTGGACCAACACTTTGCATTTCTAACGCACACAGTAAAATACCATCTGAATGCAAGAAAACACATAATTCTGTCCTCAAAGGACACAGATGTTCACCTTGACTTTGCTTTAGGGTGCCCCCATTGATGGCACATCGTTCCTAGGCCATGTGGCATTAGAGGCATATAGCAAATTCAGAGTGCAACTAGTGCCGCTGTTTTCCATCAAGGCAGAACTGTTGAGCTGAAAGGTGTCATTCTGCCAGCCATCTGTAAACTGATCAGCTGAGTGAAAAAATGGTTACGAACCTTCCGTAACGGTTGTCCTTTGAGGTGCATGGCTCATGTCCATTCCAAGTAGGTTTGCGTGTGGCGTGTGCAGTCACCAGAAGGCTTGTCCCCTCTGGAGTTGTGCCTTCATGGTACCACATATAGGGGATTCCAAGACTCCACTTCAGTTCCTTCTTGCTGGCAGGCTCCAGTAGAGGGGTAGGCGGGTGGGTCTTGCAATGGACACAAACACCATCTCTTGGAGAACAACAGTTACAGAAGGCTAGTAACCATGTTTTCTTCTTCCAGTGCTTGCTCACGTTGATTCCAAGTAGGTGACTCCCAAGGAGATCCATAGGAGGAGGAGGGGTTGGAAATCAACGACCTGCCAATTGCAGCACTACTCCGTCAAATGAAGCATCCTCATTGGCTCGCTATGTCATAGCATAGTGTGTCACAAAGGTGTGAACAAACGTGTTGCAGCTGTCCTTATGGAGCGAGCTATCAGCGCTGGGGCTGGTATTTCTGTCAAGTCATAACACATCTTGATATCCATGATCTATGGAAGAGATTCTCTGCGATGATACCAGAAGACGTTTCATCTTGTCCGCTATTACTACGAAGACCTGCACTGTTTTTCGAAACAGTTTAATCCTCTCAACATAAAAAGCCATGGCCCATCCAACAGCCAGAAAATAAAGCCTCTGCTCTCAGCTATTAGTACACGGCTGTGGGTAGAAAACCAGACGTAGTATCTCCTGGCTTGAGTGGAATTGTGACACCACCTTCAGAAGGAAAGCTGGGAGAGGGTGAAGCTGAACCTTGTCTTTGAAAAAAACCATATAAGGAGGCTTCGATGCGAGTTTCAAGACTCTCCTGGCTGAAGTTATTGCCAGTAGAAAGGCTACCATCCAGGATAGAGAAGCAAGCATGTCACTAGAGGTTCAAATGGAGGACAGTCCTGACAGTACACGGTTGAGATCCCACTAGAGTGAGCTGATGTATTTGAGGGTATAACCTGTTTAGACCTTTAAAAACATGCCCTACCATGTGATTGGTGAAGACCGAATGGCCTGCAACTCAGAGACGAAACACAGACTGCAGCCAGGTGGACCTTGATTTGCGACACTGACAGTCCAAGATAAAAGCACAGGTGGAGCATCCTGCATTGACCAGAGGGAGAACCTATTTCACCTATGTAGGTAAGTGGCCCTGCCAAGGATGACCGTTCTGACTGGTTCCAAGCACTGTAGTTCCAGAGGGTTCAACCACGGACCTTCTGTGCCAGGAGGTGGAGAGACTCGAGACTGGGGTGACAGAGGGGCTGTGGTCCTGAGTGATCAAGTCTGGAACCAGCAGCAGACCGACAGATGTTTTCACTGAGAGGTTGAGGATTCTGGTATACCGGTGTTGGTGTGGCTACCAGAATTACAAAGGGCCTTTCTTTCTTGATCTTCACCCAGGACTTTGTGAATGAGCAGGATTGGTGGAAACACATAGGATAGATAACTTGTAAAAGGGATGAATAATGTGACCATGACTGATCCCGAGCTTTGATTCTGGAAGCAGCAGGACTGTATGCTTCCTGTGGCATCTTGTCACAAAGAAAATCTATGTGGGAAACTCCCCACCATTGAAAGATGTTGTCCACAATATCCAGGTGGAGAAGCCATTTGTGGTTGGAGACAGACCTGCTGAGATTGTCTGCCAACTCATTCTGAAACCCAGGCAGGTAGGATATCTCGAGGTGGAGTGGGTTATGCTTAAATCCTACAGTTTGGGCTCCACCTGTCTTTTTATATAGACTATTGCTACTGTATTATCTGTCATGACCAATCTGGTTGGCATGGAGGGGCTCACAGACCAAGCATGCTGCCCCAAGTTCTCTCACACCAATGTGGAACGAGCACTCTGCCTGGCACCAGAGGCCTCAGGTCCTGCGTCTTCCTAGATGAGCTCCCCAGCCCATTGCTGTGGCGTTCATGATCAGGGATAGTGAGGTGTGGAGACGAGGACTCCTGCACAGACCGTGTGTGGATTGAGCCACTTGTGGAGGGTTCTAACGCGGGGGGCGGGGGGAGAGCGAGACGACCCTGTCTATGGAATCCTGAGACGGATGATACACTGAGGCTAGCCAAACCTGGAGCAATTGAGATATAGCTTGGCATGCTGAACAACCTATGTGCACCCTGCTAAGTGCCCCAAGAGTTTCAGGCCATGGTGGCGAGTACCATTCCAACTTTTCTAGGATGGAACACACAGTCCGGACTTGAAGGGAAGTCCTGGCCTGGTTTGAATCTAGCACTGCTCCTATGAACTCAGTCCTCTGAGTGGCTGACTTCCTCACACTGACCAGGAGACCTAACTTGGCGAAGGTTGACCTTATTAATTTTATGTCTGCTTCCACCTGCCTATTAGTACGACCTTTGATCAACCAGTCATTGAGGTAAGGCTATACTTGCATCTTCTGCTTCCTCAGGATGGCTGTGGCCCCTGCCATATACTCCGTAAACACTCAAGGTGCCACAAAAAAAACAACTGAATGGAAGTACCATGGGGTACTGGTTTGACCATGAACCTGAGAAATCTTCTGTGACATGTGAAAACAAGCGTTCTTCAAGTCAAGGGCAGCATACCAATCCCCTGGATCCAAGGAAGGAATACATCGAGGGCAAAGAGACCACGTGGAACCTCAACTTCTCCATGAATCTGTTGCGGTTTCCTAAGTCCAGAATGGGTCTGAGACCACTTTTGGCTCTCAAGATTAGGAAGTAGCAGGAGTAGAACTCTTGTCCCTCAACTCTTCTGGAACCTCCTCCACCACTCTTATCTTTAGGAACACTGAACCTCTTTAATTAGAAGCTGCTTGTGAGAAGGGTCCTTGAAGAGGGATGGGGAGAGTGAAGGGTGGGAAGAAGAGGGGGAGCTGAACTGAATGGAGAATTGCAGCTCTATCATGCTTTGCACCCAGCTATCTGATGTGATCTGGGCCCACGCATGGTGGATGTGGGATAACCAGTCCAAAAAGAATAGGGGTGAAGGATCTGAGTCTTAAATTACTTCTCCATCCTCAGGCACACCCTCAAAAGTCTGTGCAGGGCCGTAGTCTGGTAGAAAGCTGGAAGGTTTTCCTCCTGTAATTCCTGCTCCTTTTATAATGATATTCCTGATATTCCCTGTTGGGATTGGGAGAATGGAGGTTGAGGCAGGGCCAGCCTGACCATATACATGAACTAGACAGTCGCCTCAGGTGCCAAGCTTTACGGGGCAACAAAGTAGATGGAAGTTATTTTTTTTCTCTATTTAAAAAATATTAATGTGTTATCATTTTTCTCTATATTGAATGTGGGGGACGGGGAGGGAAGCCAAAGTCGTAGTTCACCTAGGGCACCAAAAACCCTTGGGCCGTTCCTGGATAGAGGCTGAGATTTGAAATGCCTCCTCTGCGGGGCTGGAGTGTGGAGGACTAGGGCCTTGAAAGCGGCCCAAGAGTCCTTAAGACAATGCAGTTTCAAGTCTGTCTGCTCAAAGAACAGCGCCATTGAAAGGAAGGTCCTGGGTCATCTGCTGGACCTCATGTGAGAAAGGATAGGTTTGTAGCCAGGAGCTCTGACGCTTCGCTAACTCCGATGACAGTGTGACCCGTAGCATCCACCACGCCCAGTGCTGCCTGAAGCCAGGCCTTCCTCTATCAGGATTGTGAATTTCACTCTGAAGGCTGATGGCACACACTCAGAGAACTTTGACAGAGACCCCAGGAGTTAAAATTGTATCTTCTCAGCACTGCCTGCTGGTTCACAATACGGAGTTACTTGGGGCCCCCAGCAGAGTACACCTTTTTCCCAAAGAGGTCCAATTTTTAGTGTCCTTTGACTTGCTGACCTTGCCTCTCATGCTCATTGGCCACTGCAAATACAAGTGACCCTGGTAAGGGATGAGCATGTAAGTATTTGTTGTCCTTGGAGGATACAAAATATTTTCTCTCTACCCTCTCTGCAGTTGGAGGCAGGGTCTGCCAGTGACTTTTGTTACATCATGATTGGTCTTTATTAGCGGCAGTGCTGCCCTGGATGGTCTGCAGGAACAGAATGTTTACCCTAGCGTCTGTGTTGTTGGAGACCTCATATTCTCCACCACCCTCCTCAAGAGCTCCTGGGGGGCTCTGCTGTCATCCACAACTACTCCATCTGCGGATGAAGCTGATACACCAACCAGCGCAGTCTCCTGATCTCCTGTTCCTGGTGGGTCCTGTGGTGTTACTTCCTCGAACTCAGTGCTAGAGTAGATGTCATGCTCAGAGCTGGGCACGGCGTTGTATTCAGTGTTGGTTTCGGTACCAAACAATAGCATGTCCTCTGATAGAGGTGATATCTGCTCCCGGAAACGAGCAACAGCAACCGTCTTAATTGCAACGCTTGAGCCTGATAGAACACCAAGAAGTCCAAAAAGGCCACTAAGCTGGTGGCCAACGCATGGAGATGGGCTGTCCAGTCTCAATCCCCTGACTGCTGCCAGCGATGCCTAGAGGAGAACACTCCGCTACAGAGTCAGAGCCCGACAACTGGCTCTGTGGGGAGCGGGATGGAGCAACTCCCATTGGTGCCGGGGAGATGGCAACCACGTCAACATAGCTGGCTTTCCTACAACCCATCCTGCCTCGAGAGAGGCAGACCTTCCCCCACACCACAGCTGTGAACCTAGTCTGGCTCGGCTGGACTTTTAATATACGAGCTCAAGGGGCCTTTATTCTAAAGACCATCTTAGATGCTACCAGCAGCCAAGGTCTTGAACTTTCTGTGAGAGATTACATGGCTGGAAAGTGCTTGGGACACACCCCTCTACACAGCTTAACTATGTCCACAAACGTAGTACAATGGGATTTAATTACCCACAATACCAAGAGTTACCGTAACCGCAGCAGCTGGGTGACAAAGACGAGATCATTTTATTTATTTAATCTGGCCACAAAGCTTGCTCCAATTCTTTATTTTTAAAAATCTATGGTTGCCTAAGAGAGGCGAACATGGCAGAGCAAGGGTTTGGGGCCGATTGTTATGTTCACCTAGAATTTAAAATAGTTACTAATGTCTAGAATCTTTGCTGGGGCGCCCAAACTTTGCTCAGCCACGGACTTTGTTAGTGACTTGCCCAGAAGCCATGGCCTGCCTCTAATTTGCATAAAACAGAATCAATTGCAGTTCCTTTACCTCTCAGACCACAAAGGAGAACTGCATGAGGGGACCTGTAGTTTTCATGACACCACTGAATTATTCTGAACTTTGAAGAATAAAGGCACACAGTGGTATTGATGGAATGTGTGCCAGAAGAGACCGATCAGCTTAAAATATTATAAGCCTGATTCCTTTAAAATATTAGCACCCATCTGTAATTTTGCCGGCTTGGGATGTTTTCGTAGCTTTCAGATGCACGAGACTGCATTAATTATTATTATTATTAAATGATTAATCATTTACAGAGCATCATAAATGCACATGGTACGTGGTTTATTTTGACAAGGGTCAACTGTACTGTATGAAAGCATTCGAGTTAAGTGAGACCAGATGATGAATGGGATAGCAGCTAGAGCAAGCCCAGAGACTTCTCATTTTAAATCAGCATTTTCTTCTTTTGTTTTAGAAGTCATTAAACTCAGGATGAAGTCTTCACCCTAACTGGACCCACGTGCCTCATCACTTGTTTGTGGCTAAAGTGACAGACTGACACCAACAACCTATTGTTCCCACAGTGCGTCCTCACCTGTCAGCAGACGCAGAAGTTGTTGGGGAACACTTTACAGCACAGATTACACAGAACATGATTAATAGGGGCTATCAGAGAGCCTCAAACTTGCACTCAAATTTTTCAAAGGAGGAAAGTAAGAAAGAAACTAAAATGCCTGTCTTCAAAAGATTGTAAATGGAGGGATGTATAAAGCCTATTTTCATGTAATTTCTGTATTTTAATCTCTGCATTTAGATTTAATTAGCAGGCACGCGCATTCATAACAAATATAGCTAGCTTCATTGAGAACCGCTATCATTAAACTAATAAGGTGGGTGAAAATACATATAAAACCAAACCCAAATGTTTTTTCTAACTTCAATACGATATACATCGTCCTGCAAACCCTGTCTCTGCATTTTCCTGTATGTGCAAGTACAGTGGAAGATAAAAAAAATTAACATTTGCCAGCTATAACCAGAGTTCTATTATATTGTAAGTATAGGAGAAGAACAATGGTTCTCATAAGACGGGCTGTGGTAACTGATGGCAAATATTGACATTTTAATGATAACCACTATATAAGAACACCCTTATTTTTTCCGTGACCTAAAATGAGCAAGCATGCTGTAAAGTCACAGATATGAATGAGTGCCCAGGCCTCATCCTTGTAAATAGAAAAGAAATATACTCAGTTAGTTGGTGTATTACATGTTCATTTCATACAGTGGGAGTGATGTGAATGAACCATGTGCAACAATGAATTTATACAAGAACACTTTCCTGGCTTACAACTCTATCTGTCCTAGGTCTGTCTTCAGTCATGAGCACTTTTCAACACTGCATATAAGCAATGAGGTCTGGTGGGAATTTGCAAAAGGGTCTCTGAGAGTAATGCACCCAACTCCCAGTGGCAAGTCTCAGGTTGCAGGCGTTGCAATTTTCAATGACAAACTGCAGGGTTTTTTTTTTTTTTTTTTAGGAAAATGAGCATTTAAATCATTAAAACTAGGCTTTGCTGTTATCACGCTACAGAGAAATTCACACTTCTCTTGTAGTACTGCACTGTGCTATTTTAGCTTCTCTAGCTGCGGAGAACCAACATATATAGTTTCGGACTCCTTGTAAACACAGTTGCAGCAACCTCCTCCATTTTACTGTCCATCACTTGCAGACCCTACTAGGATTATATAAAAGTTTCTCCTGAATGGCAAGTGCAGGGTGAGAGCCTGGCTAAGAGCCAGAGGACTTCACCCCTGAAGCTGTCGATCTCATAAGCAGAGGAGATAATACGTGAAAGAGGGTGAAAAGGCCGAGATGCGTGGAGTGGAATTTTGCCTCAAAAGGTACCTCACCAGTGTGCTCTGCTCTTGCCAGGAGGAAGGATCCAGGTACAGGTCAGACTCTGGTCATGAACCGCGAATGCTAAACGGTTACCTTAAGGGAGACGGCTCCTTTAAATGAGAACACACAGCCAGGCCCAACTGTTCAGAGGAGATCGGGGCCCGGAAGCCGAGGAGGTGTGGCAGGCAGCGATGAAGGTGCACACGTAGAGAACCTACCTGCTCTATGGCTGGATCCTGAGAGCACCATCCCAGACTCGCTTAGCAGCAGCTTTTTATTATTATTCTCCGAGATCATTTAAACGCTAAAGCCAGAAGAAAACCCCCAGCCAGGGCTCGATTTCGCAGGTGGTGCCTGAGCCTCTGGCCCTCACAGGAGGTCAGCGAGGGGGCCCCACTCCTCTTTGCTATACTGGGCCTTACGTAAGCTGAGCGATAGCAGGGGCTGAGGGGAGCTGCAGCGAGCACCAGAGAACATACCTTCTTGTGCACCACAGAGGAAGTGGAGTTAATCGCGGTCTCATCGTGCACCATGGCCAGCTCAGGGCTGCTCTCATCCATGACCTCCTGCATGCTGTTCACACTGCTGCTCTGACTGCCTGTGCTCACAGACATACTTGGAATGGAATGGTTGCTACCCAGACTGTCCATCTTCTGACTCCGGTTTAAGCCATGTTCACTGTCCTACAAAATAAAGGCAGCAGAGTTACAAACATGGCAGGAGATGAACTGCCTAATGCAGATTCCGCTCAGCCTGCCTGGAGAGTTAACGGTGCTCTACCTCCTATTTTCCGGCACCTAAATTCCTTGTGGTTCATCACCTAAAAGCAAAAGCAGACAACACACTCAGGTTACCGGATGCTCTCAGTTGGTTGCAGTCAGTTTTCTCTTCCATGCTCAGGCCACAGGCCGGTTCTCTCTCAAACTAAGCAGAGCTAGACATGGTTCGTGTTTGACTGAGAGCCTGCAGGGAACATGGAGGTGTTACGGTAAGTCGTGCCAGTGATTGAGAAAGGAACACTCTTCCTTCTGCGGCTGTGTTGGAACAAGGCTTCGGCCAGGATTAGCCGAGGTGCTGTGTAACGGAGGTGGACTAACCATGGTCCGACCCCTTAAGGGTCCCAGGAGCAGGGACTTTAACCAAAGCCAGAAATGCCATTCACTTGATTTAAATGACACTTGTACTTTCTATTAAGATACACCGAGTATCCCAAGCTCTTCTGTAGGGTCTGCACACTTTTAAACAGCTGACAAGTTGCTCCCCAGAAGAGGTTACCCAACAGCGAGTGAAAGCCAATACATTTAACTGCCTGATCTCATCATTATTCCTCGAACACGGTAAACGTATCATTTTTCCTACACCCTTAAATACAGGAGAGTGGCATCCTCCAATATTTGTCCTTCCTGTATGCTTGCACCAACTGAGTAATTGTAATGCACGAGCCTGGCTCGTATTGATTTATCGAGACGAGAACTTGTATAAAGTCATCGAAGTCAAAGAGTTATCAACAGAGGAGGTGCCCCCCGCATGGAGTTCTCTGTAAGGGAGTTCCCTCCCATCTCTGGTCCACAAGAGACTTGATTGGCCAAAGTTCAGTGCATGCCCCAGGCCCATCTTGTTTGTTTTGAAGAGAGCTGGGGAAAGTGGCGTTTCTAGCCAATTAAGAGGCTGTTATCTGCACTAAGAGCTGCTGCTTGGTGGAAGGGTAGATGACTGATATTTGGGCTTAGTTTGGTAACTGTACATAGCTAGCAGGACACTCAGTCTATGTACAGGTGCTTTTTATTATCCGGAACCAGATGGCGAAATGCCACTTGACAGACGATATTCGTGTACAAGAACAAGCAAGTTACATGCGTGTATCTAAGGCTGCAGCACGTGATAGCGCAGCACATGGGCATGGAATTAGAGAATGCACAGGCCTTCTCAAGGCAAAAGAGCCTTGAGGCTGCACATGCAACCTGAACATTCTCACTTCTGGGCCTGACGACCTCAACATGCAACCGTAACTGTCTCCTGACACTGTCTGATGGGAGTTCCTTCTGAAAAAGTTTCAAAGCTCCAAGATGTGGCGCACACAGGATACACGCCTGTTGTATAGTTACTGTTCTCCTTCCTCCACCGGAAGAGCAATCAGGTGTTTCTTCCCACCTGGTGCAACGCCATACTGTATCTTAGCACTGCCACCCACCCTTTCAAGCCCAAGACTCTTCCTCCTCTCAAACAGCACAGCCAAGCTACACAGGCCCAAAAAATTAGCTCCTGTGTGCTGGACTCTGACCTGCTACACTGTAGGAAAGAGACAAAGAGTCAAGGCCACATTATATATTAATGTGCTCAACAGAAAAGGTTTACCATGCAGCAAGTTTTTTACCCAAATATGCCCATATCAAGCGACATTAAACAATTTCCCTTGAATATTATTAATTGAAAAATCACTAGTGTCCTTCTCTAAACCCCAGGTAGTGTCAATTACCATATACTGATGAAGTGGGCTGTTCACAGCCAAAGGTTTGAACGGAATCCATTTCAATTTTATGCCTTCAATCAGGCTTTGTCTATCGAACAGCGGTTTTCATTTTTTAACGAGAGAACTTTTTAAAAAGCATCACTGCTTATCTGATTTTGTTTTCAGCTTATGATGGGCCAATTAATGTATAGGAAAGTCCCAGTAACTGTAAAACGTTGCAATGGTGCTATTAAACAGGCTTGCCTGTATTCACCGAAGAAGAGACTCCGCCACCACTCACTGAAGGCAAAGCACATCATTTTTGAAAGCTCATTCATTTGTAGCCTTCACACCCCCACAACTACACCTTTCCAGGCACCGAGTCAGACTATGCCTTGCTGGACTCGCTTCCCAGGAAGGGACGGCTTTCACATCCCTTAGCTCACCTCTACTTCCTCTATGGGCTTCCCAATTTAATCTCATCATCCCTAACGGCTCTCCTTTCCAGCTACCTGCTTTCTGCCATTACTGACACTCTCGGGCCAGCTGGAGAGATCACTGCTGAGGCAGGTCAGCTGCTCTCCTCTTCCATCACCAGTGGCCACTCCCAGCTCCTGGCATCCTTTACATGGATTTAAAAACAACTGTGACTTAAATCCCATTAAACTTGCTGCCCATTATTATCCAGGTCAATAACAATGATATCACGCCAATAAAATAACACCACGCCCCCTCATCCCTTTCCCTCCACCCATGAGCTTCACAGGAAGCCTGACAGATCAACACATCCAAATTACGGCAGTCCCAGGTGAGTGGGATGTGGGAGAAGCGCAGTCCAAGGGCAGAGTCTCCTCATGTTACGGATGACATTGATTTAAATGTCTACGCTTCGTTCCTTACAGAGTTTTCTTGGCATCCATTTATAAAGTGAGCACACAAGCAAAGGCCGCTGGGACCCCACTTTGAATTTTTCCCCTTGAACGTGGCGGCATAAAAATGTTGTGCCCCCAAGATCAGGTAACTGCAGGTAGAAAGTTAAGGGCCAAGCTATAAGACAATGCCTGAGGAAACCCGCCTCCCACACTAGCCTGTGGGATTTAGGAAAATTTACTTCCCTCGTTCTCCAAATCCTTATCTGGCCAGCGAGCTTCACTGCTCTACACCAAACCCTTCCCTATTCCCCCCGTCTCTCCTGCCAAGTCACTGTCCCTTCCATCAAAAGCCTCCTTCAGAGGAGTTTCTTCTGCAAAGCACACGATTAAAGCTGATCCTTTGAAAAAAGCCCCCGGAAAAGCTTTCAAGCCCCCAACATGTACGTATGCCTAAACCGGTCTGAATAAGGGCTTTCTCTTGCTACCGTCACCTGTACCTTCCTCTCTGCTGAGCCGCAGGGCATGCTGCAATGTGTGTGTTCCTCAGGGCAGTCACCACAACATGCCACATACCCTGGAAAACCCCCAGCCCACTTTTGGACACTGTCCATGTAATTACAAAGAACAGTACCTCCTCCTCCTCCAGAGACTCCGTCAGCGGGCCGTTCCGCGTCTCCTGGAAAAGGATTTTCTTCATTTTCCGGTACTGAAGGTTATCCAGCTCACGTACGGCATCTTTCGTCCTTTGGATTAGGTCAATTAGGACCCGGGGTGGCCGGTCTCGGCGAACAAAGTCATGCTGGTTTTGAAAGAGAGGAAGATGTGTCTCCTTAGACATGTCGCCATATGTGTTTTAGCAGACAACATGGACCGTGTTAATTATTACGGCACCTGAAATGACAGTTCTTCCCCCATTCCCAATACCACCAGGCACCAAAGCTCCTAAAACTCAGTTAGCACCACGTCAATACAAATGAGAAGCGGGTCATGGGACAGCCTATGGCACAGTGTTCAGGTGATGAAATGCTTTGCTCGACTGTTCTGCAATCAGCAGGGAACAGGACTCAGCCAAGCTAGGGACAGGGAGAAATGTGGTCACTGTTCCACTTGGAAAATAGTTTAACAAACTGTGGACTGCCACAAGCCAGAGATTAGTGCATTAGACGATGTGTCAGAAGCCTTGGAGTCTATTCCCAGCTCTGCCACTGACTTGCTAGGTGACCTCAGGCAAATCACTTCAGCCTCTCTACCTGTTTTCCCTCCCACTCTTTGGTCTGCCTATTCACCCTGTCCTGTGCTGGGCACAAGGCCTGAATCTCCGCTGGGGCATCTATGTGATAATAGGATATGAACAGGAACTGATTTTTGACTCCTTGTACGTACGTTCATGCACACCCCTCTTTCCTCTCTCTCTAACACACCTGAAATACTCCAAGGAGCAACATAATCCAATTTAAACCAGACCCAACTTGCAGATTATTTTAAGGAAAGATTAATAAATAAGGTGCATAAGTAAATAACGCTCAAGGAAGGAGGAATTCTTACTCCTGGTATGGGAGACTTCCTGCTTAAATCCCATGCAAAGATTTATCCTTTATACATTTCAGATTCATGAACAGGAATAATGGAAGGACTACATTTATGTAGTTTTATTGTGACCCCAGTAAAGCAGTGGGTGTAGGATTAGGTCCTTACATAGACCCCAATTCAGGAAAGCACGTAAGCAGATGCTAGAGTCCATCCCTATTTAGGGCAGCACTTAAATGCATGCTTGAACGCGGAACTGACTTAGTCAAATGACGACTACATAAAACATTCTGGGTAGGTATTCATTTGCCAGTGTTCTGCACGTTGTCTTTGCACTGGATTATGTTGCCTATCGGCAACACAGCAGGGTACAATTGTTAAGTGTCCTAAGGAGCAGTGTATAAAGAAATAAAGGAAAGGGAAACGATTCTGCCACCAGAGAGCCTGATGCAGCAAACACTCATTACTGGGACAGCGCAGAGTATTATGTGGAGCTCCATTGACTTCCAGTAATAAGCAGTGCTCTGGGCTGAGGATCTGGCCCATATCTGTTCAATTTGCAATAGAAATCAAAGCAAATAATTAAAAGAAATTAAGCCAGGTCTACAGGATATGTGATGATGAAGCACTCCTCAAGAGTCTCACATACAGAAGAGCCGAGAGGATCAGATTAACTTGTTTTTGTGACCTGTAAACAGATTTATGCCAAAGGCTACTTTTTACTGAATGAAAAAACTTTATGCAACTGAGTTCTATTAATGAAGTTGCCCATTCATTTCAGTATCAATGTGTCATTTACTAGGACTCAAGTTTTGAGAGTCATTACACAAGGGATAAAATTGAATCATTTCTATTCCAATTTGTTATCTTTTATTATTTATTTTATAATTTAATTTATTTTATAATTTTTTTTTTAATAATGTAAACACTGGCAAGTGAATAAAGTCACTGGGTGGCTAATTTCGGGTGGAGATAAAATGACCATTTTCATCTCACTTGTAGATAAATTTTAGGGTAGCAATAATGCATTTGCAATGTGTTACTGAATTCTGGAAGTACCAACATTAATGCACCCATTCAGCCATGTATCAGACACTGATTGTACTTTAAATTTATCGGAGTAGTCCCAGTGCAATAAATGGGACGACGTGAATGATACCTTAATGAATCAGGTCCAGAGTTAGATTGCAAGGCACATGCATGAAAGAGAAGAGTAAGAAGTCATCCTGATATAGGCAACAAAAAATTCTGACTGCTTATCTGAATTATAGTAATAACCAGAAGCCCCAAACAAGATCAAGGCCCCCTTCTGCACACACACATATTAAGCGAGTCCCTGGCTCAAAGAGTTTATAGTCTAAATGCAGACATGACGGATCGAGAGTGGGAAGGCACCTAGAGACAGAGGGGACGTGAGCTGGTCAAGGTGGCAGTCACAGAACACAATCGCTGTCTCCTGGAATCTTCATTATCCAAGTAACAAGTGGTGAAAATCAAGCTAGATTTTAAAATTCCTTCCAGTTTAAAAGAAGATGAGGTGATAGAGAAAAACACTACCACAAAATAACCGATACCCCTTCTTCTGGAAAATAGCCTGGCCTGCCCCAAAACAGCATGGAAGAAGAAAGCATTGTATACTGTAATCTGAGAAACTTCGGGGGTTGATAGAGAAGGGAACAAATCTAAACCAATTAAAAGGACTGAACACGTCCAATCTATGAATGACATCTCAGCTCCAATTGTTTACACAGACTCCTGCCCAAAGTAACCATGAAATCATATCCTTCAATGAACTTGCACTCTTACTAGAGAGCCGAAGGACTGCCAAGCCACATGAATGAATCATCAAGAAACTAACAACATAAACCTATTAGCTGGTCAAAGGATTATCGGTGTACTGCAAGTGGAAGCAGAGAAGAAAACACTGGTATGTGCTGTACAGCATATACCGAGATCGGAGTGAAAAAACATATCGGGCTCCGAAGAGATTAAAAACAGAGCCTGATTTATCAGCATTTCAATGGAAAGCCAAGCCAGAGGAGTTTAATATACTACATGGTCCATGTTTAAAGCAAAGCCAGAAGAGCACAAAGCTGGCTGTACAGTACAGTGTATGGTTTCGATTTCTCATTTCACGAACCCAGAGAGGCTCAGATGCATCCACGAGAACGCCTTTTACTGAGCTGAAAGAGCAACAAGAGAAGCCATAAAGCAAAGGCTGAATGGTAGCCTGAGAACAAAAATCAGCATCAAAAGGCTGTCAGGTAAGCACAGAGCAGCGATCTATCCAACTGTGGAAATTAAGCAACACACACTATGGACCTAGGGATTCCTCGACTGAAATATTTAAGGAAAAACTGAGTCCTGTTTACCTGGTGTGGAACAGCAGCATGCCATGCAATTCTCACCAGCAGCCAGGGACTGCAACCAGAGGAATAGCAGGCCCTCTGCTCAATTTTAAAGAAAGACAAAATGTAAAAAAAAAAAAGCCTGATGGAAAAGGGGCTGGACAAAATTTCACACATGGCTACCTTCTAAAGAAATGCTGCTCCCTGAATTTCCCAAAGACAGAGAGCCTGGAGCTACACAAGGCTCCTAGACTTTTCAGGTAGGCTGTAACCAGATGACTTAAGAAGTTGAACGTCTGATTTATGATTCACTTCCTATCCGTAACTTCAATAAACGGGGGACTTGCCCTTCATCATGTGTCCCTTTCCTAGTTTCATACCAGAAGCTGTAAACTGCTGCAAAATACAGAAGATAAGCTTTCTTATTCTTAAAATAGATTCTAAATGGTTTGATTGGGAATGGAAAGGCTATAAACAAAGGGGGAACAGGAAATCACAAGTTCAGGGTAAGGGCTTCATCAGGTGCTATGGGAATTGGTGCTACGTACGTTATAACTTCTCATCATCATTAAAGATACGGAAAAAGGGGTAAAAGGGCGTGTTAATGGAAGTCACAAAGCCTACTAAATTGGGAGGAGTCATGCATGATTTGGGACAGAGAAATGATAGGGAGATAGTGAGATTAGAAACATGGACAGAAAACAAAAGGAGATTCAACTTGGAAATCTAAAACTGTAACAAATGACAATACATGCAATAAATCTGTCAAGAGCAATGCTAAAATAGAGGGATGAGTGGTAGGAGACAGGAAATTAGACAAGAGAGGAGCGAAAAGGCCCATGCAGCATTAGCATTCCAGAACAGAGAGGAAATAACCCTTTGCATGGCTCCAGTGTAACCACACACGGAATGACGCTTTCTGCCATGGGCACATCTGTACCAGAAATGTGTGAAAATGGAGGGGTTTGAGAGAAGAACAGAACAATCAGGACTGACTTCAGAGAAAGGAGCTAAACATAAATAGTTTAGCCAAGAGGAGAAGAATCAGCGCAACTGCAGAAAAAGACAGACATCTGAAGGGTGTGAACACCAAGGCCAGAGAAGAAGTGAGTGTGTGCTTCGAGGTGGCATTACTGGAACTAATAGCATGAAACTGAGAAAAGGAAAACTTAGGCTGAAAATCTTCCGGACAGGCTGTGGAATAGTTTCCCTAGGGAAATGGGGTTTGTTTGGGGCTTCTAGATAGGACAAGACACCAGAGAATGCACCATGCAGAATAATCCTGCTCTGGCTGGGAGATGGACGGCACAATTTCGAAGGTCTTTTCCAGCACTAATTTCCATGATTCGATGAATCAGTAATTAGCTGCAAAAATGTAATAATGGTCAAGCCTCTGACCATTCAGAATGCAATGCAGCGGTGGACCTTGGAGAACTGGTAGCTACACAAGGGTGCAAGTACAATAGCAAATGCCCCCAGAAACGCCATGCTGTTCTCATCAAATCTACTGTTTTTTAGGTCGCCCACCTTTCCCACACAGAAAGCCTGTAGCAGATCACAAACCTTACAAATCTACAGCGCAACTCCATGAAAACCAGGTAACAGGAAACTGCCCATTACACAACATTTTTCTTCATGGGAGAATGAATGAGCCAGAAAAATGGGAGTCTATCAGCAGATTAATGGTCCTGGTGATTGAGAGAGGAGTTTGTGAAAAGGATCCAGGCAGGGCCTTTGTTAAGGAAGGAGAAATATACAGTAACAGTGGATGACAGTCAATGTATGGTTCCAAAAGAGGGGGAGTCATCTGGTTACATACATCAGTGGTGGGGGAAAAAAGCCAGATGCACACAATATTAGTGAGGAAATCTCAATGGAGTTGAGTTAGGGTGTGAAAAGTGAAACGTAGCACGGCTGGCTGACTAGAATACAAACCTCTTGTGGCAAAGACTGTAGAAGGGCATTAGACAAGGAGGGAAGTGAGCTCAAAAGAACTAAGATTAAAGTACAGGCAGCTAAGGGGAGGTGAGGAAGAGAAATCTGGGCAAGCGATATAAGGTACACATCCAGAAACAGACTCGGCGTCAGCAGATGGGAAGTGGAACCTCTTCAAAACAGTGTGTCTTGAGATGGTAGAAGAAGTTTGTGGACATCGCAGATGGGGAAATCCCAGTGAAACAGAGGAACGGCAGTGGCCTGATGAAGTGCAAATATCAATCCGAAATAAGAAAATAGCGCATAAAAGCAAAAATCCATCAAGTGCAAATGCAAACAAATACAACGAAGCAAAGCAAGCAGCCAAGCAGGCAGTGAAGAAGTCCAAAGAGAGGGCCCGAGACAACTTGTGCACTGAGCTGGTAAATCATCCACAGCGAGTTGGAAAAAAACAAAAATCTACAGCATTACATAAAATGAGATGCAAGGGAAGGACACCAAGTGGGTACCCCAGTAACACCTGAACAAGTGAAGGAGAGGTGGAACCAATACTCAGTCTTAAGTCGCGGACCCCGTAGGGTGGAGTTACCAACATATGACCCCAACATGGAACCTGAGCCTCACATATGAGAGAGAGGTGAGAAACAGTCCAGGGCGGCGAGGCTTGGTGGACGTCTTGGATGAGCAAGGCATACAATGGATACGCACCAAAGGGGGAGCCGAGTTAGTCTAGGTCAGCCAAACACACCAGGAGTCCTGGGGCACTTGTAAAGACTAACAGATTTATTTTTATCGCATGAGCTTTCATGGGAGAAAATCCCACTTCGTCAGACGCTTTGAAGAGGAGAATATGGATAAGCAGAGAGAAAAGACAACTCCTGAAGGCTGGTGCAAGTGTATCCCGGTCCCAGTGCAGAAGAAGGAAGCTTCCATGAATGTGGAAACTACTGAGGGATAAAACTAATGGAATGAAGGTACTGGACCATATCCTGGATACTAGGATTAGGAGAACGACGGATCCCCTCCTCCAAGAAGAAGAGTTCAGCTTTGGGAAGGGTGAGGAACCACAGATGCCATGCTGTAAATCAGCAAAGGGCAGAGCACCACCAAGCCATTTCTGAGCTGCGATAGACCTAGGAAAGGCATGCGACAAGTGGAAAGAAGGGTTCTCAAACACACTGAGGAAATAAGGCGGTTCTGAGGGTTTAGTAAAACAGGGATCCAAACATGTTTTGTAATGACAAGTAGGTTTGAAACGAAAGTTGACAGCATCAGTGGTTGGTCCATCTTGATGGACCATATCAGGATAAAGGTCCCAATGGGAAAAGGTAAGAAGCTGCTCTGTGCAGATGACACAGCAATGAGGGTACTCTCAGAAAAGCTGGCATGCCTAAGACTAAGCTCACATAGATCAGTAGAGGAGCCCCAGGGAAACCGGACAGAGAGATTAATGGAGTGAGAGTAAACCAGACAGACCAGTTTAAGTACATTGGTGGGCTGGAGTTACACACAGCGACAGATTTAAGAAGCAAAGTATTAGAATGGAAGTCAAAGTCACGATATGGCTGACAAAAACCTGGAAGGGCAACTTCACTGGCTTGGACACCTGCAGAGGCTGAATGAGAGAGATCTGGTGAACACAGCATGACAGGAAAGGGACTCAGGGGGTGGCCAAGGAAGCAGTGGATGGATTGTAACGAAAATGATGGTCAGCATGTGGCACCTTGGACGGAGGAAGATGGTGGGTGCTTGCATGATGACCCAACTCCAGTTGATGGAGAAGGGAAAGAGAGAAAGAACACACACCCATACCCCATTTCTGACCAACATGCTTTTCCTCTCCAGTTCTAAGACCATACACAAGGACACCCTCCCTCCAGCCCGGAGACGAACGCTCCTGTAACTCAGGACTCAACTCTGCTTTCTCCGTTGCCTCTACTCTAGACCAGTAGGCTGGTTTGCTGTTTTCAACTCAATCCGGAGAGCCAAAATCTCCTCCCCTCCCTCAAACCATTTGAGCATATACTCTTGCGTCCTGTCTAACCAATAAAAACTTCCCGTTGGATGATTTACCATGGAATGCCTGTAACAGGTGTAACCTAACCGGTGCTGGAGATGGTTTCTCCGTTCCTATGCTTGTAGTTAAACAACGTTCAACTCTGCTGCAGAAATCATGATTAAATCCTTGATCCGCTTGCTGCTGACAGGCCCTTCCTGCAGGAAGGGAGGCTAAACATTGCCTCATGAGACTCGCAACTTCCTGTCAGAATTCATACGAGTTCTCTGCAAAGCCCATTGGGGTACAAAGGGACAGACGTCCTGTGACTTCTCCCAATGTAGTTTCTCACAGCGTCAACCCTTTTACCATGTCGCTTATCCTTAGTCCCCTCCAGTACCTTGAACCCCAGAGCATCCTGTTACAACAGATGTATTTGAACAGGAACAGAATGAAGTATGAAACAGAATATCAACTGCCCTAATTTTCTCGAAATTCAAACAGACAAGGCCAGCAGGCTTTTATATTTCACACTGGTAGATGGCAGCTTTACAAAGGAACAATGCAGCCAGATATCACAAGTGATTCTCCAAACTGTTTTGCCTGTAACGAGGAAGATTTTCAACGAACCCCTTTACATGAAATACTTTAGAAAGATGCATCAACAATAGCGGCAGCAAAGGTCCTGCATAAAGGATGAAATTCATCCCTGTGCTCAGGGCCAGTCCAAGGCCCCCCCACAACACTTAAATACACCAGGGTGATCTTCAGCCCAGGCTAACCATAGTTGTCTGAAATACCATCTTGTTCCCCAAGACTTTTGGCATTCCCAAGTAATATTTCACACTAGCCACAGCCAGGTGGCAAGAGGTAGGGGACCATAAATTCATTCATGAATTCACAGTGAATTTTAAGGTTGCCTTGAAGAATTCTACTGTCCCAGGGCAAGATTTATTTTTTGGAAAGGACAAGTAAAATATCATTAAAATGGAAAAAAAGGATCCAGTGCCTAGGGAACTGGAAAATTGTCATGATAATTTTGTAAAGCTATTTTGCTATCTTTTTAAAGTCTTTGCTTAGTCACCCACCCTTTATCGTGTAAGCTAGGTGGAGGGAAGTTGCTAAATAGAACAGAAGATGACATCACATTTCTAAATGAAACTACATAGTAATCAAAACAAAAAGGGAGACTTCTTCAGGAAAAGTGATCTTCAGGGTGTAAAGAGTCCTGCCCTGGCCATCCCTAACCCTGGCTACTGTCTCTGGATACACTGGAAAATGGCCTACCCTGCTGTGGCACTCGAACAAGCGATGTACTGTACCACCATCATTGGTAAAATTCATCCACCACCTACCTTCCTCCCCCAAACTCTGAAACAGAAATATAAAAATTACCCGCAACAGATCTGCTGACGACGGCCTTTCCTGAGGTATTTTCTGTAAGCAGTAATCAACAAATCCCCGAAAGGAGTCTGTCCTGTATAGAAAGAGATTTAAAACAGGAAATCAATTCAGGCCCAGAAAGCACACTGGCGACTTTCAAAATGTATCTGTACCCATAAGAGAAAAATCTGCATTTCTTTGTTCTGGGACACGAGAAAAAGTGGATAGTTTCCAGGTTCCTCAGTGCAGGGAGAGACTCATCAGAAGAGTGGACACGGACACTCCCAGCGAGAGGAAAATCACAGGCTGTGGTGATGCTCTGTACTGGAGTTCAAATCTTTTTACTCTACTGCACTTGCTGATGGATGTACCATGAGAACGGTACTTTCCTTTTAATAACTCGATGGTACAGATACCCGTTACATCCGGTCATTACTGATAATACACCAGTTGCGGCACTAATTCAAGAAAGCACTTAAGCATGTGCTTACTTTAATGGGACTTAAGCAATACTTAAGTGTCTTGCTCAACTAGGGTTGGAATCATGAAGGGTTCCTTGCCTCCCCACGCCCAGGAAAAGAAAAATCATCTCCTTGAGTGTATTGTTCCCACCCTGCCCATAAAGCGCCAACATTAACAATATTTCTGTGCACACTACACTGATCTCCTTATGTTCTTAGTCTCTATCTTCATTGTTTGTGCCACCAGGAGATGCAAGTGAGAGCAGAAAAGCCAGTCACCAACAGGGATGTCAACTCATACACCATATTCTGCAGCAATCCTCCTCTCAATTCCAGTAACCAGGCCTTTGGATTGTCTGCTGGTCCAGAACAGCAGATGGGAAAGTCTGTGGCCGCTTTGCATAGGCTCTAGTGAATGACGATACTGACTACTCGCTCTGTGTTGTTAAATTTAATGTATTTTATTCTGCCCCACCATCTTTAATTTCCCATGGGCTGTGCATGAAGCACAGGAACCTCATAATAAGCATTGCCATGACGGAAGCTGGAGGTTTGGATGTGCGTGTAGATCACGTTTTTGGCACCTGGAAAGGTGTGCAAAGGATGAGTACATTAGTGAATGTTTCTCTTATGGACTATTTGAATGGCCATCATTAGGTTTCAGAGTTAACCTACAGTGATAATTGCTCATACCGCTCTCTGAGCTATTGTTTAGGGTAACCATTGTTGCCTCACTCCACTTTTAGAAACTTTTCTTGGCAACCTAAAAAGAGCAAGGTATTATTTCAAATCAAAGCTCAGATTCTGGAACAAGTCTGTGGCAAGCTGAAAATTCTGCAGGCATGAAGCCCTGAATATATTTGAAAAAGTGCCTTCCTGAAAGTGCCTTCCTGAAAAGCGAATGGAATCTACCTGTCTGTAGCTTTCTCTCCTCCCAGTTTTTCCTGCAGTCACACTAGCAGTTCCTCCTTCAGCCACGCACCATTCACACCTTAAAATTCTGTGACACTGATTTAGGTTGGCTTAACACATACACTAGCATTTTACTTCAGCCAGTATCTCCGGGCACGTCATTAGTACCTGCACATCTCTGAGTGCAGACAGCCCAATGCCAGCAGGTCAAAGCTATGCCCACCTACGCAATAGCAGCCATAGAACTTGACGGCTGACAGTCAATCGCTACACAGGAACAAGCGTGCTCCTTGTCAGATATTTAGCCATGTGCAGGGGGCTGCAGAGGCTGACGGCCTTCAGGAAAACAAAAAACCCAAACAGAACTCAGAGTAGTATTCTTACCATTCATTTGACTGTAACGCAGGGGAGTCATTCTGGGCTATGTGATATAAGGCACTCATTGCATTCATGTTGAAAAGGGGAGGCTTCCGTTCAGCTGGAAAGACAAGAGAGAGAAGTGATAAAAGCAGGGAAGGAAAGGGAGAAAGACAAGGAAGTTCAAGCAAGGTGTCGCTGCTAAATCAATAGCTCATTACTGTCGTCATGCCACATAAGCCAATTATTTTAATCTCCTAGGTTACTTCAGGACAGTCCTTTAGGAAAAACTGTTGGTCATCTAAATGCTGGATGGGACAGCTCCTGAGAAATCCAATGTAACTCAGTGGATTTTACCTGTAAAATGGTTTCTGATAACTTTTTTCCTAATGACATCTTCCTGAGTCTGGCCTGCTACAGTAAACACAGGACAAGAAAAAAACCTGTCTGTGCATGTGAAACACATAACTATCTTCCCTGGAAAAGCTGGGGACCAGCACCTAAAAATGCTGGGAGCTCTGAGTGACAAAACATCTGAGGCGAAGGAGGACGAGAAACCTTCCACTCTGGAGTTCTAATAATTGCAATCAGAAGGAAGACAATTTGCCTGCCCACTTGCTTCTTTGCTAACTTCCTCCTCAGCACCCCCTCGGCCAGTGCATTTGTGAAAGGGCACTCAGCTACCGTCTGGGCTTTCCCCAGAACGGGGCATTGCTGCCGGTCGGTGCATTTTACACAGAAATGGAGGCGGGAGGTCAGTTTTCCCCGACCCAAGGTCAGACGTGCCATCGCTCACTGCAGCAGGATTTTAAAGTTCATGTCAGGTCAGAGCAGCTGCTTGTCCCTGACGTGCAATTCAATTTTCTCCCCCCAAGAATACTGTGCAATTAGTTTTGTCTACGCAAGAAATTGGGTCCCCACTACTGTGGGTCAAACAAACACTTGAAAGCCAACCACCTGTAGCTGAATAAGAAAACTGGTAATTTCCAAAAGGATTAGCAACAACAGTTTATAAAAGGGCTTTGAGATCCTTGAACAAAAAGTCTCCATGGAAGTTCAAATATTAATTAAGCCTCAATGCCCACGTGGCTCTATTATAATACCCATTTTACAGTGGGGGAAACTGACTCCCAGAGAGGTCAAATGACTTCCTCAGACCCACAAAGCAGGACTGGGAAGAGAACCCAGGAGCTCTGATTCTCCATTCTGTAATTCGAAAATACAGACTGCACCCAGGTGAGACTAGATCTAACAGCTGCAATCCAAAACTGTTATTTGCCACCCGTCACACAGTGTGAGAGATGGAATGACCCCTTTCCTGTCAGAAACAACATTTCTCCCCATTCCTTTGCCAATCCCGAGGTACTGCTGCCTGCTGAAGGTTTACCGGCCACACCATTTTCAGGGAGCTTGCCTTTCCGCAGAGGTCACTCCTGATCGATTGCTACCAGCACAGGTTTGACAAGGGTTACTTTCTCTTTGAAAATTAGCTACTGAAGAAATGCAGTTAATTTTCAAATATGCACAGCTGTTCTACAGAGTAGCTCTCTCAGCAATATATGCTAGTGCTAACTAACCAAGGATCAGGTGCTATTCATTCCTTTTGGGTGCTTTTTGATCTATTTTCATTGAAACACGGACTAACCTGACGCAGTACCCAATTATTAGAGCCTTCTCAAAATCCACCTTCCAGGATACAAAGAGTCCCACCGTAACAGAGTTCTGTCTAAAAGTTTAACCACACTTTGCAGCCATCAGATTGGAGGATTCCCCTGTTTTCCGTAGAACCCTTGCTGACTCGATGGGCTGTGTGTTGAGAATTACTGTGGTAACAACAATTTCATGGGCCGGTGCAGACAGTCAGGAGAAGCTCGCCTGTGATGAGTGCTACCAATCTGCTGTGAGCTCAGCCACGCCTTTCCGCTCGAACTCAGCCATGAACTTGGGGACGAGGGGGCTATTCCAGCACAGCTGCAGACCCTCTGCTAATTAAAACCCACTAACATCAGGAGGAAGCTCCATTTCCAAGTCTAGCAATTAACTAAGACATGCAAAGCCTACCCCTGGATGCTTAAACTGACTCACTGGGATGTAAGGGCTTTTTTTCTGTTCCTCCGCTAAGTGCCGATTCGAGGAACCAACTGTAGCTTTGGGATGGTTTCCTAAGGGCCCCTGTTTGAGGGCTGGGCTCACAGAATCATATTTGCAACCTTTCCTTGGTTTTTTTTTAATTCAGTGGAAGCTCAATATTGCGTCAGCCCCAGCAGCTTCAAGGCATCCTCATCTGCCAGCAACGGAGGAACAGCCAGAGCCCAACTCAGGCTGAAATCATTAACAAAGGCTACCTGTGCTCTTTTGCTGCTCAGCCCTGTTATTTCCTGAGCACATCAGCTAACTGAAAACACAGGAGTGGAGATGGTTAACTCTTCTTCTATCAGAGAGGATGGAGTGTTTTAATCCAAGCATTTACCTGCAGGATTTCCTAAATGTGTCAGGCTCCTTTTATTTACAAGGGAGAAGAATATTCCAGTCTCTCAGGACACCAGAATAAGTCACCAATTCAGCCTTGGCAATGGAGCAGAACAACGTGTTTACTCACCTAATTCAATGCACGTGATCCCAAGAGACCAAACGTCTACCTTCCCATCATACTGTCCTTCGTCCATAGCCAAGATCACCTCTGGGGCCATCCTGCCAAGCACAGCACAAAACACACAGGTTGTGGAGGGGTAATCAGCAGCACAGACCTTCTTAAGAAGATGCCGTCATTGTCTTCAGTAGCGCAGCAGCCCCAGGACTTAAAGAATCAACACGGGGTAAGGAAAGCCCGGCTGAAGTAAAAGAATGCTCGTCTGCATTAGCGGCTCCCCCAAGCGGCATTTTTAAGAGAGGAAAGAAATCAAGAGGACAACCTGGATTGTCTTGCTGTTAATGCAACATGCTGACCCGTGCAGCCTGTGAGTGCGGCTATGAAAGGAACAGGGGAATCTGGAACAGAGTGGGGAAATACAACGGTCCAGAATAAAGGGGGAGGGGGCGGGAAAATAGGGGATCCAGCTGGGGAAAGGATCAACCGCTTAACTTGCAACTTCAGGGAGGAAATGGGCTTCTTGCCCCAAGTACTTGCTCAGAGGTGGGTGATAGGGGACCTCTGGCATCCATGCGTAGAGTCTCCCATGAAATAAACGGAGCGTGAAGTTATGCTGGGCCACTGGGTTGGGAACGTTAATCAACTCCAATGAACAGCCAACAAGTGTCTTCAAAACAGAGCTCCAAAGCCACCTTCTCTCATGGGCCCTCAGGAGGAAGAGCTCGCTGTGCTCAGTTATGGTACCAGCTAAGGGTTTTTAATGCCAGATACTGTTTGTGAAGTGCCAGGATGACACCGTGTTCCAGCTCTACTTACCAGTAAGGTGTCCCCACAAAGGAGTTGGCAGGAGAGACTATAGACGCAGACCCAAAATCAGCTAGTTTCACCTGACCTGGTTCTGTTAGGAGAATATTTCCAGCTTTAATATCCCTTTGGAACAAAGAGGAAAAGTGCAATTTTGGTTACAATTAAAACTGCAGTGAGACTCTAGGTGATTAGCCTTCCCTCAGCACCGAAGATTTCAACGCCCCAAAAGAATTATTATTTCCTCATGCTCATTATGATCGTGCCTAAGAGCCAGCTAAGAATGAGCTCCATTGCGTGAGGCACTTTACAAACACAGGGTAATACAGGCTGACTCTGCCAAGAAAGTTTACAGTCTCAACAGACGAGACAGACACAGGATGGGGGAAAGGGTGTCACACACAAATGGAGTGAACGGTGTGAGGGCAGCAGCTTTCAGGGCCATTTTTTTTAAGTTAAAAGCGAAATGGAGAGAAAGCCAAGGGAGAGGGGCACTGAAAGAGAAAAGGCAGGGACGAGGAGAGGAAGAGGGGCAGGCATGGAGAGAGGATGGGAGGGAAGGGGGAGGAGAGAGTCCAGTCTAAACTGTAGAATGTCTCAATGCCCCAAGGCCCCCTACTTCGATTGCTTCTGCGACAACCCTTACTGGCTGGAGAAAGGGACTCAGTGATCGTGTGGCTTTCCAGGGACCAGTGAATTGCTAGGCACTAGAAAGGAGAAGAGATTAATGATGACTTTGCGGGTTAGCCCCTGCACTGAGACTCAAGAGATTTGGGTTCAGCTTTGCCATCTTGTATGACCGCAGGCAAGTCACATCAGCCATCCCGGGGCTCAGTTTCTCCCTCTGAACGAGAATATCACTCCTTTATTATCTCACTGGGATACAGCGAGGGTAAGATTACTTTGTGTGATAGGGGCTCAAATTATGGCTATGGCAATCCTACGAGGAGAGAGACGCGACGTACAGATATGAAACCATTCAGCAGATATGAAATACATTCTTACGTGCTAACAGTAAGAGGGTTAACTTCAAATGAACGGCTGAAATGATGCTGAACGGTTAAAGCCGTGGCACTCAGCTAAGGGCCCCGAAAGAGCTAGGGATTAAGCCACCTAACCCTGCTTTACCCCAGTCTCAGGACCTAGACAGATTTGTTTGTGTGATCTTTGCCACACTGGAAATGCCTCCTTCTAACAGAAAACTAGGAAGAAACACCAACAATATAAATCCTGTTGTATGTTCTAGTTCTATGCTGCCGGCCGAAAGACACGGTATAATGGTGTACTGTAAAAACGGAGACAGCATTTGGATAGTGAGGTGAAAGAGTACACCAGGGATGTTTTCACAGGGCAGCATCTCAGTTATTTGCTTGTGCAAAAGCAGCCCCTCGATAGAAACGGAAGGTGAGCTGTTAGGAGTCAGCTGAATCAGGCTCTTTGCAATGTAGAACTCGGCACTGCCCGTAGCTAGCTTTTAAAAAAACACCACAATACACAACAAACCACATGAAATCCGCAGTTTTTCCCCACTCTGCAGCTCATTGCACATGGCTGTGAACAGCATGAACTTTTACATCATTATTGGCTTTACTGGAGTTCGCAGAGACACAAATACGCTTACAGTTCTCTACACCGAAGCGAGACGATCCGTACTCTAACATTCTCGACAGACGAGAGGGGAGAGGAATAGGCACAGAGAGGTAAAGTGACATGCCGAGGGTCACCGGCAGATTTGGGAGTAGAACTCGGGTCCCCTGACTCCCAGTCCAGAGCATTAGCCACTAGACTAGATCAACATTGCCTCTCAAACCTAACCTAATGCTAAATAACTTTTTCATACCAGCGTCCCACTGAGACGAACACACTGAAATGCCTGGGTGTGCCTGCCTGTGCAGAGTTTATTTCTCCAGGATGCACCTACAAAGAAGGCATTTTACAATCATGCCCTGTATGTGCAAGGACAGAACCTAGAAAAAGTGCAAAACACTCTAGCAGCATATACCATTATTTCCATGCTATCTCCATTTTTATCTCCAGTTCACTCTAATCAGTGAAGAACTAACAGAAGCTTATGGACAATATGCAACAGTCCTTTGTCACCAGAAAAAAAGCCTTCACTGAGTAATGATATACCGCGACATTATAGTTATTCTTAGAAAAGCTAGGACATTGCAGTATACGTAAAGAGCTTTGGGTGTGGGCAAATATATTTTCTCCTTGCTAGTTTACTGTTTTCCTCTATGATCTGCAATTTAAAAGAAAAGCAGATTCATCCTACTACATTTCACACAGTTATGTGGGACACCAGGTTAGAGAAGAGAAGAGAATGCACGGCTAGCAAAGTGCACTTCTCCTGTCTCGCCGCATGGTGTCCCTGCATTCTCCGCTTGTCTGCCTCTCTACAGGGCAAGAAAACAAATGACGTGCAGCCTTGCAGGCCTGTTGGTCCCAGGACATTAGAGAGACCCTAATGGGCCCCTGTTGGGAAAAACAAGAGACAAAAGGTGGGTCCAGACAGGCAACACAAGGAAATAAGAGGAGGGAGGAAAGAACAAGACAGTTGGCAATAGTGTGTTCTATTAGCAAAGGAGGCCAAGCATAGAGCAGACATTTGTCTCCCGCAATTCCAGACCCCAGGAGTGCGACAGATTTTCCTCCCCACCTCCCAGGTCAAGGTGTGGTCTTGGGCGTGTGCAGATAGCCATGGCGGAGAGCACCGCCGTAGCTCTGCTGCGGGACAGCTCAGTGGCTTTCATGGGGCAGACACAGAACGTTAACAAAGCAGAGTGTCCCTGAAGGGAAATTGGCATCGTAGCAGCCGCAGGATGTGCTCACTGCTTCTCAGCCAAAGGTTAGGCTACAACGTGACATTAGGTTACAGCGATCATCTGAGCCTGATAACTGGTTTCCAAATGCCTCTGGAAAGGGAGACTCCTCACCCCATCTCACTAACCCAGGTCCCCCCATTTCACAGCAGGCCCCAGATTGACCCAGAGCCGACACACGGGTGAAACCATGTTAGATTTCTAACAAAAGACAGGAGCGTCAGAAATTAAAATTGCCACACCCTGACCAATTTTACATTACACAATACAATTGCCCAACTGGCTGGTCTGGGGACACAGGCCTCCTGTTTCAGAGGAGGATGCGGAGCGCAGCGCGTCTGCTTTTGCAATGCTTTGCCCTGGAGAAGTGGAGTCTTTTCCTGACCTCTGGAGTGGTCAGCATTTCCTACCCATCTCTCAGCAAGTATGCTGTAACCACTGCTTCTATTGGTCAGAAAGTTAATCCAGTCTTAGATCTGACTTAGGTTTCATGTTCCACACCTTTAAACTGTCAAATGTCTTTCCCGTCTTCCCTTTCTCATCACTGACTCCATTATGCATGTAGGTACCTAACTGCTTCTTCCCTCGTGCTGCTGGAAGCATTTGGAAAACCACTATCAGAGGACAATAAACTGAGCAGTGGACTGCGGCTCCACTAAAATTGCAGCGAAAAGCAGGCTCATTAACAAGGAGACAGCTTCTGCTTATAGACGTACGCACGCTGGCATCAGCAGTGCCGGGAAAGGGAACACAGAAAGATGACAGTGTCAGGAAGTTCTGCAGAAATATTGCTCTTTTATCAAAGGTTAGTGCAGAGCACTTCTCTACGGCTTCTCGTGAGCCCCCAGTCTAGAGCAAGATACATGGAAACATGGCCGCACTGGACAGTACTCTTACCTATGAATCTTAGCATGAGAATGCAGGTAGGCCAGCCCCTGCAAGGCACCGTGGGTTATGGCAGCAATTTCCACTTCCTGAAGCGGTTTCTTGTGAACTAAAGGGTTGAAACAACAGCTGGGGTAAGTGAGATTTGCTCTTTGCCAAGGATTTACACAGCACGGGGACAGGAAGTTACTCTCATTCTTGGAACACAGCAACTGACCTTTGCAGGCCGGAAGCAGGG
Source organism: Pelusios castaneus (assembly GCA_007922175.1). Classification (NCBI taxonomy): domain Eukaryota; kingdom Metazoa; phylum Chordata; order Testudines; family Pelomedusidae; genus Pelusios; species Pelusios castaneus. Next base: position 1,142,375 of record ML685811.1, read on the forward strand.
AAACACCTGCAGAGAGGCTACATATTTCCTACTGCAAAGAGGTCGAAGGAGGGCAGGATGAACAGCATATGAAGCACACCCCCTAGACCCCTCAAATATGAGCAGCACATGCCTGTGGCCGACCTTATGTTAGATAGAGGTGTGACCCATGAGGTAATACTTAGCAAGCTTGAGCGTGGGTTTTCTACTTGGTTTTCCAGGCAGTGTGAAGGACTTGGGGTTTGGCTGTAGTTCTGTGCTCACATTAGCCTCCGGCCCTGCAAAACCATTTGCAAGTATCCCTTCTAACTTCAGGGCAAGGAAAGGGGGTCCGTGGCAAGTTTGCTGTGTTGCTGTCCAGGCAGCAAGCAGTTCCTGTTTATCTAGCAAGGAAGATACAAACCCAAGAAAAAGGCTATGCACATTTATTTATATTTTTCATTTTGCAAAACGTAAATGTGCCAGTTAGGTACAGCCCTTGGGCTCCTGGCAAATTCTCAGTGTGGTCCTTGGCATCCTCAAGATTGGTCACCCTGGTATAGAAAACACGGGGTTGAAACCCCAGTCAGGATTAAGGCACTAAGAGGGTTCACTGGAAATACAGACAGCTTATGTCATCTGTGAAATGCTTTCCACAGAGCCTCTCTCACCCGAACCAGCCCCCCTCCAAAAAGCAACATTCTGGACATGATACTTCCCAGCTTACCTTCTAGCAAATCAGAAGCTGATCCTAAGCAATATTCCATCACCAACTGCAACAGAGAGAAATAAAACACAAGCATTAACCATGGAGGCAAAATACCCAATAAAGGAGACACATGACTTGGTCATACGGCCCCAGCCAATCTGGAGCTGCTGGGTTTTGCACTGGCTCAGCAAACCAAGGAATACCGAATCCTAGAGTTAAAGGATGGCCCATAAACAACTGGCCTTTCCTAGTCTCGGCTCGTAACTAGGAGGTAAGCAACACAGAAAGATGCTTGCGGGGTTTTAAAACAGTATACGCAGAGCACATCTCTCTGAAAAGTGCGTGTTCAATGCCATCCACAGAGCCTAACAGACCAGCTTAATGCACCATCCTAGCACCAGAAAAATCACAACCCCTTTTATCAAAGCTGGGGCAGGCTCCCAGACCTCGTCCTGTGCCCAACAAACGGGAAAAGGCCTCAGCCCACCATTGAAACCTCCTTCCTTGGGCCAGTCATGTCCACTGACCGAGACAAAGCCTCTATTTTCCTTCCGAACCTGAGAAAAGCCAGCTGGCTGGGCCAAGAGTAAAATTTAGGAGGGCATGGGAGGGGAATAGGTAGCTTAATTCCTTAGTGTTTGTGCTCTGCCACGGTACGTTCTTGGCATATGGCTGGTAGGAGCTGGACATGTGGCAAAATGGCATATTTAATTCTGGGGAAAGGGATGCCTTGCCCTGCTCAACAATTACGAAGCAACCGGAACATTCTTCCAAGGGAGCTGGGTTCAGGTCACTGCAGCCGCAAGCCGGGTGGCTACCGCGGAGAGCCTCCAGTGGGCAGGAGACACCGAAAGGCATGTGAGGAGATAACACGTTTCAAGGTTTCTGCTCTCACCTGCCCCCAGGCACCGGCCGAAGGACTTTTTCTGAGACACAAAAGCAGCAAGGGTGGATTCATATTCATATTAAATCAGATCTTAAAACTAACTGCATGACTTGTAATGCCTTTTTGCGGGATTGACTGGGATCGACTTGTGCATTAAATTGCATTAGTATTTTGTGTCTTTAATCAATCTAGGAATAGAAACAAAGCTAATGAATTAACTCTCTCAGCACTTATAACTGAAGAGAATGCCTATGTTCTGTTCTAGCCCTAAGCTGGCATTTTAAATTAGATGTCATAACCCGATATGTTTACCTGCTGAAAGAACTTTAAATACAACAAGCATGGCAGGGAGCCAAGTAGATATTTGTGTATTTTCCTAACAAAAATTAAACAAGTTCATTTTTCTTCTCTCCCTGATAAAATTTAGAACTCTGGGGCTGTAAGTGCAGTTAGGTTTGCTTTGAACTCAAAAAGTGAACCCTAATGTGGATTTTCACAGCTGGAGTGTGTTTTAAGACGACCCCTGTTTATTTCTTTGCCTAATAAAATGTAAAGCCGCCGGACGTACTCTTTCATTGAACGCAGAAGGCCACAAACACCACTGCGCAGCACCGCTTCCAGCTCGATATGTTCAGTTAGAGCTTACCGGGTATTTCTCCGGCTCCACTATGTCCAGTAACTCCAGTCAGGCAGCTGGGCACAAGGCACCAGCAAGTCTGGTGCGGCCAAGGCACAATGCTCTGCGGTATCTGTACTCTGCAGGCAGGCATGTGAACAACATCCACCCTGGTGTGTCCTGGGGAGGGGCGGATCTCCATTCCCCAACCAGTCAACACATCCCACTAAACTGGCACGAGGCACCAACCGCCCTAGAGCGACAACCCTCATCCTGGCCCACTGAAGAGGGCAGGCAAAGGGAAGCTGAGCAGCAGACCTGCCCCGCGATCACCCTACAGTGCCGGTATTCCTGCCCTGCGCGGCTCAGTCTCTCCTGACCCCAAGCACCAGGTTGCAATGCCACAGAACCCCTTACGTTTCACCCAGCCACCCTTCGGTCACAACCCAGGGGAGATGGGCCAAATGTGAGCAAGCGGGGTTATGACTTGGCCCAGGACTCTTGGCTAGCTTTCGTTAGGAATACATAGAGCAGACGTGGGCCAAGGCAGCAGTTGGTCGGGAGACTTCTGAGGAAAACCGAAATACTGCAGCAGGTGGTATCCCGCCCTCTGAAACAGCCCTGGGCACTGTTCCAACATACAGCTGTAAAACCGAGGCACAAACACTTCCACGGAATCAACGATAAACCCTTTTACAGCAGTTTTAATCTCTAGTAGCCAAATGGAGGTCGCTTGTAACTCGGAAGTGTTCGTGACTCTGAACAGAATGTTATAGCTCTTCTTTCAAAGGTTTACAACTGAACATTAACTTAACACAGCTTTGAAACACTATTGCCAAAAGAAAAATTCTGCTTTCCCTTTTTTAGTGGCTTGTGTTTAATACCGTACTGTACTGTCTTTGCTCCACCAGCGGCTGCCTGACCGTGTATTTCTGGTTTCCAAATGAGGTGTGTGGTTGACTGCTCAGTTCGTAACTGTGGTGTTCGTAACTCTGAGGTTCTACTGTATACTGTGCCTCCTAAGGTTGTCCCGCCATTTCAACGGGTTAGAAGACTTCATTTCCAGGCCTAAACTGTTGGGGAGTGCTATTAAGCAGCAGCAGCATTTCAACCCAGAGAATGCAGCATTCCACTAGTGAAAAAACTCATGTGCCTATACAGATGTGAGTGTGCACACTGAAGTTTGCAATGCACCTGGCACCCATCTGGCAAGGCACTTCTATATCAGTGCAAGAGCTGCATATTAAAATCATTGTGTCCTTCACCTGAGGATCTCAAAGCATTTTGCAAGTATTAAGCAAGTCACAACCCTCTGAGATGTAGCTCAGCAGTTCATAAAGGGGAAGTACAAAAAAATGAGGAAGTTAGTTAAACAGAAATTAAAAGAAACAGTGCCAAAAGCGAAATCCCTACAAGCTGCATGGAAACTTTTATAGAGACCAGAATAGGGGCTCAACTTAAATGCATACCCCAAACTAAAAACACAGCAAGAGAACCCAAAAAGGGCTAACATGGCTAAACAACAAAGCAAAAGTAGCAGTTGGAGGCAAAAAGGCCTCCTTTAAAAAGTGGACGTTAATCCTAAAGCAAGTGAAGTGTAAAAATATAATGAAGAAGGCCAAATATGAACCTGAAGAACAGCTAGCCAAAGACTCAAAAAGTAACAGGAAAAGAAGTCCAAGTATATCTGAAGCAGGAACCCTGCTACAGAACCAGTGGGGCCACCAGATAATTCAGATGCTAAAGGAGCACTCAAGGAAGATAAAGCAATTGTGGAGAAACTAAGGCCACGAACACACAATAAAGTTGTTGCAGGACAAGCAAGCGTTATAACTATAACGCTTCCCCCATCCACACAGCTCTCCTTGCACCAAAAAGGAGCATTCACATGCTCCTTTGAATTTTCGTTACAAGGAGCAGCGCATGGTGGGCACCTATCCCACCATACACTGCCACAGCCAGCTGCTTTCACACACCCTCTTCTCCCACAGGGCTGTAGGGCTGCCCGGGGGGTTCCTGGGGCTGCCTTGCCCCACTGGAGGGGGTGTTCCCCTGGGAGCGGGGCTCAAGCCCAGGGCCAGGGCTAAGCTGCCGCTGAGAAGCTGGCGCTCTCAGGGACTCCAGCCACCGAGAGCCTGGCCCCGGGCAAGCGGCTTCAGCCCCGCTGACTGCCCGGGCAGCAAGCAGCTGGGCTCAAGCCGCCCGTGCTTGGGTGCCCCCACTCGGGAGCTGCCAGCCCGGGTGGCCAGTCCCCAGGAGCTCCTGTGGCAGGAGATCTGCTACTTGTTAATTTCACTGCTCTGCTAGAGCTGCCCTGCCCTGCTAGAGCAGTGAAATTGACAAGTCTGACAGTTCCGGTGTCCCAGAGTGGCCTCCACTGGGGCATTTCCGGAGGCTGTTAAAAGCGCAAGGCGCGTACACATGGGCAGCTGTTCCGTGGTAAGCCGAACCAGGCTCCTTTAGGTGGTTTACCTGTTGCGTGGCAAGAGGGCTGTCGCCGCGCAAGAAGCAAGATTGTAATGCGTACGCTCTCAGCCGTATCGCGCCATAAGGCTGTAGTGTGATTCTTCGCATCTGTCCTCAGGGCTGAGGATGTGAGGGAGATTCCCAAACTGGAACCATTCTTTTCAAGTGAGAAATCTGAGGAACTGTCTCAGACTGAGGTCTCAGAGGAGGTTTTGGGAAAAAAAAGATAAATTAAAACAGTAATAAGTCACCAGAACCAGATAGTATCACTCAAGGGTTCTGAAGGAATTACAAAATGAAACTCCAGAACTACTAACTGTGGTATGTAACCTATCATTTAAAGCCCCTTCTGTAGCAGATGACTGGAGGATAGCTAATGTGAGGCCAATTTTTTAAAAAGGCTCCATAGGCAATCCCTGCAATTATAGGCAGGTAAGCCGAATTTAAGTACCAGGGGAAACTGGTTGAAACTATAGCAAAGAACAGACTTATCGGACATGATACAATACAATTTGCTGGGGAAGAGTCAATGTGGTTTTTGTAAAGGGAATCATGCCTCACCAATCGACTAGAATTCTTGGGGGGGAAGGGGGATGAGCAAGCATGGGGATTAAGGATGATCCAGTGGATATAGTGTATTTAGATTTTCAGAAAGCCTTTGACAAGGTTGCTCACAAAAGGCTCTTAAGCAAAGTACACAGTCATCGGATAAAAGGGAAGGTCCGTTTCTGGATCAGTATCTGATTAAAGAATAGGAAACAAAGAGGAGGAATAAACAGTCAGTTTTCAGAATGGATACATAAACAGTGGTGTCCCCCAGGGGTCTGTAATGGGACCAGTACTGTTCAATATATTCACAAATGATCTGGAAATGGGGGTAAACAGTGAGGTGGCAAAATCTGCAGATAACACAAAACTGCTCAAGATAATTAGGTCCAAAGCAGACTGGGAAGAGTTACAAAGGCATCTCACAAAACTGGGTGCCTGGGCAACAAAGTGGCTACTGAAAATCAGTGTTGATAAAAGTAAAGTAATATTCATTGGAAGACATAATCCCAACTATACATAAAAATGATGTGGTCTAAATTAGCTGTTACCACTCAAGAAAGATCTTGAAGTCACTGGGGATAGTTCACTGAAAATACCCACTCAAAGTGCAGAGGCAGTCTAAAAAACTAACAATGTTGGGAATCATTAGTAAAGGGATAGTTATTAAGACAGAAAATGTCATATTGTCTCTTTATAAATTCATGGTATGCCCACTTCTCGAATACTGCGTGCAGATCTGTCATCCCATCTCAAAAAACATAGACTGGAATTTAGAAAAGGTACAGAAAAGAGCAACAAAAATTATTAGTTCCAAAGGGGTAGCTGTGTTAGTCTACGTCAGCCAAACCAACAAGGAGTCCTGGGGCACTTTTAAAGACTAACACATTTATTTATCGCATGAGCTTTCATGGGAGAAAATCCCACTTCATCAGATGCTTTGAAGAAATTATTATTATTACATTTTTATTGAAATTATTAGCTGTATAGAAAAGCTTCCATATGAGAAAAGGTTAATAAGACTGGAACTTTTCAGCTTGGAAAAGAGATGACGAAGGGGTGATTTGATTGAACTCTATAATATCATGACTGGTGTGGAAAAGGTAAATAAGGATTATTTACTCCTTCTCATAACACAAGAACAAGGAGTCACCAAATGAAATAAATAGGCAGCAGGTTTAAAGCGAACACAGGGAAGTATTTATTCACACAATGTGGAACTCCTTGCAGAAGGATATTTGTGAAGGCCAAGACTATAGCGAGATTCAAAAACGAACTAGATAAATTCATGGAAGATCAGTCCACCAATGGCTATTAGCCAGGGTAGGCAAGGATTGCTGTTTGCCAGAAGCTGGGAATGACCGATAGGACAGATCACTCGATGATTACCTGTTCTGTTCATTCCCTCTGAAGCACCTGGCAATGTCCACTGTTGAAGACTGAGTCCTGGGCTAGATGGATCACTGGTCTGACCCAGCCTAGCTGATCTCAAGCATTATACTAGGTTGGCAGACAGCGTAACTGAGAAGCAGAAGAAATGTGATCTGTCCTATGTCGCAGTGGGAGTCAGTGTCAGTCAGGAGTACACTTCAGGAACAAGTTATTTCCTACTCTTGATTCCAGCTAAACAGAGCAGTGTTGATAACCCTTGTGGCTCCATTGTATCATGCTTCCATTTACCATTCAATCTGATTCTACACTCAGAAATATTAGGTCCCTGAGAACGGGATCACTTATCTATCACAAGGATGCCTTTTCTTTAAGCTGCGCATCTCCGACAATTTGTTTAGCCATTTCACTCTGTTCTGTACATTTTATTATTCTTGCTAATTTATTGTTGTTGTCCATCACCCCACCTGTTCCATGCATTCTGACTGAGATTACTCTTGGAACAAAATTGCACAGCCCTCTAGTCTGAGTAAGAGCACAATAATATCATGCATGTGTGGAGATCATGGCAGAGGGAATTTTAGGAGGGCTGATGTAGGATACACTTTATGTAGACCTGGAACTCAGAATCCACAGGTGTATATGAAATCCATATCCCAGTCCCCAGAGATTTCTTAGCCAGCCCGCTAGGCCCAACCGATTTAGCTCATTTGGGTCGATAAATTATCCCCACCTAATTACAGGGCACATATCCATCATCCTCAGTGGGATTTTTGTTTTTGATTCACTTGATCATTGGAATTCTTGAACGTTTCCTATTCAGGCAGAGACATTAACTGTATGATGGAACTGGAGAAGTTTGTAAATTATATACGGCAAATAGCTTGCCTTTGTTTACAAAACTTGATTTTCAAGCTGCCTCAGAGGATAAATGCTGCATGAAGTAACTGGTGCCCCGACTTGATTGCTGCCTTTTCCAGATCTCTGATAAGCAGAACCACTGCTAGTTGGCCTATATGGACTGTGAAATGTTCAGCTACTATCTGTTTGCCTTGATGAAAATTGACCATTGATCCCCCCTGTTTTCCTCTTAGCCAGTGTATGATCCACTGCAAGGTTCACTTCTCAGTTTTTGTAGTAACTTCTTGTGAAAGTCCTTTTCAGAGCTTTTGAAAAACTAAGTGAATTTCTCCTTCATCCACCACTTTGACATTTTCAAACAACCTAATATATGAATGAGGGCTGGTTTTCCTTTGCAGACCTATGCCAATTAGATCCTATCACACCATGTTCTTCTACATATTATTTCATTTTTAGTTAGTTATAGTTGCAACTAATATCCCACGTACAGATGTAAGGATTACTGATCTGTAATTCCCTGGATCATCCCACTGTCTTTTGTAAAGGTTTGGTAGATTTTGCCACTATAAACAGTCATCTATATGCAGGTTATTGTGTTCAAGACCCTGTAGTAAGAGATTGGGCTTTCAGTACTGAGAAACTATAAAATGCAAAGGCTTTGGGCACATACATGAACAAATTATGGGATGGATCCAAATTCTACTGAATTCAACAGAAAGACTGACTTCAACGGGCTATGGAGAAGATGCAATATAATCATTAGTAAAGAGGCTTGGGCTGAAGGCTGAGAAACTGCAAAGAAATGCTAGGGTTGTAAGAAATATGCTAAAATACTCAAACTGTTCCTTACAGAAGGCTACAGATGAGCTAGAGAACGACTCTGGAACCAGGTTCATATTACCAAAAGCCTCTTGGCTGACACAGTCAAATCCCAGCAGAGTTCTTATAAAGTAGATTAGCTAGATGCCATGATACTGACTGTGAGAGGACCTCGGAGGAACTCTTATTACGCAACTACATATCCTGGCCACTCTGTGTAAAAAAACAAGGTACAGAAATAGGGATTTGCCCCAGTGTCCCAGTCCAAAATTTCCTCTCCCCTTGTAAGTCACTTTGGGGAGCCTTCAGGATGAAAGGGACTACAAGGAATATGAAGTATTTTGTGTTGCGTGGACAGACAGCGGAGCTGTAAATGCCACATGGCTTTCACTCACCCAGGCAGTGTGCTCTTTCAGGTAACAACCCTTGTATTCTATGGTGTTGGGGTGCTTCAGCTGTCGCAGAAACTTGACCTCCTTGATGATATCCTGCCATTTCTAGTGAAAACGAAACAGGAAGAATTCATTTTTGAAGTCAACCGGTGGCTACTGAAGTATGATTACATAGTGCAGATTTGGAAGCAACTATGAGACAATTCTACTACCTGAGAAAGTCAAGAGAGCAATAACTCCATTTTCTCTCCTTTTACCATCCTCACCATATCTCACTGCTGCTGGGAAGACCTGCTAGTCATATAAAGAGAACAGGAAATGGATGGAGGCTTTCAAAACCTCTATTTGTGAACTCTGAGCTAGACGGGAGAGGGGAACCTAGCTCTGTTAATCCTACACAGAAGCAAAAAAACTTCAATGTGGTGTCACTTCCAATCACTGACCTTCGAAACCATCTTAGCTCAAACAATGCCAGCTATTAAGAGAGAAAATGGACTCTAATGCATTAGATATAAACAAATTGGTGACGGGTTTAAATAAACCACACAGGTAACCAGCAACAAGCCCAATGACAGGTAGATTCATTTGATCCTTCCATGACTAACTTAGAGCGAACCAGTCCAGGGTGTATTTTATAACCTTCTCTCCATATATCAAAACCACAAGGATAGCCCCACCGTGAGGCAACAGCTGGGAGAGTCGACTGTATTGTAGTTTCTAGGTCCTTGTATGAAGAGGAGTAAGAGTTGGCTAAGTTTTGCTCTTTTTGACTCTGTTAAGGTCTTTAAGATCCTCACAATACTTTTGTGAGAGTAATTCTATCAGCAAAAAACGTCCTTCCGAAAGCACCGCTCCTGTTCTCCAATTTACACTTGAAGTACAAAGTTTTCTCGAATGTATGAAGAGACCAGAGATGCCAACAGAGACAGCAGGAATTGAAATTTGTCCTGGAGGCTGGTGGCATGAGAAGTTTGCTGTTTCTTTATCCCTCTGTGATGTAATAAAAGGCATTCTGACATTTGAAATGTCACAGAGCTAACAGGCAACACCCATGCTGGAGACCAATACAGCAGAGTGGGAAAAACCTCTGAAACTTCCTCTTCCTTATTCATTGCACAGAGACCTGCTTTCTACTGCAAGCCTACCCATCAATACAGGTGGATGACATCTATGCAAGTTGCAACCTTTGCAAGAGAAGAAAATCCACCAAACCATCAACTGAAGAGAGACTATTTTCAGGAAGGGTTTTCATAAAACTGCGGAAACTATTTGTTCAGCTTCAGAATCTGTAGTGCAAGTTAGCTGCACCTTCTGTCTGACGCAGCACTACAGGAGCTATGGCTCTGATGTGCTTCTAACGCAGACCCTACGGAAGCAACCACCATACAAACCTTTCTGAATTCACCGTGACCTCTTTAAAGCCTACCATTCATCTCACTTCCCCCTCACTTAATTTTCCATCGACCACTGCATGATTCAGGACTCTGGTTTGCCAGGGCCAAAGGAAACCCCCAGCTACCCTCGCTGTATAGATTTATACTGCTGCTATGCACAGAGTTCATGTGCAAAACTGGTTCTATCCATCTTACCTCGTTCGTTTGCTTCCCGCTGTAGGACATTTTTTTGACTGCCACCACTTCATGAGTGAGAGAATGTGTGGCCTGGAAAGAGGGAAGAGAGAAAAATTAAATTCAATGATTTCCTGTGGAGTCAGATGAGCCTTTGGATTAAGTCCAGGCGTTTCCTTTTTATCCGACATATTTGCAAGGTCATGTGCTTACGAAACTCCCTTTCTCTGGACACTTAACCATTGAGACCCCACTAACACAAGGACTCACGCAGCTGCCCACCCCTGGGCATCAACGGCAGCTCTACTACAGTGCAAACGGGGGGCCCAACTCTTCCCCGAGAGAGATCTTGGCTATTGGCTCCAGCGATATCAGCATGAGGTTTTGCGAACGTCAGAACAACTAGGCAAAGCACGATGCACGCTGGCCCAGAGGGCCCCCTCCAGAGGCCCCAGGTAGCACAAAGAGAACACAACACAGCTCTCCTGCTGAACTGGCCTATCTAAGATTTCATTCTCCTTGGACGCCTTTGGACACCCTCAATCCCAGCAAATTGCAAATTTGTTAACTGTGCGCCAATATGAAAGCCTTCTCATGAGGGGTAGGTGAGCCCACAGGCCACCTTCCTGAGGTGCTCTCAAGAAGGCCAACAGCCAAGCGTGCCTTTGTAGCGGTTGATTTTTAGCACTGGAACTCAAGGCATCCATCTCGATCCATATCTCCTCAGCGCTCAAGAGAACTGTTTTTTTCCTGGAAGGCCTTACAATCAAGAGAGACCAACATTGGCCGGATGCTCATTCCCCTCTTCTCACTCCTCTTATTTCTAGTGCCCTTCCCTGGCTTGGTTTTAAATGTTGAGGGAGATTTTATTGTGCTTTAATTGCATCACATATCAGTAATGTTGCACATGTCCCTAACGCTTGGGGGAAGGGAGGAGGGCAGAAGAGAGAGAGATTTCAGTAACAATGTAAGGTTTTTTAAATTTAAAAAGCTGAACTTAAGGCATCAAAAGATCACCTCCATTTGAGTCCAAAATTACAGAAGCTGGAGTTGAAAGAGGTTGTCCCCTTGGCCAGTGAAGGGTCATGTCCTACCATGTATTCTTCAACATTCAGTCCAGTTTTAAAAGATTCCAGAAATGGGACTTTCCTTGAAAGACTAATCTGCAGTCCAAGAGACTGCACGGTGGGGGAGAAACAGATTGGTGGCACTCACGTATTACAGGTAACCTATGTGGCAGTTTTACTGCATAGGAACCAAGGAACAATCACGTTCCAGGAACGGTTTTGAAGTATAGGGAGTAATAGGAGCAATCTACTTTGTTTACAAAATTGGGTCATCTAATTTAAACAGCCCGTGTACAATCATTTTCTTGACAGCCGATGTCAGAAGAGGCATCATATTATGAAGCCAAATTATCTGTATTAATTCAAACACAAATGACTACAGCAAAGCAGCATAGGGGCTTTGCTTAAAAGCCCCAACAAATCCCCCCAGACATTCAGATTTTTAACAGACCTTGTTAGGCCCCTAAAGGTCACTTACCTCCTGTGAAGTGTAAGGCTTCAGACAAATTGTGCAACATTTGATATCTAACCCTGCACACAGAGGTTGCTGGGTTTGTTGGGAGCCTGAAGGTGCACGGACATACACGATTGGTTCTCATGAGGCTGCTATTGCTATTTCCAAGAATCTTGTTTTTGGAGAACTGATCCGTGGCAGCATCACATACAAGCTTGCATACCCAAACCAAAGCTGACAATGATTTTCAAGTCTGGCGCCCTTCAGTTCTCTCTTTGAGAAGGAAGTTCTTTCCTTCCCTTGTCTCATTAAAAGTCTTGATCCTGCAAGTTGTCAAGCACCCTCAGCACCCGAGGAACTCAGTTTGAGATGGGGATGCTCAATAGACATTGTGGAATGGGACCCTAAATAATGAGAGGTGTCTCTCAATCCCGGGTGATTTTTATATATGTGCTACAATATTGTATCTGGGCAGCCTAAGGAAGGCTGAGGAGAATACTTCAAAAGTTGCACGAATTTCTTGCCTTTTGAGATTGCAGGTGTAATGTTTAATTTTAGTTCAAAGAAATGAGCAAACCATTAGACCATGTATTATGAGCTAACTACACATTAAATATTTTTATCATCAACACCACTGACTTCACGAAAATTCTACTTCTCTTTAGCCTGCTGAACAAGTGATCTATTTTGCCTGAACTGGCAACAAGCCACCTTGAGCTCTCAGAAAGAACGGAGTAGAGAAAGTGAACAATTTAGTCTGAAAAACGTTTAATGCTGTTATCTCTGGAACCAGTGGGAATCCGAAGAACACGACTGGCAACGGCTGAAACCTCAGAATTTGTAATCAGTTCAAAGGGAGGCCTAACAAACTCGGTGTTTCACTCGTGTGGATAAGTAATGTCCTTTCACAGATATGTTTTGTAACACAGACAGTGGCTTCAAGGGAAAGTGGGGCTACACTGGTGCAACATAAACATCACGAGAATTATTTAAGAGAGTTAGTGGATGAACAGTAAATGGAATCAGTAAACTCTGTTCTACCCTCAGAAGCATGAAACCCTCATCAGACAACTCAAAGAAGCCAGAGAAAACAGCTTTTGGATAAGACAAAAAGCTGTGGCCATGACCACGTTAGACTCACCATTAAAGATCTCAAGCACATTTTGCTTAATTAGCACTCTCATTCTGGACAAATTTCCAACTAATTATTTTGACCTCTGTTCCCCCCATTATTGGATATAGTATTCATTTCCTGCCCGGCTTGTTGTGTAGTGTTGCTGTGTCATGTTAAACAGCTTCCAATTGTTGCATTTAAAGTGCTCTGGGATCCTTCAGGCTGAAATAAGCCACACGTGAATATGACATACCTACACGTTGAAATATTTTTGAGCTGCCGTTAGCAGATCATTTGTGAAGACCCAGGCAGACCACAAGTGTATTTTGCATAGAACACAGCTTTTAAAAGCCTCTCCCATTTGCTTTGTCAAATAACATCCACCACGTTGTTCTGGTGGTTGAGTGTTTAACTAGCCTAACATTCTTGAGGGAAATGATCTTTTTGACAGAAAGCATGAGATAACTCTGTGAATGGTGCGTGAACTCTGAAATCTGGTGACAAATACTACCATGAATATTTTGGCATTTATTCAGTCCACTGGGAGAAAAGATACCAATAATAGTCAAAAGTAGGAAGCATAACAAAATGAGCTATCTAACAAAAATAATACTTCACAAGTATGCTGTTGAAGGTTAGTGCCTATTGGAGGACACCGAAATTCAGATATCACCCCCATGAAAAGACGTAATGCAATGCCTGGGCTGAACACTAACTCAAATAAAAAGGTCAAACAAAATAAACGCAGCAAACTAGCCAATCAATTGCACTACACAATTATCCTTAAAAACATAGGACTGCTCAGTAATTTTGCCTGTACAGATGATGACTGTTCGAAAGCTCAAAAAAGCCCCCCCACAGAGCTAGCCATAGTGTACCAGCTGTAAGAAAGGACATAAAAATGGAAGACACGGATCTCTGCAGCTATTTCCCTCCAAGCTGTCGTATTTATCATCCTACATTCATTTCTTAGTTACACTTCCATGCACTCAGATGTCACCACAACTTGTTTCAATGGACAAAACAGCAAAAAGCTGCTACCCAGGTCCATACGTCCAGATGAGAGGGAAACATTCGGCCAATAAAGGAAAGGCAAACTACTGAGCAACAACCATCCTTCTAATACAAAGAGCTAGGCAAAGATGACAAGGCTGTAGGAAGAGGTTTGGAGAATCGAAAGGAAAGGAAACGATTTGCAAAAGAGCAAAGGTATCTGCACATGTGGCTCCCGATGGGCATTTTTCAATCTATGTTGTCGGGCCACAGAACTGCAGAAGTTCAAGGGAACACCTGGTAGACCAGCCGAGTCTCTCTCTGCCTGTGCAGGATTATTCCCTACCCCTGGGCCCCCCCCCGCCAACTTTTTAAGCTGCAATCCCCCCCCCCGACCCTGTCTGCACCCCCTGGGGAGCTGGGGCTGGGAACAGGGCCACCGTCAGGGTTGGGCTGCAATCAGTGCCAGGCATGAAGTCGTGGCTGGGGCAGCAGCCCGGGCCAGCCCGGAATTGGAGCCGCGGCCATGGAGCAGTCAGGGCTGGGGCCATGGAGTGGAGCTGCGGTTGGGGACAGGGTTGAAACAGAGTTGGGTGGTATTCCTTCCCTGCCCCGTGGGGAGCTGGCCCGAGCCCTGTCATGCCCCGCTGAACTCCAGGCCTCCCTAGGGCTGCACGCCCCACAGTTTGGGGACCTCTACCCTACACAGTGTATGTTCGAGTGTCAAGCAGTAGGAACTTAGACACAGTGGTCCATCTAATCCTGTATCCTATCTCTGACTATGGCCAGCATCAGAATCGTGAGTCCTTCACAACTTCTGGGTGAATCCCACGTAACCTGGGGGATTTGCTGTTATTTTACTAGTTGGCACTTTCTGAAATTTGAGCCCAATTACTACGGCTCAAGTTGAGCATCCAAAGTCAACACTCACTCGTGAATGTCTTCACTTGCGTTCCTTTTTATGCAGTTCAATTGAGGCCATTTTCTGAATAAGGGGTCATCTTACACTGTCACTTAGCCAGGTTTTGCTTGGCTTTTATTGCTGGGGCTACACATACTTCCTATGAAGCTGTTATAACATTCCTCAGTAGGCCCCAGACTTTAATCAAAGGATATATCAAACCTTTATGCTCAATTTCTCTATCTTCCTTATTTTTTAATTCTTGTTTTTTTGAAATTCAGTGTTACAGTGCCTAGTTTAGGTATGATTCCTCCCACAAGCACGCTGAACTTAATTTATCATGGGCACTATCACTCAATGACAGTTACTTTTTGAACAAACTTTTTTTAATTGCTTCTCTAAACTCTTATTGCCATGGCATTTAATCACTTAATGTGGATATTTAACATCACCCATTAATACTGTTTCATATAGATTTTGCTGCGGGTAACTGTGCTGACGTGGGGAGGGGAGCAGGGTTCAAATGGTCTCACTGTAATGCCGATGCACAGCAATATGAGCAGCTCAGAATCTCTAATTCTTGAAGCAGTAGAGAAATACCAAAGAAGATCTCCATGACATGATTATTATTGAATCAGTGAAGATTCTAGGCCAGTATGCCACGGGAACAATTCATTACGAAAAACGGTTTTTAGTTTCAGTTGCCTGTTGAATTCATCGATTCCTTGGATCCTGGAAATATTCAGACAATTTAGAAACACAAAGTGGGGATGGTAGAAAACAAATTCAAGGGGTGTTTCTGAGTTAAAAAAATTACTTTGGTGGATTATGTCTGCCTGGCTAAACTCGTCCATCGACAGTCAGACACAGCACTCCTTTCTCATCTCAGGCAGGTGTGTATTAAATGCCTTGCACTGATAAATTGAGGTGAGGCAGTGCCTCAGAAACAGCTGCACTGTATGCAAGGCCCTCATAACTTTGTATCAGAGTCACTTCTAAAAGTCCCATGTATTACAACTACTGAGGCGTCTTTCTTTAGAGAAACGTGGGGGAACAAATATACTTACAAAGTACACTGCTCCAAAACTTCCATGTCCGATTTCATGTAAACCCACAAATATGTCCTCGGGATCATCTTTGCAGAACAGGTCAGCTATCTCTGGGTCCTTTGGCACCCCTTTGCGCATGTTGAACAAGATTATGACCTAGTTCGCGCTTTAAATTCCCAATCGGTTTCTTCCCTCATTGACAAAGTAGTTTGCAGATCACACTCAACACCTGGAGGAATAAGAATGTTCACCATTTACCAACTTCTTTCATGCCTTTTTTGTTCCAACTTTCTAACAGTGCAATTAGAGGAAAACTTCAATACAATAAGGTTTACCCAAGTAATCGTGTTTAATGATTAGTCAAATACAGCTGTACAGATAACTAGGCATTCTGTGCGTAATAACCCTTTCTAGAATACCAGAGGCACTGCTGCCCTTTAAGGTTACACTAATGTCCATTTGAAGAGGGAAGGTGTTTCGCGTAGTCCTCACACATCATGAGAGAGAAATTTTTACCAACAGTCTGAATGCTGATCTCCTGATGTGCCAGTTTCTGAAGAATTGCATTTCATTTTGCATAGTTTTCTTAATCTCTCTTATTTGGATATTACTGTTTTCCCACTTGCCAACTGAGGCCTGATCTATTTAGCTTACACATGATCATCTAAATGGATGAGATCCTCAGGAAGTGCCTTAATGCACTAGTCATTTTGGCTGTCATAGCTCCTAAATCAGGCAAGTGTTTTCGAAAATCCCACCCTACACCTCTGTCATCCAACAAGCCAGGTCTTTACGGGAGTTCTAAGCTGGTACACACACTAAAGGAATTTGAAAGGAAAGAATTGTACTTAATGGAAGACTTTAAATGTTCATTTCAAAAAGTTTAAATCCTGAAAATAAAACCACCAGATTGTTTCTTATTTACTAGGAATTGTTTGGGAGAAAAAAGAAAACCCACCATAAAAATGTAATGCAGGCCCATTTTATCATAGTTCAATTATCTGGGTCAGTTTGTATTATTGCTTATCAATTTCAACCAAATACACCAACAATACGAAAAAGGGAAAGAGGCGCAACAACAATCCATGCTTGCTTGCATCCTATTATTGTATCCTATATTACAAAAATAAATGGCTCTATGGCATTTGACTTGTTTTGCCAAAAGGGAGAAGAACCAGTCGTGAGAGTTTGGCGTTTGATGTTTTGAAATCTCTCCTTTAGAAGAGTAAGAGGCATCTAAACTACTCTTGCTTGTGTTCAACATTTAAAAATGCAACCTAGGCCTGAAATAACAGCCTGATCCCTCCAGTAAAGGTAGCCTCTCTCTTGAGAAGGAAATGGTTCTGCATTTTTAAATTTGCTGTACCTTTATTTTTAACCAAAAGCAAACGAAGCCATCTTTGTCTGTGGCTGTGTTAAAGTAAGGTAATTTTCTACCTGTTGGGCACTGGCTTTTTGACAAAGATTCTAAACTCTGACATCAGTGCATAAGTGGAGAAGCAGATCTCTGAAAGTACAAAATGTATCATGTCGTGCTAAAAACCAGATTCTTTATGGCAGTGGGACACCTGAGAATGGACTGGTCAAAATACAGCAGCGATCAAATTAACTAAAATGAACAAGAATGGCAGACACGGAGGCCATGGTGTGGTCTGATAGCCCAAGGCACAGTGATGGCGAAGTAAGGGTGTAATCTTGGGTTGGAATCATACCCAGCAAGCAGGCACTCAGACTTGCTGCATCCAGACCCTGGACTAATGGAGCAAATAACACATGGCAGAGAAATACGTGTCCATTAGGGACACACAGAATACAGTCAACTGAATCGTACCTGTTTAACTGTGGCACAAACCACTCACGGTTGCCAGACATGTCAGTAGCCCCTTAGAGCGTGTGCTTGTGTTTTCTCCCCAAGTACCGGGCACTCGATTTTACTGTAACGAAAAAACACATAAGGGAACGCTGCGTAAATTCTCTGTGCATAGGTGAATATCTCTAGAGGCAGATTTTACAGCTAAAAGGACCATGCTGGGGTGCCCCAGTAAAAGCAATGCTGATGATCAATGCTGTTCTTCCCCCATGTATTAGAAACCCCAAGCCTGCGATGCACCATAAGGTGGGATACAAGAGAAAGGTCACGAACTTTATTAAAGCTGCCACTAACGCTGTCTCATATCCAACCCCGTTACCTCATTTCTCTCCCCCTCAAATCTTTTTCCTCATTTTTCTCTTTTTGACCCCTACAACATTTCTGTCTCAGCACCTAAATCTGTTTGGCCCCAGGCAGACTCTTCTTTTAGAGTTGTTTGTAGCTGGCTGAGCTTGTGAGGCCCTATCTCAATGGCTCTTTTCTGTTTGGATGTAATATTGGTGACTTGTGAACAACTCATTCCAAAATTTCAGGGAATGATCTGAGCTTCAGTGGGCAGGGCCCTGCTGATTTCTGTGAAAAATGGGGAAAAATCAGCACCTACTGACACCTCGTTAGTAGATCCCGCTGCTTAAGTCAGGTCTCCACTGTCTATCGAGCAAAGACCCAGTTGGCCGTGGCAGCACCTTCCAGCATCAGGATGCTCCCCGATTGCCCACACTCCCAATAGCGCTGAACACCAGGAATGTTAACCCTGAACGACTTATCTCCCAGAAAGAGAAAAGAAATAGAGGAGGGAGGGGAAGGCAGAAGGAATGGAGCAGGAAGGAAAGAATATGGCAGTGGGGGTGGATGAAGTTGCAAGAAGACCCTGAACTAGCGGCAGCCGACAGGGGACAATCAGAAACCTTGAGAGGAGGAGGGAATAAAAACGCCAGGAGTCTCTGGTTTCCATGGCAATGCCGGTATATAGTATGACAAACGGAGGCTAAGAAAAGCCCAAGTTGATTTTTAACTGATGTACGGTGCTCCACCCAGGCGGACTCAGTGTGTTTCAAGGGTAAAGCGCCATCTGTCCTCGAGTCCAAACCCCCCTTGTCCTCAGTTTTCAGCTACAGTGGCATAAAAGCAAAGAGCAGCACTCTGCATTGATGTAATACTTTTCATCCAATGCTTGGAAAGTTGCAAACAGCTGAAGGCATCAATGCCTGTGAAAGGTGGGGAAAAACTTGATCACAATGAGGCCAGGTCTACAAACTTCGGCCAGAGGAGCTGCCCATCAGGGTGTGATTTGTGAGGGACATTCACGTGCTGGCAAAATTCCTGGGTCGGACGCACTGATCCTGGGAAAGCTGTGCTCTTAGTTTGCCTGGGGAAGGAAAGGGGTGGAGGACGGAATAAGCTAGACCAGCAGAAACAGCATTGCTAATAGGAGCGTTTGCTAGTACACTACACCCATATATCAAAGTCTTCTAAGGGCAGACCTGGCCTGAGTCAGAGTTGCCCCACGCCCTAAAGCTAACCACTAGAGGACACTCCCTTAGCAGAAATGCCTTCTCTTTCCTCCACCTGGCACCAAGAATGCAGCAGAATCATTTTATCCATCTCCCTTAAGAGGGCAATACAGTAAAAAGTCTGTTAGAATATTCTTCTCCGCAGGACTCCAGAAAGAGATCCCGAAACGCTACATCGAAAAGACTCAGAAATAAACACTTGACGAAAAACAGATGAATGAAATGATTATTCCTTTGCAGCTGACTGGCTCCACCCAAACATGCTATATTTACTGAGAGCTGGCAGATATGTGCAAAGAATGTAGTCTATCAAGTCTCCTGTCCATTAGCCAAGTGAAAAATCCATCTGACTTTAGAACAAGAAAAAAAAGCTGTATTGAGGAAAACACCAATTTATCCAACTCTCGTTACTCAGATGCACTCTTCCACTAACCAAGAAATCTGTTTCCAAAGGGGTAGCCATGTTAGTCTATTGTAGAAAAAGAACAGAGTCCTGTGGCACTTTTAAAGACTAACAGATTTATTTATCGCATGAGCTGTCGTGGGAGAAAATCCCACTTCCTCAGACGCTTTGAAGAAATCTGTGCAGTTCAACTAATTTTTCTTCGAAAGACCATTTAAAGCAAGCAGCAATTTTAATGCCAGTCCCTGGGTGATGCTATCTTCCTGTTACAAGGAGTGGAGAGAGAGTCAGATAAGAAGATTCAAGAGTACTTTTAACAGCCTTATTGAAACTTAGTATTTTCCAGGTTTTTAAAAAAAAGAAGAAAAAATAGAGCACACAAAACAAGAGCTGTAAAATGTTCCCCAGAAAAATAACTATTGACGCCCCACCCGATGTGAAGGTTATTACTGAGTAATGTCCGGGGCTCTGAAGTGGAGTCAGCGCTCAGTAAAGAACACAGGCTCCTTGCCCCAAAGACTTTAATTTAAGTGATATGCTGCATCCACGGGGTAACAAAACAGAGGGGAACCCTGGACAGTCACAAGGTTGCGTGGCTACTTGACCAAGCCATAGCTGTTAAAAAACAAAGGTGTCTTTTAGTTTAAGGACTGATTAAAAGTCTTATAAAAGAAAACTTTACATTGAGTTGGTTGCCTCATTCCTCGCTGGTGTCACAGTAAACGTGGGTCACAAAGAGGGACAGCTGGACAAGTTCATAGAATGGTCAACTGAATATTTGTCTTTGTTAAGCTACATAATGCTGATGGCCAGAGACAGTTTCTACCTAAAATAGTCTTTTTACCGTCCCAAGTTTCTACCTAAAACAGTCCTCTTACCATCCAAGCAGCACACCGAGAAGAGCTGAGAGAATGTATGTTCTGAAGCAATGAAACAGAGTGCTTCAAATATGGGCCAAGACTTCCAATAGCAAAAGATGTGAGATTTTCACCACTTTATGCAAACTGGGCCCTTTAAGAGTGTCTCAAGCTTCACACCCAAAACCTTACCCACTCTCACTGGGTCCTTTTGAAAAACTCAGTCTCAGAGCCTGGCGAGCTCTCATGAAATATTACTGGCATAACAGCAGTGTTGTTAAAAATAGAAGGATCCTCAAATATCTGGGTCAGGAAGGTAGGACTAATGTTTGGGAGAAAGTTACTGTCAGACACTAAATGATTCCCTTTTAATTGTAGGAAAGGAGAAGTCAAGACAGTTTACGAGTCTGGATCATGTTACCACTGAGGACAAGGGGCTTCAGATGGAGGTGGCATTGAACCCTTCACAAGAAAAAGGAGGAAAGTACCAGAGAAACAGATATACTCTACCCTACACCTTCCAATTTAAAAATCAGACTGACAAGCTGCAACGTGCAAGATCCAGTGGGGTAGATGTGTTAGTTTGGTTCAGCAAAACAATCAAGGAGTCCTGGGGCACTTTTAAAGACTAACAAAATTATTTATCGCATGAGCTTCCGAGGGTAAAACCCCACTTCATCGGGTGCATGAAATGGAGGTTACACTATGAAAAGGGTTATACAAATGCCTTTATGCATCCCCTTTCACAAAGTAATCTACATTTCATGAGTATGATGAAGTGGGATTCTACCCACGAAAGCTCATGCAATAAATAAATGTTAGTTTTTAAAAGAGCCCCAGGATTCGTTGTTTGTTTTAATGTGCAAGATATTTCTCAGGTGACATAGGAATGCTGTGGCTTTATGGAATATCACATCTACCCCAACCACAAACTGCTACTTGAGTCTACTGGTGCTGACTTGTACCAGGATGGCAGAAGAAGCCGCACAGGACCCATGGAGGATTGTGCGACTGCTGGGGTCTTCTGGGAACTTTACGGAAGCCTTTTAACCATCTGGCATCACCAGAAAACATCTTTGGGGCTGTTTTCACTTCTCTCTCCCTCCCTCCCCGCTACACACAGAGGCTATATAGGACTTTTTTTATAAAAAAAAAGTCAGCTAATTGTATGCTGACCAGAAATCTGAATTGGTACCCAAAGCACGAGATAAATCACCCAAAGCAGGGGGTAAATCACTAGCTGTGAAGAACAGGTGTAAATTGACATCAATTATTTTCCAGTGTTTCGGTTTTCATTTTCTAAATGCTCTCATGGTCGCCAAAAAAAAGTCTTCAGTATATGGAGTGCGTAACTGATATTCCTGACTTTGCAGAGAGCCTAAAACAACAGCTCTGCCGCAGGAACGGCCTCTCTCATTTCAACGGCTGCTAACTCAGATGCCAATGAGGACAGTTCACGTTCAGCTAACCAACATTCCCAGCTCAAAGTTCGGGAGGAATAAAAAGACGTATTGTGTGATTCGGGTTCACACCAACCCTTCCCAAAGTGGTGGGGGCACAAAAGACTAACTGCAGGTGCAAAATCTATATCAATTAAGACAGGCGGGCCTTCCTAACAGGAAGTGCGTAACAAACGCAACCAGGATCAGGGGAGGGCACAACTGGTTTCAATTTCCTGGTGTTCAAGCTCATCTTCCGAACATCTGGGAAACCCTGGCCTAAACTCACTGCAGAGGTTGTAATAGATCTAAAGAGATCCACTGTGTTTTGCCTCAGAGCCACTTTACTCCTCAGAAGTGGGCAATGTGACCCTTCTGCTGGTCCTGCTCCGAAGAGAGCGTCTCCGCCTGCAGGAACGTTTAGTAAAGGGGGAAAAGAGGAGGGAACCAGACGCTGTATTTAAATTTTAGTTCTGTTCTTTGTTAGAAATGGCGCAGAGACCACTGCTCTGCCCTCCGGCCCAGCCACTCCAGCTGAGGTCAGCCTGTCTTGACTAAAGTCCCAAACTTACTTTTCTTTGATAACTTAAGACACACAGCAGCAATTAACGGCTTGAACATTAGCACTCTTTTAAACAGAAAAGGGGATTCTGCACACACTGATTTCAAAGACAGTTAAGTACCCGAATACCTTCAAAAAAACGAGTCCTAATCCACCTGCAGCCTGGCCTGTCTCACCTGCTCATTACAGTATATACTAAAACGTTAAAGGCTCCAGATCCTGCAAGAACATCTCAGAACTACTGTTCTGTACCGAGAGCTGAACATATATAATCCCCAATCCTACGGGAGTCCTCCCAGCACACAAAGAGGAAATGTTATTAAAATCATATTGAAATTACTGGTCACTTTTCAACGTTACGAACAGCGCAAACCTGTAATTAATGCAAACTGGCATCTAATGCAACATTTCCCAAAAGAAGGACTCTGTTCTCCATTTAGAATCGAGCAGAAAAACAAGCTGCAGGAAGTCGGTGGCACAGCAACAGGAGCAACGGGCTAGCATAGCTCATCTGTATCCATGGTTATGTGCACGCAACCCTTTCTCTTGCATAAAGCATCCCTGCCCAAGAACGACTGGCGTATATACACTCCACCTCCTTTCTTTACCTGACAACGAGACCAGAAATCGCAGATGCATTCAGCAGCAGATGACAAGGTACCAAATCAAGAGTACCTAACTCTACACTTAGCTGTAAGCACAATGCTTAAGTTCCAAGGTGACTTCAGCACGACCTTAATCGCTTTGCTGAATCTGTGCCAAAACGCTTTCCTTTGATTGCTGAACAGGGTTAGCAAAGCCACGCACACAGCCACTCCATCCAATATTTCTGCAGTGAACTGGAGCACACTCGTCCTCCTTCGTCCACTTAGGAGGTGCTCTTCACTATCTAGGCTGAAAATTCCTGTTACTGAGCAGAAGCAACTACTTTATTTTTCACACAGGCCAGAAGTCTCTGGGAGGACTCAACCCTCCAAGCATGAGGCCCTCGCAGCACCACCGCTCCATTTCGAAATCTTTCAGTGACATCCATGAAGACACATGCAGTCAGATGCAGAGAACAATGGAGAGAAAGGGGGAAGGATCTCTGGGCAGCTTCCTGTTTTTAAACCGATAGATAAAAGAAAAATAAAATGGAAACAGATTTAGCTTCTGGAGCTATCTGCCATAAATTTTACATACCACTATTTACTCAACGTCTCCATGAGTCATGGAGTCTTTTTGGTTTTTAAACTTCGGATGCCCTCAATATGGATGATCAGGAATCTCCTCCGAGAAGTCAAGTACATGTGAACGTATTGCAAGAACTGTCTTCTGCAGAGACAGTTAATGAAGGATTGTCTGGCACATAAGCCTAGAAGATGCCACAGCTCCCACCATCTTCTCCCCAGGAAAGAAACTTTCACCTCCTCCCAACTTCTCATCCCTTCTCCCTCCACCGAAAAAGGGAGTTACAGGACTTTAAATGGTTTCTCTTGCCCCCTCCTAGAAAAAAAATGGAGAAATTCATTGTATAAAGGCTTGATTGCTACCTGCAGAGCCATCAGAAGGGTCAGGTAGACTACACACAGAGCCCTTGGGGTGCCCCTTGAGCCCTCCTTCCACTTGGCTTCTCAAGAACTCAGTTTGACTCCAGATTTTGTCTTTATTTGGCATGCAGCAAAACTATGCAGAGTTGATCAGATTCAAGCATGGGGAGTGGTTACAGGGCAGGCCACACATCCCAAGTTACACAGAAATCCTCTTCCTTTACATACATGTAAACATTACGCACTGTGTTTATTACACACGGCAACACACGTCTTGGGAGAGGCTCAGTTACTTTGCAAGAACCAAGCCCTGTACAGCATGCTCTGTTCATACATAATCTGACCTCTACCTTATCTTACATGCAGGCTTGTTTACCAAAACCAGAACGTCCCCACTGACCCCGCATACTGCTTGTTCTGACAATTTAACTTTCCAGTCACCTTCCCAATCATGATCCCTATGAATGAGGCAAGTTAATGATATCAAGTTAGAGGCCAGGCCTATGTGGCACCTGCTAACTAGAGGAGTAATGGAACAGATCTCTTTTTAGTCTAGGGTTTGCAGAGGCCAACGGGATCACATACAGGGTATGTCCACGCTACAGAACGCCCTCAAGATAGTCACCTCGAGTAACATGGCCCGTGCTAGGCCAATTAAAGGACACTACAAACCGACAGAGTTTTCCTTGCTTGCTAACACCTCGTGTGCACTCTAGCACTATAAATCAATTGTGGGAGAGGCAGATTTCTGAGAGTGAATTGCATGGTTCGTCGCCCCACAGCAAACTGCACCACCATCTGGATGGGTCTGCTGCTAGTGTAAGAATTGGTTTGTCCTTTCTCGGCACTGGGAATGGAAACAGTGAGCATGCACACGCAGGTGTAAAACCCTCACATCCAGCACCACCACATGACATTCATCGAAAACGTACCATCCTTTAAAATCCCAGTGAGAGAAAATCTCTAGCAACTTATTTGGGTTATTGGCTCACTTCTCTGCAACTGAAACCATCAAATTTAAAGTTAGTATTTTGTGTGGCACACCAAAACAATACATATATTTCTTCTGCTAGTTCAGCCCGAAAAGCCTTACAAGTATGTAGATTATTATATAAACTCATTTCAAATGCTCAGATATGGTATATAAAAAGTGACTATTAACTTCAAGTAATTTATCACAGACTCCAGATTCTCAGAAAAGAACACCTGTGTTTAGAAGAAGTATCTTCAGATTGGCGCATCAGAATGAAATGCACCCATTGATTATTTTGTACTCGAAAGAAGAGTTTTTCCAATATTAGAAGGTAACTTGCATAGCTGTTATCAATGTATTTTATATATTTCAGTATTATAATTTTTTCCGATTTGAGACAGGAAGTGGAATCTGTAGTCTCTCAGATCAAACATATGGTGTATCTCATGAGCCCAGCACATTCAGCAATAGTATGATTCTGACAGACTTGTTTTCAACTGTACTCAGCTTTCTTTACCTTGCAATTCACACAACTGCCCAGAAAATTGAACTGAGGTAAAAAGACATAAATGAACTGCTGTGTTGCAGCAGAAGGCCTTGGGTTGCCTTCAAATATTTCTTTTCCATGAAGAGAAATACAAGATTTTTACCTTTTCCTGGGTTCATCAGTGCTATCCATATATTGTACATTCTTGTATGAAACAAACTTTAATCCATTACTCTGTTAGATCAGAAGTCTAAAAATATGACTTGTGAAGATTAGAAGAAACTGAATCTGTACTTCGCCAGGGAATTAAGGAAACTTTGTGCACTGTAGCTGTAGGCAAATGAAACTGGTCTTAAAACCAGAAGCCTCACTGTAAAAAAAATACCCCTTTATTGCAGCAACAAACGAGCTGATTTTTAAATTAGACATGATCTTAACTGAGAATCTACAATTCCGCTGGAACACATCATTACTTCCATTTGTTCAGCTTCCACTACTGATGTGCTGGTGTCTTAAATACGGGAAGCAACCACGCTCAATAGTCAAAGATAAAGACTAAAAAATGATGCGTTTAAATTCCAGAAAGGAACAATTAGCTTAAATGATGGGGAAAGTTTTACCGGCATAAATCAGGCAGTATAATGGAACACAATTCCAAAGGACAGCTCAGTTGCATCAATGGAAATCATGCAGGTCAAGATAATCAAGCAGAGGAGATATTTTAAGGATGTTGCGAGTTCTGACAGAATGGAATTTATTTATATAATGTATTACGATAGCGATGCCAGTAAAGGGCTCTAAGCCCAGACGGCCCGATGGCCATCTAGGAACAATTAATCTCGACGTTAGCTGCGCCATGCTCCACGACAGAAAGTGGAGGAGGAGGCACGATCCAGTAGACAGACCACAACACTGGACTGAGCTGGAGGACACGGAGCTCATTTCAGTTCTGCCTCTGACTGTTGTGACCTGGCACCGGTCACGTCCCTTTGCCTCTTTTACGCTCCATAAAAAGGAGAACTTGATGCCCTGAGCTCGGAGATGAACATGTTACACGAGACAATAAGTATTAGGACCGTCTGCTATATTTTCCAACGAGTAGATCTTTACTTCAGCTTCTGACACTGAGTCACAGCCTGGGAGCTCAGCATTACCAGCTATCGCCATGCAGAACTGGGCCCACCACACCCACAGATGTACAAATGCCAGGGGACCGACTGGGTGGTTTTACCCCAGTGGCCAGCGTTACCATCTGCTAGGATGCGAGCAGAATCATTTCACAGGATGTTGCGCTCAGTCACGAGGAAGGCAACACTGCACTCTCCAAACCCTCCTGTACACAGCAGAGGGGCCATCTTCCCTATGGGCCTGATCCAAAGCCCGCTGAAATGGGAGGAAAGGCTCCCATCAACACCAATGGGCACTGGATCTGCCCTACATTCCTGACAGGACTCTGCTTTCTAGGCCCTCTTTAGATTATATTAAAGCCACATGAGGCTGGATTGATTCTGATGCACAGGGAAAAAATGCCACTTAGCAATTCACCAACCTCATCATTTTCTACAGCTCCCGAATTTTGCTTGGATTTCCTGAGGATTGATTCCCTTTAGCAGCGTGCTCTACTGGGGTCAAAGCTCACGCCAGGCAACAGGGGAGCAAAAACAACAGTTATGTAAGGAATTAAGAAAGATGGCCCTAGAGCCCAAGACAGCTTTAAAGCCAAAAATGCAGGGATTTTGTGGGTTCCCCAATGCTCCTTTGAATGCATGCTAAGAAACAGCACATTAATCCGCGGCACTCAATCACCAATGTACAATTTTGCCCCCTCCGCCTGGAACCTAGGAACATCTGCAAGAGGAAATTAACACCAGGCAATCTTTTCCAAAATCCACATGACTCTAAATTTGTCAAATTACTTAACAAAACACATGCTCTTGACTGTCTTGGTGTAGATAGTTTATAGTGTCATTACGAAACTTTTGCAGCTGTTAAGACACATGATATTTAAATGAGCAAATTATGAGCAGAGAAAAAAATGGGTTTTAAAACACAGGAGAATGGGCTTAACTGTGAAAATGTTACTCCCTGCAAAAAGTAAACATTGAAAAAAGTACCTTCTTGGAACGGAAGAATTTTAAACCATTCCAAGCCCTTCCCAGCTGTAACATTTTAAGATTCCATTAGAAGGTTTAATAATGAACTGAAACAAAAGGGAGGAGATGTTCTCCTCTGGTTAGAGCAAGTCACTTACCCTCGTTCTTCCTCACTAAAAACTATATTTACTTGACTTAAGTAAGCCTTAGGTCATGATGCTTAATAGATGTTTGGAAAAACCTTTATAATGTATAAATGATACTAAATAATAATTATTATTATTCAAAAGAAAAATCCAAGTCCAGTTGAAATGACTAGATCTTAAATTTATCTCAGATTAAGTTTAAAAAAACGTATTTCCATTGCTTTACCCTAATCAGACCTTATAAGGCAGCAAACTGTCAGTATGAGAAGTTGATGAGGCTTCATTTATTGTAAGAAGTCATTTTTCCTTTTAACTGCAGTGTCTTTTTTAAAACCTTCAATGAATTAGATTTGCCTGCATTTTACCTGCACATAACAGGACTCCAGTTCCAAGGCTTGTTGAACTTTTTATGAACACACAAAATCAAGCAAATTCAGCAGTTTTATTACTGAATGAGCTGCACAAATTCAGATCACAAGTAAGAGGCAATTTTATTTTAGTTAGAAACAGCCTGGTTCCTTTTCCCACACCACATGCTTTCATTGACGTTACAGCATGGCACCCTTAATATTAATAAACAATTAAAAATGGAGAAGCAGCTGCATGGAGTACATGTGCATCAGATTTAAAATGTCACTGTACCCTAAGGAATGTCTAACCCAAACAGTGCTGCCTGGAGGAAGAGGAGATGCTTCACCCAAATAATCTTAGCCGTATCATATGCAACCCATGAATTGGAGGGGACACTCCCGACATTCAGCAGGCTTCTTGAATTAGGGTTCTTCCACAGCATGTTTATCCTCCCTTCCTGCCTCTTACGTGTGCTGATCAACACGTTCAAAGCGTTCTAGACAATTATGCCATGCACAGCTAAGGGGCAAAAAGACATCACCCAATTGGTTTCTGAAAGCTTCGACAGACTCCAACTCGCTAAGCATTTCCTACCTACTGGTTAACAGTTTTGAAAAAACTGGATCCATTTTAAGGTTTACAGCTATTTTTAGACATTTCTAAAGGATTTACATTTTGGTCGACCTATAATGAGAAACAAAACCACCACCACCAAAAAGCCAGCATCAGAGCAAATCTATTCCCACCAGTCAGTGCTGAGCGCTTTGAGCTGCTCCGAGGCGTCCAAGAGTAAATGGTGATTTGCCTAGTGCGAGACAGAACGTTCGTAGCACTTTCCAGCCGCAGGGTTTGTGTCTGGCACAGCTCAGCAAACCCACTAGCTACTGGCCACAACTGCCACAAGGGCAATTCATAAATGGCTAACAAGGCTTTGAACACACCAAATACAGAGCTCTCCCATTTCAAGAGCAGGATTTCTGGGAGAGAGGAATTAACTGCTTTTAATGCCATCCTGAACATTTATATATAGAGCAATTGCACTTTTCCATCTGCCATCTGTTTAGGCCAACATCTAGAAAGTGCATCACAGAAATCAGAGATGGGTAATATAATCCCATCAGTCTACCTGCAACTGTTCCCTAACTACCTACATTTCCTCAAAAGAATCAACTGGCTAGGATATTCTAAGCTTCAGGTCTCAAACTGTTGTATGCTGATTATTGTAGGCTGTTGTACATTTAGGATAAAGGGAAGAGATTCTTATGTATGTAAAATCCATACATTGATTTGAGATTCTTTGGGAGGAAATGTATTTCTAATAGACAAACACATAATACCGTATGAAATCCTATATCATTTGTTCTACAAAAGTACAGATAACTTCTGGATCTGGAAATGTTACTTCAGTTGTTGTGAAAAGTAATTTTTTGTTAGACATCTCTTTGCTTTCTTATTGCTGAGAGCACAGGAAAGAAAAATGACTGATCAAGGTGTGTCTCCAGACAAGGCATGGATGCACCCCCTACGGCCTACTCACATACAGAAAGGGAAAATAAAGATCCTCTAATTTCCTGAATTGGGGAAGTGTCAGACAAGAGTCAAGATCAGGTGAAACAGAATCCACAAAACCAAGCAATGATTTCTTTTCCATTTTTAGTGGGCTGTTGTGGACGAAGAGAATGGACAATTTCATTCCTCATGATTACAAAACAAAACACACACACCCAAACACCATTTAGAAATGTATTGGAAAAGTTCAAATAGAAATAAAATCTAAATGATTGTGAGAGAGTTTGGGACCTATCCTTTGTTTCTCTTCTTCAGAGATCAAATTTAAGAGAAGCAAGGGCTACCGTACCTCATTGATGCTGGTTACAAGAGAAGAGAAAGTTGTTGACTTTTACTGTATTTCCTCTAATTCAAACAGCTCTTTTCTCCTCTGATCTATTTTTGTTCCCTCCCCTTTCCCTTGTTTTGTTCCCACGCTGGTTTGTGTGTACTTCCCACCCCACCATTCTCTTCTCACTGCAGGTGTCTCCTTTTACAGATTCCTTTCATTCCCGCCTCTCTGCTGGTCACAGACAAATTGAAATGATCAAAAAAAAGAGTTTCCTGAAGTGCTACTGTTTTACCCTGCTCCACTCCAGCTTGCCGGGCTCTCTTTCTGACCTAGTTACATGGATGATGTCAGTGGTAACGTTTTGAAAAAAAGCCTTTTCTTCCCATGCTTGTATAACTCAGAAATGGCTGAACCTACATTGCTCAGCTATTCAAAAGCTCACTTTTAGGGGCCGAGATCAAGTGTGAAAAACCTACACCCAAAAGACATGTATTTGAGCAAGTTACAAGCAAGTTCAGTAGGCGTCTGTGTGTTTTAATGGAAACTGAATTAAAATCTAATATCAACCAGCACAGCTGAGTTGGTGATAAACATTACATAACTTACACCTACTGGATGATATTAAACTTGGGAAACTAATGTGTATTTTTATTACTGACTAAAAATAAATGCCTACAGAAGTGAAGTATATACGTTTCATTTCCAAAAGGCTATCACTGTTGCCTATCGAGTGCATACAGGGAGGGAGAGAATCTACCTACCTGTGTAAGTTCAAGTAGCCGTGTTAGTCTAGGTCACCCAAACAAGCACCAAGTCTTTAAAAGTGCCACAGGGCGGACAGATTTATTTCTCACATCAGCTTTCGTGGGAGAAAGTCCCACTTCGTCAGACGCTTTGAAGACGGGGAATTTATAGAACTACCTGTGTAAGGCCACGTGCACACTACAGACGTGTCCCGCAATAAGTTGTTGCAGGACAAGCAACGTGTTGTCACTAACGCTCTCCCCCGTCCACACACTACTGCTAAGAAAAAGGAGCAGTCACACGCCCCTTTGAATTTGCATTAGAAGGAGCAGTGCATGGCTGTACTGCTTGTCAATTTCACTGCTCTGCTAGAGCAGTGAAATTGACAAGTCCAACAGCTCCGGTGTCCCAGAGTGGCCTCCAATGGGACATTTCCGGAGGCTGTCAAACGCGCAAGGCGTGTACACATGGGCAGCTGTTCCGCGGTAAGCCGAACCAGGCTCCTTGCCGCGTAACAAGTAAGATTGTAGTGTGTACGCTCTCGGTCTTATCCTGCGGTAAAGCTCCTACTGCGCCATAAGGCTGTCGTGTGTACAAGCCCTAAGTTTCAGAGCTCCACAAACTATTTAAGTAACAAACCCTGCCCCAATGCTCTGAAAATTTGAAATAAAAAGCTTGCTCCCTGATGACAAATGAAAAAAGGATTTACTGAGCTTTTTATCTGTTTTAGATTCCGAAGTACTTTATGTTTGGAAATGAGGTCTGGCGGGGCCAGGAGCTCAGGACTGGAATAAGATGCTTTGAGGGTGGGTGGGAGGGTGTGGTGAAAACTCAGCCAGGGCAAGATGTGAGGAGGACTGAGGGGAAAAATAGTGAGCTTGGGAAAGAGACAGAGAAGTAGAACAAATCTTCTTCATGAAAACTCAGATAATTCCCACAGCACTATCCTGTTTGCTAATGAGGCAGGGATCCAGAGGGAAAAGTTGTATGTCCAAATGATTACATACTATATCATACTGCATATGTATAAAGCAGCTGGATAAAGGTTGAACAAGCAATTTAAATTCTGGCATTAGTTAATTTTTGAATGCTTGACTTTGCTATCTTAAAATTAAATGTCCTTTCAACAAGATTTTATGTAATTATTATTTTAATTCTTCCATCTTATAAATCACTTAGTGTGGCAAAACAATCTCACAACTGAGCGTAGAACTCGAAGACTTGGAATGTTTTATAGATAACGTCAAGCTGGACGGGTTGAGACCTTTCTAATTTTCTCCCAACTTTTTAGTCCAGTGGTTTTCAAACTTAGGGGCGGGACCCAGTACTGGGTGGCAGACCCTCAGGCACCACCAAAAGACTGGAACGCATTGCTCAACGATGTAATTGTTGGGTCGTAGGCATAAATGATTTTTTCAACTGCGTCCCAAGAAAAAAGGTTTGAAAACCGCTTTCTTAGTCTGTAATGACACCACTGCCTATAAGAACATGCACCTTTTTGCCAGAGAGACTTCTTGTGTGAGCTTAAATTCCTCTAGAGTTCTATAAATGGTCCCCAAATAAATGCCCAATATGCTCCCCCAAGGCTACTATTAATGAGAGAGTCACAATAGGTCTGTAAGCACAAATATTATCATTTACACTAACCATGCCAATGCTGTTTTGCACTCAGATCTAACAGCCTGCGTCTCAAGATCTCACAAGTATCGATGGATTCCATCCCTAGACGTGTTCTGTGAGTTCATCACCCCCATTCGACAAGACAGACAAACAGATGCTCAGAGGCAATGCTAAGAACACAGCCTACCACTGTTACAACCATCTGACCAAGTCCGTTTCTCAGGATAATCACCCATCGTGTCACTCAGGATCTTCTGCTGACCGTCATGGACCACTGGCTTTCCAGCTCCCAGTGAACACACCAATTAAGATCATGATGAGATTTCCATTTAGCATGAAGGTGGATCAGATTTATGAATTCATTTGTTAGCCTTTTCCAGTGTGCTCACCTGTGCATAGTTTAAGTACTTCACAAACATCGCTGGATTGAGTCTTGAAACACTCCTGTAGTCTGAAGGAGACAAGCCAAGGTAATTCCCTCGTGCCCACAAACCAGCTGCCAAGTACTATATAGCAGTGTTGATGCAGACAGACACATTAAGCTAATGGGAACGGAGGGTATGAGAAAGCAACATGCCTACCTGCTGTCCCACAGGGTTTGTACAGACAAATATCACCGTATGTAACTGGAAAGGCAGGCATTCTCTTCCCTGTCCCAAATCAGCATTCTCTGGCTTAGCCTGATGGGCGTGACAGCCGAACCGCAGCAGCGAAGGACTGAAATGTTAGGTATTTTTCTCTCTCTCCTTCACAACTGTTTTGTTTTTTTACTGGCATGCTTATTGTCTCATTCTTCTAGGATCTCGAGGCATTTTTTAAAAATTGTCCATTTTAGGAACAAATATACACAGCAATTTTCCTCTCCTCCTTAGAATATCATTTAAGGAAAAATACAAATAGAGCAATTACCACTTGCAGAAAGCTGGGTTTCTTTGGCCATTATGTTTTGAACAGATCTGTGCCATGAAAACACACAGACCAACCCAGAGATATGGCTGTGCTAGTGTCACCATCATATATTTTTCCGAGTACAACAAAGCAGGAAAAAATTTACTTCAGGCTTTTGGAGCACATGGAATCAGCGAATCCTCAGAATTTAAAAAAATCAGAAGGCTTGGTAGAGTCTGAGGAACACGTAAGGATCGCGCTCAACCAATAAAGTATTAGTCAACAAGAGCCACCGCCTATAATTAAATGCCATTTCTTTGGCCATTTCAAAATATGCTAGTGAGGTACAGTGCTGGTGAAAAGTAATGACCGACAGCCCTAGGGACTGATGTCTCATGTTCAGCTACAAACAGCCGAAACACAGGCAGCAGCCAAGGAAGATTTCCCTGTCATATATAGCACATGAGATCTGAATCAGGCGGCAGGAAGGCTGTAATCATGTCAGAAGGACTCCATGGTCCTCTGCCCCCACTTTAATGGGGTATTCCCATTATTTTGATATTAAAAAAATCCCTTTCCTTTATGCTGCCTCCTCCCATTTTCAAATGTAGAAGCTGTGGAAGAGAGCTGAGGGTTTTGAGAATTGAGCTAAAGGACAACTGGGTCTTTGGGAACTCTAGAGGTGGTTCACATTGTGTGTGTCTCTGTGTCTGTCTGTGTCCAGGAGCTAGTTGAGACGTTTGCTCTTTGTGAAGGGGTACATCGCCTCCTCCTCTCCCCGGCTTCCGGCAGGGGCGGAGGAAATGACTCTAAATATGTGAGGAAGGAACTTTGAATTGTTCAGCCCAGCCACATTTGACAGCAACTATATATACCCTGCCCCCAAGATCTAGAGACTAACACCACAACCAAAAAGGATGGCCTGATGGGCAAGTGGGAACCCATCAATTAAACAGAGAGAGCAAAACCAGTGTTAAAACCAAGCTATGCAATTAGATAAGCCTGTACCACTAAAAGCAGAGAAGGAGCTGCTGAGTAGCACAAAATTTGCAAGCAGAAAGGAAGATCAGATCAGGATTCTGATCAAAGAAAGAAAGGAAAGAAGACGTCTGCCGTCTTTAACCACCCTCGTTGAAGGTCTCAGGTGTGTCTGTGCTGCACAGTCAATCCAGGCTCATGATCTGGGTTTTAACCTAACCCTCCCCACCATCCACACAGAAAACCCCCTGACCTGAGGCTGGAGGTGCTCTAAGACTGGGCCGGCTGTGGCTGTCCTGGTGGGGTGTGCTGACTCCAGCCTGGGCTCTGCTTTACACCTGGCACTGAACCTGCCCACTTCGCAGTGAGGATATGGGCTTAATCACTCAAGTGCTGACAGGTCGCCAATATCTTTCCCACAACTCTCCTCAAAGGACAAACAAGTTCTCCCACCACTGACTGGGAAAATCCTAGAGCAGTTCACCCCACAGAACCATAGGGTCTGCCCTGAACCACACATGAGGGCGCGGCATAGGTGTGAAAAGCCAGGCATTCAAACAGGGCTTTACAGGCAAATGGGACGCCAAGCTCGGGCTAACTCAGGTCCCGACCACCACGTTAACTGGGAAGTGCAGGCACAGCGTCCATCGTTGTCTCAAGCACACTTGTGGGTATTAGTCAGTCGTGGGAGAACAGCAATAGCAAGGTACGATACAGTACTTCTAATACACTCCCTTCTAAGGCCTACACCTACTGTGAGAGTAGTTTTTTCTTCCCAGGTAGATTCTTACCTAGATGGCCGATCACTATTGTGGTATCTCGGAGGACAAACTGCTGTCTCTTTCGGCCCTGCCGGATGGAAGCAATTTAAGTCCATCAGCACTCGGATTTAGCAGGACATTGTCCCCACCTTTCCCCCTTTTAATATATTTTGACTAGTAAAATAACACAAAAAATATCCTCTCTGTTTCAGTACTTGATATAAAAAAAAATGCTTGTAACATCTAGCACCCTTCTAAATATACATATTAAGGCCAAAGCTATGGCAATGTTGATATTGTAGATCAAATTACTTGGGAAAAAATAATGAAAGGGGAAACGTACAGGGAATACCACCATCAGATTCCGCAGTCTGGCACAGATCAGAAATGGGGGAGGTGGTAATTTACCAGGTCCCGAAGTAGCTGGGCATAATGGAAGTAACTGCAGGAAAAACATTTAGGAAAAATATCCCCCCTCATTTCCCTCAAATTATGTTTATTTTGTCAATTCCAAAACCAATTTGCTTCATAGGAAAAAACAAATAAAAAACCTAAACCAATGAATGTTTTGCTTACACAGACAAAAGACAAGAAATTTAGCTCTAAGACAGAACCACATCTGTAGTTTAACCCGCTGTGCCCACACGTTACAGATCAGAATATTCACCCGTCCAAGACTCAATCAACAGCTGGATAATGGGTAAGTCAAGGTATGTGATTTCATTCTTAAGTTTTATTTTCTTGGGATTTGTCTGGTCAACCCAAGCCTTCAATGCAGATTTTCGGCTCATGGTGGCTTTAAGTTAAAAAAGAGTCCTAATCTAGAACTAGAGGGAAAAGGATTTGTCAAACAGGGCAATGGAATCTGTGGTTTAAGATTAAACTAACCCTTGAATGTGAAGAGCTCCAAAGGTCAGTCTAGAGATTTCTGTAGATAATTACCATTTCTGGTCAAAATACAGGTTGATCAATCTTCTATAGGGTTAAGAGGAGAACTCTCTCAAAACAGACTAAGGTCCACTGCAAATTATCTACCCTTATATACCACACTTGCCTGCAATGCTGTCAGCCAATCAGGATTCATTAAGAGTCAGGATTTATTTCCATTTGTTTTTCATATGAAACGATGGTCCAAAATTCTGTATCCGGTTGTGTTTGAAAATGAAAAAAAACTCAGTCTAGATACAAGTATGTCCTTCAGAGTATTGAATGAAGAGTTGTTGTTTCAGACTGTTCAGCCGTCGTCAGTTTTCAGTGCCTCTCTCATCCAGCCCCATCGTGGGAAGGGAGTGAGATGGACTCAAGCGGCAGGCTCCTTTAGATGGCACTCACCCCCCCCATTGGAAGACGAAGCAGAATCAGCCCTCATGGGCGAGGTAATTCCCGCCAGGAAATGTAAAGCAGACAGGTGTGGCAACGGGGATTCTATCGTAAGAGTCCATCCACTAAGAGCTGGATATGTGCCAACCTTGACTAACGTTTGGTGACTTACCTACCAAGCTCAAAATTGGCATAACCCTCCAGACTTGGAGGAGAGCTTCTAGTAAGTATACGGAAGCAGGCAGTGGTCTTGCCGATTACTGATAGCACTTAAGTAAGAGTATGAAAGTGATCCTGGCAGCTAAATTTAAAGAAATCTTAAAGGTCTTTCCAGTAGCTTGCTCCTAAAAGCTCTGGTTCCATACACAGGCTAGCTAGCTAGGTAGTGGAAACGTCCAACATTTCAGTGTGTGGATGAAGACGCTGTAAAAAGGAGGGTTACAGTTTCTTAGAAACTGGGGAAACTCTTTAGGGAAAGAAGGGATTATTCCAAACCAGAGCACTAGCCCAGAAAAGTGATAAAGGTTTGCAAGATAGTTTAGTGTTCCTCAGCACCTGTCAGATATCAGCAATCTGATATTAATTCTAACCTAAGGCAAGGACAGGGCAAAAGCTATTACTGAAATGAGGAGGAAGGTTGGAGTCTGAGGTTTGTACAGAAAACCAACAGGATTTCAAATCAATTAAATAAAAACAGCTATGTGCTCAAAAATAAAAACTACTGAGGTGTCTATACCCACGTACGTAGCAAATCAGTAGTGAACTGGCGCGCCGGGCAGAGACAGAGAACTGGACATAAAGGGCGATGCTGAAACTGGTGGAATCACCAGAAATAAATCAGTGAGGTAGCTGCAGAGAAAAGACATCCAGGGTTGTACAGTGCTTATGGAGGGGATGGTATTAGGTCTGAGTTTTACTATAGTGATTATTGTTGAGGTATGGGACAGCTTTTGGGCCAGACTATAATTAGATTGTTTGTTTATTTTTTGAGGCAGCCCCTACAGTGAGATTATCTACTTTTCTGCATCATAAATCCCAAAATAAAAACCAATAGATTTCAGTAAACCTCTAAACTGTGTGTCTGTGTGCATGGGGTGATGAGACACAGAAGACAAAGAGTTATTTATAATAGTCAGAATCAAAACAGCCTGTGAGTAACTCTCAAGGGACTTAGCTAAATTAGAAACACAATAGCAGACGAAATCCAATGCATGCAACTATAAACTAGTATACATTGTAAGGAATTATTGGAACTGCTGAGTTCTAAATTAATTGTAACCATGCAGGAATAAGTCCTTGGGGTAATTGTGAACGTCTCTCTGAAAACATCTGCTCAATCTACAGTGGCATTCAAAAAACAAAAAAAACCCAACTAAATGTTATGGTGCGTGAACAGTGATAGAAAATAAATACCGAGATTATTGTAATGTCATTACAGAAATGTATCATACACTTGCACATCAAACATTGTATTCCATTTGGGTCATCATATTTTAAAGAGAGAGTATAAACAGAAGCAGACATGGGTGACAAAAATAATTAGAAGCATGGAAAGACTTCTGGGAGGGGAGAGATTGAAAATTAACACTTCAGAGAGGAGACAAAAAGGGGTCACAATGGGGTATATAAAATAATGAATGGAAAAATAAGGTCAGCCAGGCTCTCCTTAATCTTCTCTCTCAGCACAGGAGGCAGTACGGACCACAGGAGAAGAGGAGCAAATTCCAATGACTGGGGAGGAGTCATCACCACCCCGCCCTTAGAGACTCTCGGCCACCCCCCCAGCAGGAGGACACAAGGGAGGGAGTGCTCGGGGGTAGAGACGCATTTCTCTGTCCACTTGCCCTGACACCCTGGGAGGGAAGCTGCCCATCTCCAAGATGTTACAGAAAAGTTGCTGAGGCTCATTTGACCTTCTGCTGAGGCTCCTCCTCTACATGGTACTAATGATGCTGTCCATATAACCCTGAGATCACTGGGTGATCTACATGGAACTATAATATTGCTAGGTGTAAGCCTGATTGACTACATGGCTCTAGGACCAAGGGTGAAAGAATAAGAGGTGCATTGGTGTTTCTGTCCATCCTCTGAATGAAGAGCAGGGACCCAGGCAGGGGCAGATGCACCCTGGAGATTAACGTGTGGCTGTACGCAGCGTCGACTGAAGGGCTCTGGCTTCCTCAGTCACAGGGTGTTTTTCATGAAGGACTGCTGGAAAGACATGGAGTGCTCCTGAGAAGGAAGGCGAACAGCATCGGGATCTTGGATCTACTTTAAAGTCCTGTTCAGTAGATTATTGAGTCAAAGTGGGCAGCTGAGAAAGTCCTCAGGTCAATATTTAAAAAATGTGACCTTGGAAGAGGACTGAAAGTTAGGGGGAAAGAATGGATCATTACAACAGATTCAGGGAAGGTAACATGAGGAAAAACAGAGATGGAATATGTTCAGTATCTTAGATGTCTATACACAAATGCAAGGAGTTTGCGGAACGAACAGGATGAATTAGAAGTCTTTGCAGGCAAGCAAAATTATGATGCAATTGGCACAAAAAACATGGTGAAATAAATCTCACGATCATTAGGACAGAGGGGCCTTTGTTCAGGATGGGCAGGCAGAGAAAAAAGGTGGAGCTGTTGCGCTGTGCATTTAAATGTATACACTTATTCTGAGGTCCTGATGGTGGCGACAGGCAGAGCATCTCTGGGTGAAGAGGAAAAAACAGGGGCACCAGCAGAGGTATCTATTACAGACCACCAAAGCAGAAAGAAGACGTGGATGAGGCATTCCTAGAACTAACAACAGAAATATCCAAACCACAAGACCTGATAATAATGGAGGACTTTAGCTACCCAGATATCTTCTGAAAAAGTAATATGGCAAAACATAGCAAGGTCTTGGAATATGCTGGGGACAAGTTCTTGTTCAGACGGCGGAGCAAGTAACTGGAAAGGGTGCTATGAGTAAGCCCTACTGTCTCATACAGTGACTTCACAAACTGCTCTAGATCAATATATGCCAACAAGAATGAATTATAATTCAAGTGGGAAGTAGTTCAAGAGCCCTGTCCTTCCCGTGTATTTCTTTTATCTGTTTCCCATGCACAATGTTTTACATATTCAGGAAACAAACAAAAAAAATCACTTTTTCCATTTATTTTTAAACACACCAATTCCAGCTACATTTTCTAAGAGTTCTTGGAACTGACAGTCTCGTTCCAAGTATGTTCCTGGAAAAAGAGAGTTATGTTATAACCTACTTCTCCTTCAAAGTTTGGTTACTATGGATAAATCACTGCCTGTGACACCATTCAGTGCGATAACATGTCATAAAAAGTTCCAGGGATAATCACAACATATAAGGGGTACAGTTCAATGCTGCCCCTCCTTCACTAATCACAATTACAATCAAGCACCAACATTTGACTTTTTTCAATCCAACAAGGACTGATTGTTGGCTAATCAGAACACTGGCATTTGCATCCTAGTGTTTGAAAAAAGCGTAATAATCCAACCTTACATTCATTATTTTCTTTTAACTGACTCTTGCTGCAGGGCGAACTATAGAAAAAACCCATGTAATTCATCTGAAACTAATCAGTGTATGCAAATCAAACAAGGAGTCCTGTGAGACTTTAAAAGACCAGCAAATATATTTAATGCATAAGCTTTCGTGGGTACGATCCCTCTTCATCAGATGCATGCCATGGAAACTGTAGCACGTCAGGCGAAGAAATACATACTGAGACGGGCAAGTTGTGACAAGGACAGTTTGCAAGGTGCAGAGCTTAGGTGTGGGATTTTCTCCCACGAAAGCTCATGCGATTAATAAATCTGTTAGTCTTTAAAAGTGCCACAAGACTCTTTTGTCTGTATTGCAACCGTTAGCTGGAGTGAGAGTGTCCACACTGTGATATGCTGAAGCTGCACAGCATTTGACTGGCGACTGATAAGTTCTGCTTCCTGAAGCTGCATCTACCTTCAGCCCACAGCCCTGGATGGGGCAACTAGCTGGAGCTTACAGCAACATTTTAGTTCGAGGGTATCGTGCATGGATGGGAGACGGGTCGGAGCAACACTCCACTTATACACAAGTAATTCTGCAGTGCAGATATGTCCTTAGATGGATAGTTGTTTACTTACATATTGTGTTGTAGAGAGTTTTCATTAAACAAAAATCCCACACTATCCCTTGGCCTCTATGTAAAGAGCCCATAACACAGGACGGCATTTGAACAACAGCGCCTCAGTTCTGCATGCAGTGAGTTCCCCACCTTTCCATGGCTACCATGTCACTCTACTCTACTCTACTCACAAAGTCTACTGGTGCCCTTCAAATAAACCTGCAGCCAACAAATAAGCAGCACAACTCAATAATTTCCATTCTATGAGTCACCACAAATCTCATACAAGTGTTTTGTCCACACTCAGATCTAAAGCATAGCACTGTGACAGACCTACGGAAGGGTCAACAGAGAATAAACCTTCCTACCAATTTATGATGAAACTGGAGCAAGTGCAACTGATTTCCACATGAATCAGCCAGTGACAGGTTTTATTAGACATATCGGATGTACGCCCAAGCCATATAACCAGTCCAATGTCACACAATCAAGAACTTTTCTAAGAAATATCAGATTCCTGTTCGTGTTGAATGAAGAGTTTACAGCTTAGTCATGAATAGACTCCATGGTGTCCCAGTAGTTAACTTTAAATTACCGACAAGAAGCCTCGGCAAAGACTGACTATACAATTGTTTTTATCTTAGAATAGTTAAAAAAATAAACGGCTACAGTAAAGCTTTAATGACTAGAAACACATCTGACAGACGAGTATTTTCCTCACCAGGCAACAGTGCTGGACTCAGGGAAAGATCAGTCATTTGTGTCTGTCTAGTTCAAGCCCTGCTTTCTCCTAACCCTTCTGTACGCATTGGATAAGGACAGCAATTACATCATCTCGCTGCCATTCTTTCTGACCACAAATGGTCCATGAAGGTGGCATCTTCTATATTCAGGTGCCGTTGTGCACCAAACACATTCCTCACCCAGAAGCTTGCATCAACGTACCTACATCTTTAGAGCATCTAAAGCAATGGTCCTCAACCAAAGTTGGGACACATTACTCTGTCACCACACACTGATAAGTGTACTGCGGAAAGCCGGGGGGGAGGGAGGGGTGTCCTGTAGGGTCATGGTATGCCACCAAAAAGGTTGAGAACCACTGCTCCAAAGTATGCCATTTTCTAGCATTAAGACAGATTCTTCAGAGCTTACCTACTTTCCGCTACAGAAGAAAGAATCAGAAAGAATAAGATATCATTGGACCCTGAATACAAGAAACTGGAAAACTAACTTCGATGACTGGAGGAACATCAGAGGGTCCTGTCTCTGGGAGGATTCCAAGTCTTTTCAACAGAAGCAGAAGCAAGTTCTTCAGTCAAGCCATCATGACTGTCCGTGCTCACTCTGGTCTCTTTATCGAATCACTGCCATGCCAGTGAATGGATTTTTTTACTTTCTAATCCACTATCCAGGGACAAACACTGGGGGAAATCAAGTTGACAAGTGTTTTACTTGAGAGCATTCTGAGATTAAATGTTCAATAAAGATCTTTGTTCAAAAATTGTCTTCAGTACAGGCACTTGAAGGGCCATCCCGTTTCTGTGACCGCATTCTCTCTTTCATTGCATGTATTGCACAATTCAAGTTGGTCATTTTCATCATGAGCGATTCAGACTTTCCCAGCAAGGAGGGAAGTATGGTTCCTGGGATGACTTTTGTAAAATGTGTTTAGTGAGCTGCTAATTCAGAGAGTTTGGCACTTCATAATGGATCTTTCTAGCTTTACAGCGATTGCTGAGCTACATCATCACCAGAACAGAACACATCCAAGTGTAATGGTGTCCTGCTGCTTGACAAATGTTCTGGGGTACACTGATGATAACCATGAAAGAGGCCTGCAGTGAGCATACATGATATGACAACATTTATTTTAGGACACAACATGGGGTTACAGCACACACAAATATATACCCGATCTTGCTTTGCAAATTCTTTTCACTTGGTCTCCCAGGGAGAGTTTTGGGGGTTTTGTCCCCTGAAAGTGAGAGGCGCCTCATTCATTTTTGCATAGTAAAGCTAGGGAAATAGATCTGATGTCTAGGTAGGCACATTTTCATACCCATCTTGGACAGCCAGCCTAGCCCACTACTAGACTCTTACCACAAATATGCCCACTTGTTTATGTATTCAGGACATCATTCTCTCTCATTACCAGGCAGCTCTATTTATAGGCACCACGGAGGTCTTTGAATAGTTACAATTCTAAGAGAATCAAAGGAGAATTCCATATATATACCCTTCAAATCTCTTCAATGAAAACCTGGAACCAATATTACTCAACTCCACCCTCTTCTCTTCCTCTTACCCCACGTTCTCCGTTTGCAGAAAGATCACATCACTACCCAGTTCTCTACTCTTAAGACCCCTTTACTTTCTATAGCAAATTCCGTCCAGGAATCTGAACTATTAACTAGTTAAGCCCTCTAACAGCCCTGAGAGGCATGAGCAAAGCAGAACTGAATCGCTACAGAAGAGCTGGTAGCTGATCAATTTTTCAAGAGTTACACTGACTGCATTATGCATAAGTTCGGACATTAGCAGTCTTAAAAAGCCTGCAGTAATTTTTCAGAATGTCTCAGATACGTAGGATACTATCCCTATTTCACAAATGGGGAAAACAAGGCACACTGAAGTTCAGTGACATTAAAAAACAAAACCACAGATGTAGTCAGCGGCAGAAGTGGAAAGAAAAGCCAGTCCTACATCTTCACCAGTAGACTTTGCGTTCCCCTGACAATATATATTTTCAGCGTCTCCCAGATATACACACATACAGAGAAAGAGAAAGGGAGAGACTGATTGATAAACACTCAAAACTGACTGGAAGCTTCTAAAAATAGCTAATTCCACAGGCCATGAGTAATGCAGCAACTGAAACGCAGGAAAATTTTTATCAAGGAGGTTTCTGAGTACTTTTATTTTGCTGTGAGCGTACTTTTAGGCAGGGCTCAGCAAATGGAGTGACCGCGCCTGACTGATGAGGTAAGCTGCGTGGGTGAAGGCATGTTACCAACTGGGACGCTCTCTGAAAACAAAACAACTAAAGATATGAGGAACGCAAAGACTTCGCTAATAAAATCAGAATGATTCAACATCTGACACACGTCTGTATGGTGTCCTAAACGCCAGAGGAGCCCCCAGCATGCTAATAACTACACATACAACAGCACCATGGATGTGCTGAAAGCAGCCAGGCCAATCCATCACACGCAGTTCGGAGAGGAAATTCTGGACAAGGAGACTGGGGCGAACCACTCCCTCTAAGAATGTAGCGTGGACAGTGTCTGCACTGAACCCATAAAATCTCAATTTCAGAGGTCTTCCTAGAAAGACTTACACAGAAGAAGCTGCGTGGATCTAGCTTTATCTACTTCAGAAAGTATGAAGAGCAGAGTCAAGCTGGCTGGCGTATCTATGAGCTTAGGAACTTCCAACCTGATGCTATATCATTAAGCTGTTCTCTCTGTCCGCATCTCTTATAACAGACCTTCCATAATGGGTCTCTTTCCCAGGAGAAAAACTGCACGGCTTTGGGGTTCTCCATCCACATAACCTCACAAGCCAGCACTCAGATCATAAGTAGTACAATACCCTTGTGTGTA
The DNA here is from genome assembly GCA_007922175.1 of Pelusios castaneus. Classification (NCBI taxonomy): domain Eukaryota; kingdom Metazoa; phylum Chordata; order Testudines; family Pelomedusidae; genus Pelusios; species Pelusios castaneus. The sequence continues at coordinate 1,186,260 of ML685811.1, forward strand.
TTTATGAGTCTAGAAGACTTCTACAAAATCCATATATGCTAACATGCCACTGAGCTCAGTCGTTCCACTCTGGGTTTATTTTCATTATGCACAACTATAAGTTTATTGTACCAAGTGTTGTGCAAAGATCAGTGGGAACATGGAAGCGACAAATATAAAGCATAGGCCCATTTGTCAGCGATGCTGCATACACAAAAGTGGACATCACTTTTGATCACGAGAGGGGTTAGGAAGTGCTGTTCATTTATAAACATCCTCTGGTAGCTGGAACGTAGCACTGTAGCTTTCCATCTGTACGAACGGGGGTACTCCCAAACGCTAGGTGGCCCTGTCTATAATTAGTGTGGATGTGATGCATTGATGAAAGTCAGGACTTGATTGTTGTGCGTTTCACCATATCCACACTAGAGGTGTTTGCACCAATTTAATTACAGATAAATCAACTCAAATTCCCATAATCTAGGCAAGCCACAGGCAGTAAAACTGGTTGGAAAAAAAAGGGAGAGCTGGGGAGAGAAATGACTTCACCTTCCGCTCTTCGGTCAAAAACATCAACAAAAATTTTCATCGAAATTTTGAAATTCAAAAAGAAATTTGACACTCCCCCCAAAGCCTGGGAAATGATTTCAGAGCTAAAAATGTAAAAAAGGCTATAGAAGAATTGTGTTTATGCTAACAGATATGTCCCTTCAATCCAGACCCAAATAAAAACCAGAACATGTGGCACGTACGCACACTGCTCTCGTTTAGTGACGCTAGATACAGGCACGAGCTGAGCTCACGCTAACATCTTTAGATGATGATGAAATGCTAAGGAAGAAAAATTCAGCTGTACTCAGTTTTTCTTTACTCTAAATACATGTAATGGAGTACATTGTTTTAGCAACTTTTATATCAGTTGCTAAAACAATTAAGGGTCTCTTAAAAAGTGGGCTATCAGGCCCCCCAAATCAAGATGGTTACCATATTTTCCAGAGCTAGCCGGGATTAATATCCAACAGCTGGTCCTTGTCAAAAGTTGGGTGAAGAGGAAACAGTCTCAGAAAGCGGAAGTGCACCGTAACACTGCTACTCCAGATTACGACACAGAGGCTGAGCAGAACAGAGAGCAATTTGTATAGCTTTCACTTATGTATACTACACGAAGAGCGAGAGAAACAGAAGTCAGTGGGGAGAGGAATGTGTTGAAATCACTCTCAAAGAGTTATCTTTACTGGGGTTCACAAGTCTCAGGAACTACCATAAAAATCCTGAGAGCATCTGACATCTGTGTCTTCCACTATGAATCATAAGAAATTCCCCTCAATGTACGCCCTATCATTTACTATGAATTCATCGGGTCGAGTGACTGCAGCTATATTCAGGTACTGCATTTACTTTCACAAATAATCCTCATTTCACACAATAGAAGGAAAGGTTTTCTTCTGATAAACGCACATATACTAGCTTCTTTGATGATGCTGATCACAAATTTTAAGTAAGAGAAATTCTAATTACAGACGAAGCATCTTTGGATAATAGCGCCCATTTTAATTAAATTAATGCTACTTAAACGAGGATTAAGTTGTCCAAAAGACCTGCAAAAAACCAAAAAACCCACCAAGAAAGAAACGTAATTAAGGACATTTCATGGCTTTAAGCTTATTTTATTCCCTTCCTCTCCGACACATAAATATTGAGGAAGGATCCAACAATCACAGGAGATATTTGAATTTTCTAAAGGGTACCTTGAAATGGACTGGTATTGTATATAATCTCATACCAGATCCCGTCTCCAACAAGCCTGAAACTGAATATGTCACTTTTTTCTAGGTCTCTCTTCTCCCCATTCAAATTGAGTGAGAAGCCCCAAGCCATCCTTAACTTCATTCTCATTTTCTATATGCTTTCTTCCTCCCACCCAGCACCTTACATCACCACGATGTTGGAAACTTGCCCTGCTGCAAAAGGCTAGATACAGCAGTCTATACAGCCTGTCCACTCTACTCTTTCCATTCGGTGACGCTAAATGTGCAGAAACAACAGCTTCTGGGCTGGCCAGGGGACCAAAGGCAGTCCTGTCCTGAGCTTGGATCAGATCCAGACAGAGAAGCAGGTGACCCTTGAGGGAGGTGCACCCAGCTTAACTTTACCAGTACAGTAAAACTCATTTTGACTACAGCAGTAACAAAGGCCAACAATTTTTAGAGAGACACGGAGGGCCAGTATTATCTTTTATTGCACCACCTTCTGTTGGTGAGAGACCTGAAATAGAGCTTGGAAGCTGGTGTCTCTCTCCACCAAAACTCAGTCCAATAAAAGATATTACCCCACCTTCCTTGTCTCTCCAACATACCAGCGCAAACACAACACTGCATGCAAGTATTTTCTTGTAGCTCAAACTCCAGGTCGCCCTGTGCCAAGGTATTTTGAATGGTTTGGACTATCCTGGACAGAACCACCCATTCCTTGAGTGGATGAAGACAGCAAAGTAGAATACATGAATCCCAAGAACCCATATACCCAGAGTTCTCATATGTACTTTTCCAACATTACTGATAAGAAATCTAAGCTGAGGCAGTTTCTGCTCTTGCTTTCTAGTGATTTAATAGCCAATGCTTCTATCATTCATATGCTGGTTTACCACGAGATGAGGGGAATTGTGCACGAAGAAAAGTGCCAGATGATCCCGTAAGGAACTAGAATTACTCAGTGGTACTGGACTCACCTTAAGAGAGCATTAAATGGCCTTCTTGAATTACCAGGACTCGGACACAAATCCCTGAGTGAATTAGAGAAATGCCAGCTTAGATCTTCACTCACTTAGCAGTTCTCACCTCTAGAGGGAACACACCAGAAAAGAACTCATCTCCATTAGCATCTTCCCTTCCGAAGCAGAATTCAGTTATAACACTAAGTGGCCTACGTGGCAATTTACTCCTTGTTTTCATCCTGCAGATAATGGAAAGAGGCCACGGCACTAGTATTGGGAAGCGGTATCTGCACACAGCAAGAGAGGTCCAGCTTCTCTACACCTCTTGTTTGGGGTTGTTGGGGCAAGACAGTCGGAGATTTCTCCTCCCAAGTTGTCTAGAGGCAACTTCTCGCTGCCTCCTCTGCTCGGTAAGAGGGGGATTGAGCTTGCAGTCACAACACTAGACTGAGAATCAGGCTACCGCAGTTCAATTCCTGCCTCTGTGCAGACTTCTTGTATGGCTTTGGGAAAGTCACTAATGCAGGTCTTCACTGGCCACGGATTTCAGCAGCAGTCGAAGGGAGATACGCAAGCTACATACAGTAACTTACACATCTCCCTTCGCCCTCCTAACGCCTACTGACCGCAGCATCCCCCCGGTGCTGAGTCGATGAGAAATGCCCTTCCTTCAGCTCAGTGTTACTCTTCTTGCTGGGTAGGGCTCCAGCTACTTCCATGTGTGACTGAGTGCGTCTTTACTAACGTGCAATCCAACTCACACAATTGATTCTACGCCACCAGCGTAGACCTGGCCAAACTCTTCATGCCTCAGCTTCCCATCTGTACATTGGGAGTTATATCCTCCTTCTCTGCACCAATATCTGCTGCTCGTGTTCAGAGTGCAAGCTCTTCGGTGCAAAGGCTGCATCTTATGAATGTATTTGTACAGCGCCAAGCACAGAGAGGCTCCAGTCTTAGTGAGAGAGTCTATAGGTGCTTGTAGCAGGCCAGACACTGCTTCCCTTGTTTCTCACGACAGAGAGAAAGTGGGCCCCAAAGAGACTCACCACGACATTCACCGTGCAAACCGTGTGGTCTTTTATTTACAGTGCGAAGTTCATGTCACACTTTATGCCCCAGACCCCTCGGGGTTCAGAGATCTGCTCCCTTCCTCCTAGCTGGTGGGCTGCCTGATGGCCCTGCCTCCTCCTCTCTGGCTTCTGGCCCAGGTCAGCCTCCTGGATCAGGTCCCCAGCTGTTCCTCCTTGCCTCATTGGGACCAGCTGTGACTCAGTCCCAATTATCAGGCACCTGCTTGAGCCCCTTTAGCCAAGGCTCTCACAGCCCCTGCAAGGTTTTTGCCCTCTGCTCCGCGAACATGCTACGGCAGTACAAACAGCAAGCAAATAACGAGGGGGGGATGAAAATTTCATCACTGAACATTTGATAAGAGAAAACCCACTACATTCAAAGTGAATGAGCACCGCAGCATGAAGAGTCACTGTAAGTCAAAGTCCAGTGGAGCAATTTGGGACTGTCACACAAAGTCCCTACTAAAAAATAGATAGTCAGTATTAGTGGGGTTTGCCACATAATGTATTCATCAAGGATTTCAGGAGAGAGGAACAAATGGTGGAATAGCTGATAAATATGACTAGAATACAAATAAAATACAGTAATGTCATCTACAAAGTGTGGGAGTCAGTCAGATTTTTTCAAAGATCTATTTATATCGCATCTTCCCTTTGACATCATGCTCTGATCAGCAAGTCAACGTTCTACGCTGGAGAATCAAAGAATTGCAATTAGTAGCAGTAAATCAAAAGGAGAGAAGCTTGCGTTAGAGCAAGCTACGGCCGCTTTTAGTTTTGAAGCGGAAAATCAACGATAGCAGCTTTTGCCTCTTAAGCTTGACTGAACGCTGCTTTGTAATGAGAAGCCACAGGACGCCTGAGAGAGGGATTGTACCTAATTGCTGACTCAGATGTTTAAAATTAAACTCCTAATTATACAGAAGATTGAAAAATGGAGAAAACCAAAACAAACATACAAATTGTCATACTTAATCAGACCATCAATATACCACTGCCGCTGTTCGGCCCCCAAAGGTGATCGGTACCACGTTTCTCGGAGGAAGGTTGATGAAATTCTGTAATTCTGCAATAATGCTAAGCCAGCTAGGGGAACTAGGGAACAGAAGGCAGCAGAGGAGTCAGGGAGTGAACACTAATCCCTGAGGCGGATGAGTGAGCTTGTTTGTCACTCTGGCTTTTCTTTGGGCTTGCTTAAAGTTTACAGAGTGGTCTGTTAGGGACTGTACAGGAGTGGGGCCAGAGGCCCAGCAGCTGCCAGCGTGCACCAGCAAGGCTATCCTGTCCTTTGATCTTCTTGTCCTCACCCTTCCTCTGTGTGTGAACAAGGGAGCAGGGCTGAGCTAGGAGAGAAGGACTCAAGAGCCAGATGCTCAGTGACCCAGAGGAGCTAGCGAACAGAGGAGTTTGAGGGGGAGTTTGTATACGGGGAACAAGAAGAGAGTCAGGCTGGTTTGGAAAGGCTGCATCACCCATGCCGACACTGCTCTTCTATCTGCTGGCAGCATCCATTCAGAGAAGAACCCAACCTCTACCCAGCTCCTAGTGTGGCTTTGGGGAGATGGTTGCCTGCAGTTCCCCATCACAGAAAGCCAGGCTGGGAAGCCCATCTAGTGAGAGAGGCGTGCGTCTACTGACAGAATCTCGCAGGAAGCAGATGGGAGAGCTACAGGCTAGGTTGAGGAGTACCTGTGCACACAAGGAATTCATTGAAAAACATGCATATGGTGACCTCCAAGTTTGAGGAGCAAGCCAGCTGGACTGAACTGCAGTAGTATCCTCAAAGAAGGAGAACAAGGTTCCTTCAGAGGGAGGATGCTGGCTGCTGGTTACTTCAGGCACCTTGCTCCCAACCCACCATCCATACAGATAAAAAATGGTATGCTGCTCAGCTGGATACATTGTGCAGATGATGTTCCCAGGAGAGCTTTGGAGAACAAGGACTACTGAGCTGAGATGGAGGGAAAGAGTATCTTCGGATACAGACTGGTTAACCTAGTGAGGGGGACTTCAAACTAGGTTCAACAGGGGCAGGAGACAAACCCCACAGGTAGGTCGGGAACACGGAGACCTGGATGAAGGGCCAGAATCAGAGGGGGTAAGGGGGAACATGGGTGACCAGAGCAGGGATAGAGGAGAGACTACCTGCTCTGTTTATTCCCTCTGAAGCACCTGGCAATGGCCACTGTCAGAAGACAGGACACTGGGCTTGTCTGGCCCAGCATGATCATTCTTATGAGAAATGAGAGACTATAGAGGAGAAATGAAATGAACACCTTAGATATCTGAATATTAATGGAAAAAGTCTGGGGAATAAACAGGAACAACTAAACATCAATGAATAATCACAATTATGACATTATTGGCACCCGGAAAACTTGGTGGGACAACTCACGTGACTGGAATACTGGTATAGACTAATACAGCTTGTTCAGGCAGAGGAGAAAGGGAGAAGGTGTTGCCTTGTATATCAAAGATGTATACACAGGAGTAGGTGGTGATGGAGGAATTGGAGGATTGGAAAAAGGCAAATATAGCACCTATCTTCAAGAAAGGGAAAAAGGAGGATCCGGGGAACTACAGACCGGTCAGCCTCACCTCAATCCCTGGGAAAATCATGGAGCAGGTCCTCAAAGAATCCATCCTGAAACACTTGGAGGAAAATAGAGTGATCAGGAGCAGTCAACATGGATTCACCAAGGGCAAATCGTGCCTGACCAACCTGATTTCCTTCTATGATGAAATATCTGGATTTGAGGATGCGGGAAGAGCCCTTGACGTAGTGTACTTCGACTTTAGCAAGGCTTTTGATATGGTTTCCCACAGCATTCTCATCAGCAAGTTAAGGAAGTACGGGTTGGACGAGTGGACCGCAAGGTAGAGAGATAACTGGCTAGATCAACGGGCTCAGCAGGTAGGAATCAATGGCTCGATGTCTGATTGGCAACCGGTAACGAGTGAAGTGCCCCAGGGGTCGGTCCTGGGGCCGGTTCTGTTCAACATCTTCGTTAATGATCTTGATGATGGGATAGACTGCGTGCTTAGTAAGTTCGGGGATGACACCAAGCTGGGGGGAATGGTAGATACTCTGGAGGGCAGTGACAGGATTCAGGGAGACTTGGACAAATTGGAACACTGGGCCGAAAGAAACCTCATGAGGTTCAACAAAGACAAGTGCAAAGTCCTGCACTTAGGACAGAAAAATCCCATGCACTGCTACAGGCTGGGGACCGATCGGCTAAGTAGCAGCGCTGTAGAAAAGGACCTGGGGGTTATGGTGGACGGGAAGATGAATATGAGCCAACAGTGTGCCCTTGTTGCCAAAAAGGTCAATGGCATATTAGGCTGCATCAGTAGGAGTACTGCCAGCAGATCGAGGGATGTGATAATTCCCCTCTATTCGACACTGGTCAGGCCGCATCTGGAATACTGTGTCCAGTTTTGGGCTCCCCACTACAGAAAGGATGTGGACAAATTAGAAAGAGTCCAGTGGAGGGCAACAAAAATGATTATAGGGCTGGGGCACATGATGTATGAGGAGAGACTGAAGGAACTAGGCTTATTTAGTCTGAAGAAGAGAAGACTGAGGGCGGATTTGATAGCAACCTTCAACTACTTGAAGGATTGCTCCAAAGAGGAGGGAGCTAGGCTGTTCTCGATGATAACAGAGGACAGAACAAGGAGCAATGGTTTCAAATTACAGCTGTGGAGGTCAAGGTTGGATATTAGGAAAAACTCTCTCACTAGGAGGGTGGTGAAGCATTGGAATGGGCTATCTAGGGAGGTGGTAGAATCTCCATCTTTGGAGATTTTTAAGACCCGGTTAGACAAATCCCTGGCTGGGGTGATTTAGTGGGAGTGGTCCTGCTTTTTAGCAGGGGGTTGGACTAGATGACCTCATGAGGTCCCTTCCATCCCTATTATTCTATGATTCTATGAATTCAACTATCCAGGGAAAATACAACAGGGCACAGATTATGCAACTGGTTCTTGGAATGCATTGGAGACATCTTTTTATTACAGAAGGTGAAGAAAGAGGCATGGGAGAGGCTGTTCTAGATTTGATTCTGACAAAGAGGGAGGTACTGGTTGAGAATTTGAAGGCAGAAGATAGTGTGGGTGAAAGTCATCATGAAATGATAGAGTTCATAATTCTAAGCAATAGTCAGAGGGAAAACTGCAGACTAAAGACAATGGACATCACGACAGCAGATTTTAACAAACTTAGAGAACTGGTAGATAAGACCCTCTAAGGAAGCAAGTCTCAGGGAAAAAAAAGAGTTCAGAAGAGTTAGTAGTTTTTCTAAAAAGAACCATCATTAATGGTACAAGAGCAAACTATCCCGATGCAGAGGAAAGATAGGAAATATGGTAAGAAATCATACTGGTTTAATCAGATGATCTTTAATGACTTTAAACATACAGAGAAAAAATATGTCAAACCAAAACTAGAAACGAGGTCAAATTATGAAGGACGAATATAAAAGCCCAACATGAAGCATGTAAGAACAAAATCAGAAAGGCCAAGGCAACAAACTAGCTAGGGACAGAAAGAGTAACAAGAAAACATTTTACAAATTGATCAGAAGCAAGAGGAAGATCAAGGACAAGGCTGGGAAGAATTCTTGTGTCTTGCTTACACCACCATCCATTCCTCAACGAGGAGTGAATGAAAGACAAGAAAAAATGCTAGAATGGCCAAAATGTTAAATGTCTTTTTTTGTTTCATTTCTTCCGCCACAAAAATTAGCAGTGCCTGGGTTTCAGACAGTGAACGTCAGTGTAAATGAGATAGGATCAGGCGCTAAAACGGAAGCAAGTTAAGAATTACTTAGACAAATTAGAGGTCTTCAAGGTGGCAGGGCCTAATGAAATACATGCTATAACACTGGCTGAAGAGTACTCTGAGCCAGTAGTGATTGTCTTTGAGAACTCGTGGATGATGGGAGAGATCCCAGAGAACAGAAAAGAGGAAATGAAGTGCCAGTCTATAAAGAGGGGAACAAGGACAATCCGGGGAAGGATATAGGTCAGTCAGCTAAAGTGTGGTACCTAGAAAAAGAAAAGGTATAAATAATCAATCAATTTGCAAGCATCTAGAAGATAATAAGGTGATCAGTAAATCTGCAATAAGTTGATCAGTAAATCAGCATAGATTTATCAAGAACAAATCTTGTCAAACCAACGAACCTCCCTTCTTTAACAGGTAACAAACCTTGTGAATGGGGGAAACAGATCTGATACATGACTGCCTCCCATGATCTTCTCATAAACTAAAGAAATAGAACCTACATGAACTTACTACTTTATAAGGTGGATGCACAACTGGTTGGAAAAATGTACTCAGAGTAGTTACCAATGGTTCACAGTCAAACTGGAAGGCCATATTGAGTGGGGTTCTGCAGAGATCTGTCCTGAGACCAATTCTAGCCTATTTTTTTCAGAAATGATTTCTATAATGGCAGAGAGAGTACACTTATAAAGTCTACAGACTATACCAATCTGGGAGGTGTTACAAACACTTTGCGGGACAGGATTTAAAAGGATCTTGACAAACTGGAGAAAGGGTCCGAAATAAAAAGGATGACATTTAATAAGGACAAATGGGAAGTACCACCTTTAGGAAAGAATAATCAATGGCACAAATACAAAATGAGAAATGGCTGCACAGGAAGGAACATTGGAGTAAAGCCTTTGGGAGTTATAGCGGGAGACAAACCAAATGTGAGTCGACAATCCAACACTGTTGCAAAACAAGGCCAACACCATTCTGGGAAGTACAAGTGCTGTAAACAAGACACAAGAAGTAATTCTCCCACCCTAATCAGCACTGATAAAGCCTCAACTGAAATATTGCGTCAAGGTCTGGGCAACAGACTTTGGGAGAGATGTGAACAAACCAGAGCAAGTGCAGAGGAGAGAGACAAAAATGATTAGGCCTCGAAAATATGACCTTTGAGAAAAGAGTGAAAAAACTGCACGTGTCTAGTCTAAATCAGAGAAGAGAGAGTGGACACGAGAGCCACCTTGAAGTACACAAAAGCTTCTTACAAAGGGGCCAGAGAAACTCTTCTCCTTAAACAGGGAGGACGGGACAAGAAGTAACGGGCTTCAATTGCAGCAAGGGACGTTTAGTTTAGAACATTAGGAAAAGCTTTTTAACTGGAAGGGTGGCTGAGCCCTGGGACAAGTGGAGCCTCCATCATGGGAGGTTTTAAAGAACAGATTAGACACACACTCATCCAGGATGCTAGAGTCTAGGCAGGTAATACCGAGTCCTACCTCAGTTCAGTCGCTCTCAGCCCTTCATTTCCAGACCAAACGTATCAGTCCGTACTCTCTGGCAGTCAGCGGCCTCTCCCCAACCCAGATCTGCAGGCCCTACTCTGACTGGGGTGAGGGTGGTGAACTGGAAGAGACAAAGATCTGCACTGAATGTGCCTAAAGCCATGGCACAACAAAGCTCTGTTAAAAAGCTAAAACAACTGTTTGATAATTTCACCTTCTTAAACTCCAGAATACTTAAGAATTAGCCAGAGGGTTAAATGTAGAAACCGAAATAACCAACACCCTTCAAAAAAATAAAAGAGCCTTCAGCCACATTAGAACCTCAGACATTTCTCTTTTAAGATCAGGGCTCCAAAAAACTGGCACACAACTAACTGGATTTTGCCCCTGGCAAATTGAAAGCACTGGAAACATATTAGCATACTGTAAACTGGGCTTTCCAATCAGACAGAAGGAGCTGGCCAGCAATAATTTGCCATTCCCCCAGTTCATAATACTGCTTTTCATACTTTCCTTAACTCTGAGTGGCTCCTGTCAGGATCATCTGTCTCAACTGCCAAAGCCAGTTCTTCAAAGTCTGATGCTAACACACAAAGAGCGCCAGGGAAATGGAGCAGACATTCTGAGTCGTCTGTTCATGCAAAGGGAACAAGGTACCAGGCCATGACGGCACAGCCACATCAAATATTGAAACCCCAGACATTCCTGAAGACCTCCCTAGACACTCCCTGAACAAGGTATAAAACTGCCCAACTGCAGAGATGATGGTTTTCTTATACTAACATTTTCTCAGCAATGATCTGTTTTCCCTGAAAGAAAGAAAGAAAGAAAGAAAGAAAGAAAGAAAGAAAGAAAGAA
>ML685811.1:1206099-1228101 GCA_007922175.1 Pelusios castaneus
TCAGACGCTTTGAAGAAGCGTCTTCAAAGCGTCTGACGAAGTGGGATTTTCTCCCACGAAAGCTCATGCGATAAATAAATCTGTTAGTCTTTAAAAGTGCCACAGGACTCTGTTGTCTTTTTAAAAACAGGTTCTCTTCATTCTGTGCACAACAGTTTGTTACTGTAGGGTTGCCAGTAGGATCTGTAGGCACTAAATTTTAAAAAGTTTGCTCATCTTAACAAAAAACCAGACCTGCGTATCAAGTATAATAGGAAAATTTTTGAACAAGTACATTAAAGAAAAAAGGGGGCTTGAGCTTGGTGTCTGTCACAGACTGGTGGGGTTGCATCACCTGATTTATATATCTGAAATCTAATGATGGCATGTTAGTGGTGTAAAGAGCTCTAAATGCTGTGCACCAATGCCATGCAGAAATAAAACTGATCACTCAAAAACAACGCTTAAATAGACCCAGAAGCAAAATGCAGCTTGTGCACAGTATGGTTGGCCTGACGGTGTTAAAGGCTCACTACTGGCATAATAAGTAACTACCCTACGCTAAGTTGCCAGAATTCTCTGAGAAGGCTAGAATATTGCCTGCATTAAAAACCAGCTGTGAAGCAGAAATAAAGAATTCAAGGCATGCATCAAATCATTGTCTTAGGTGTCCTAATGAAGCCCTGATACCCGAGGTCAATGTGGAAGGAGGACACCGGGAGAAATTGCAAGGAGGAAGATGTGACAGGAGAGAGAATCGACAGGGCAATCGGCCCGGTATTTTAGGTGTCTGTACACAAATGCGAGGAGCCTGGGAAACAAGCAGGAAGAATTGGTAGTACTGGCGCAGACAAGGAACTATGGTATAATTGGAATAACAGAAACGTGGTGGGACAACTTGCATGACTGGAGCACTGCCATGGACGGATATAAATTGTTCAGGAAGGACAGGCAGGGAAAAAGAGGAAGAGGAGTAGCGCTATATGTAAAAGAGCTGTATGACTGCTCGGAGCTCCACTATGAAAGTGGAAACAAGACAGTAGAAAGTCTGTGGGTTAAGTTTAGAGGAGAATGCAACAAGGGGGATGTCGTGGTGGGTGTCTGCTACAGACCGCCAGACCACAAAGAGGAGGTGGATGAGGTGTTCTATGGAAAACTAACAGAAGTTTCCAGATTGCAGGCCCTGGTTCTCATGGGGGACTTCAATTATCCTGACATCTGCTGGGAAGGCAATACAGCAGTGCACAGGCAATCCAAGAAGTTTTTGGAGAATATTGAGGACAATTTCCTAGTACAGATGCTGGAGGAACCAACTAGGGGCCTTGCACCTCTAGACCTATTGCTCACAAACGGAGAAGAATTGATCGGGGAAGTAGAAGTAAATGGCAACCTGGGCAGCAGCGACCATGAGATGGTAGAGTTCAGGATCCTGATCAATGGAAGGAAGGAAAGAAGCAGAACACACACCCTGGACTTCAGAAAAGCAGATTTTGGCTCCCTTAGGGAGCTGATGGGCAGGGTCCCATGGGAGGCTGATCTGAAGGGGAAAGGTGTCCAAGACAGCTGGCTGTATTTTAAAGAAACCCTGTTAAAGGCACAGGAAGATAACATTCCGATGTGCAGAAAGAACAGCAAATGTGGACGGTGACCAGCGTGTCTTAGCAGGGAACTCTGTGGAGAGCTGAAACATAAAAGGGAAGCTTACAAGAAGTGGAAGCTTGGACAGGTGCCTGGGGAGGCGTATAAAGATATTGCTTAGGACTGCAGGAATAAAATCAGAAAGGCCAAAGGACAATTGGAGTTGCAGCTAGCAAGGGATGTGAAGGATAACAGAAAGGGGTTCTACAAGTATGTCAGTAACAAGAAAAGGATCAGGGATGGTGTAGGTCCCTTACTGAATGGGGCAGGCATCCTCGTGGCAGATGATGCGGAAAAGGCTGAAGTCCTCAATGCTTTTTTTTACCTCAGTCTTCACAGGGAGGGCCAGCTCCCAGGCTACTACACGGGGTAACGCGGACTGGAGAGAAGAGTGGCCCTCGGTGATGGAAAGTCAGGTTAGGGAACACTTAATGAAATTGGATGTGCACAAGTCCATGGGGCCGGATGAACTGCATCTGAGGGTGCTGAGGGAGTTGGGGGAAGTGATTGCAGAGCCGCTGGCCATTATCTTTGAAAACTCGTGGCGAATGGGGGTGGTCCCAGAGGATTGCAAAAAGGCAAATATAGTACCCATCTTCAAGAAAGGGAAAAAGGAGGATCCGGGGAACTACAGACCAATCAGCCTAACCTCAATCCCTGGAAAAATCATGGAGCAGGTCCTCAAAGAATCCATCCTGAAACACTTGGAGGAAAATAGAGTGATCAGGAACAGTCAGCATGAATTCACCAAGGGCAAATCGTGCCTGACCAACCTGATTGCCCTCTATGTTGAGATGACAAGATTCGTGGATGCGGGAATAGCCGTCAACAACGTGATATTCCTCGATTTTAGCAAAGCTTTTGATACGGTTTCCCACAACATTCTCAATGGCAAGTTAAGGAAATTAAGGAAGAATGGGTTGGATGAGTGGACCATAAGGTGGATAGAAAACTGGTTAGATCAACGGGCTCAGCCGGTAAAAAAAAAATCAATGGCTCAATGTCTAGTTGGCAACCAGTAACGAGTGGAGTGCCCCAGGGGTCGGTTCTCTTCAACATCTTCATTAATGATCTGGATGGTGGGATAGATTGCATGCTCAGTAAGTTCGTGGATGACACCAAGCTGGGGGGAATGGTAGACATGCTGGAGGATAGGGACAGAATTCAGGGAGACCTAGACAAATTGGAGCATTGGGCCAAAAGAAATCTTATGAGGTTCAACAAGGACAAGTGCAAAGTCCTGCACTTAGGACAGAAAAATCCCATGTCCTGCTACAGGCTGGGGACCGATCAGCTAAGTAGCAGCGCTGTAGAAAAGGACCTGGGGGTTATGGTGGACGGGAAGATGAATATGAGCCAACAATGTGCCCTTGTTGCCAAAAAGGCCAATGGCATATTGGGCTGCATCAGTAGGAGTATTGCCAGCAGATCGAGGGACGTGATAATTCCCCTCTATTCGACACTGGTCAGGCCGCATCTGGAATACTGCGTCCAGTTTTGGGCTCCCCACTACAGAAAGGATGTGGACAAATTAGAAAGAGTCCAGCGGAGGGCAACAAAAATGATTAGGGGGCTGGGGCACATGGCTTACGAGGAGAGACTGAAGGAACTAGGCTTATTTAGTCTACAGAAGAGAAGACTGAGGGGAGATTTGATAGCAACCTTCACCTACTTGAAGGGGTGCTCCAAAGAGGAGGGAACTAGGCTGTTCTCGAGGGTAACAGAGGACAGAACAAGGAGCAATGGTTTCAAATTACAGCTGGGGAGGTCGAGGTTGGATATTAGGAAAAACTTTCTCACTAGGAGGGTGGTGAAGCATTGGAATGGGTTACCTAGGCAGGTGGTGGAATCTCCGTCTTTGGAGATATTTAAGGCTTGGTTAGACAAAACCCTGCCTGGGGTGATTTAGTGGGAGTGGTCCTGCTTTTAGCAGGGGTTGGACTAGATGACCTCATGAGGTCCCTTCCAGCCCTAAGAGTCTATGATTCTACCCAAGGGCATTCAGCTGGTCTATGGCAGAGGCAGGAGCAGATTCCAGTCCAGTCATTAACCACAGGACTATGTTTACAAATATCTGGTTTAATCAATGTGGTTTGAATACAGGACTTGCTGAATATGACATCTGCAGACAGAGCTGTCCGTAAGCACAAACAGAGCAAGTGTCAGCCTGCAGGTCTGATGCAAGCCGTGCTAATGGAAGTGGGAGACGAACCATGGCCTGACTGCCCCTGGCTGCGCAGAGTCCAGCAAATAAAGAATAAGCAGTAAAAGCATCGCACAACACAAGTATCAATTTCCTTAAAATATCCAGGGAACGGTGGAGGCAAAGAATCATGGGCTACATCTAGACTATGCTGCAGTGCGGACTACAAGGGTGTGACGTGCAGCCTATAACTGCCCCGTGTGGATGTGGCCAGCATGAACTAAGATGGCACGCGGTTCACATTCATTATCTTCCCTTCACACAGGACCACATTAATGTGAGCAAGGCACCTGCTGCACCTGCACAGTTACAGCCCAGCACCCTGGTGCCAGCTCCAATTCACACCCTCATAGTCTACATGGCCCCCACTTCAGACAAGCCCTATGCCACTGAATTAGCACCTCGTTTAATTCGGTACAGTGAGGAATCACTGCCACGGGTTACAACAGAAAACCTCATCCCAGCCCTTTTACGCAGTATTATCATCTCTTACAAATAAAGAGCAACCAGCCGGAAGAGTTTGGAAACAGGAACCCTGACACACAATCCTCCAATCCTCCAAAAATTATTTTGCAGGAGTTTTTTTTTATTTTTATTTTATTTTGTTTTATTTGTTATTGAAGCCTTGTGATCTGGAGGCCAAATCAAACCCTTGTCGTCTGCCTTCCAAACTTGTCCACCCACCCACAATGTGCACAGGGATTGCCAATACGTGCAGATTTACAGGGAGCAGGGCAGTTCTGGCTCGAGATCTTCTTAGAGGACACAAGGGAGACCAGGATCTCATAGTGCTGGGCACATTACAGACACAGGTCTGAGATCCTACAGTCAGTGATTTCCCTTCGACACACCTGAGAGATGATGTTCCCCTGCGTGACACATTACAACCTGGCTGCAGCGGGGCTGGGGCTGGGCATGCCCGGAGACCGTCCAACCCAGGAGCAGAGTGAGACAACCGGTGGGGGCTGTGCACTCAGGCCAGGAGTGCTTGGAGGCTGAGATGCTCTGGGACCTGGGTGGGGAAGGAGTCCAGCCGGCATGGGCCGGCTTCCTGGCTTGGTGGGCCAGGTTTATTTTTATGGGGCAGGTGGGCGGTGCCGCGCCCTCCCTCCCCCCCCCCCAGCCCAGTGCTCTGGGCTGCAGCCAGAGGCGGCTTTTGGGGTGCGTGAAGCAGGCGCACATCTAGGGCCCTGAGCAATAAGGGGCCATCGCCTGCTTTGCCTGCTCCAAAAGCCGTGTCTGCTTCGGTCGGCAGCAGGAGGGGGAGCTGGCTCCTGGGGCCAGGGCTGGCGTTGGGGAGCTGGGCCAACGACGGGAGGCGGAGGCAGGGCTTGCACCTGGGAGCTGGGGCTGGAGGGGGAGCCAGAGCAATGGAGGGCTGGGGCTGCAGAGAGGGCTGGCATCAGGGAGCCGGGGCCACAAAGGGATGCCCCCATAGACCTACAGGGGGCCCCGCAATGGGCCTTTGCCTAGGGCCCCCAGTAGCCAAAGGCCACCTCTGGCTGCAGCCCCTGAACCCCTTTACTCATCTGGCCCCATCTGCCCCCTGTGTTGTGTGGCAGGAGCGGAGCAGGCCACCGAGGACAGCAGAGGGTGGCGGGCGGCAGGTGCCCCAAGCCAGCCCCAACACTTTTGTGTCCTGACGCAGAGGTCGAGAAACACTGCTCTAATGGAAAGTACAGTGGCGAGTTTGTGACTGAGAGGTGAACTAAGCCCTGCCACATCCATCTCATGCAGGGCTAAACGCCCATTAGATGCTACCAACTTAGCCCATGATGCATTGGGCTGAATTCACGCTGCTGGTCCGGAGAAGAAAACTCTCTAGAAGCTCATTACCATCCCATAAAGCACCCAATCCTCAGTAAGCGTCGGCCTTACAGATCTGAGAATGAAGCTTGATGTTTTGAAAGACAAAATGAATTCAATCAGATTCTGGGCCTTTGGGAGTTTACACAGGCAAAGACTTCCACTTTCTGGACCCAGGCAAAATCCCTCCCACACTGCTCTCTGTGTCAGACAAATTCTACCATAAAGTTAAACACTGTTCTTAAAGGTTTCCATTAATCAAAACATATACACTAAAAACGCAACTGTGCAATTTTAACACAACATCCAAACACCTTAGACGCTTATAGAAGAAGTGGGTGGGTGAGGGTCTGTGGCCTGCGTTGTGCAGGAGGTCAGACTAGATGATCAGACTGGTCCCTTCTGACCTTAGAGTCTACGAGTTTATAACTCTAACAAATTCTTCAGGGTTCTCAACATTTAGATGCATATTATTTTCACCTGAACCACCTGGGTCATCTGCAGGGTTTGAACCCAAATCTTCAGATCCACAGCACAGACCTCTTTGACGTCAGCCCTAGGAGGAGCTGATATGGAGAAAGCAGGCGGTTGCCCCATTATGGGCTAATCGACATGGAGGATACACTATAAATCACCAGCGGTCTACACAAATATTTGAGAGACAGCAGTGAGCCACTGGGTATGAAGATTCTTGGTTCCTAGTCCCAGCTCTGGTTGCAGGGTGTGGTAATGTTTACAAACAGCATCAGCACCACTGTTGGGGATGTCTGCAAAGAATAAACCTATGAAGTCCAGAAGAAAAAGCATGTGCCTCTACCACTCGATTCGAAGACCCAAATCTCGTAAGTAGCAGAGTCATAAACCTCTGTGTTCTAGCTGCTAGGGATTGACAAAGTCCACTCTCGTAGTGCAGGTTACAGACACCTCTGCGGTGGTATGGTCCCTCTAAAAGACTGTATGACAAAGTAGATGAGACTTAGTGTTTAACAGAGCTATTTCCAGCTGTCTAATGACCCTGTGCAAGCGCTATCTTATATAAACATCTATGATTTTAATCAAAATCCATTTTTATTTAAATTAAATATCATTTTCTTTTTAAAAATAAACTTATTTAAAACCAAATTTGTAATTATCAGAACCTATATTAAGGCCTAAACTTAGCACAAGCTATTGAAGTCATTTACATTAAATAATATTCAAACAGGACGTGTTTGTTGCCAAAGATTTAAAGAAAGGGAAAATCACCAAACTGGTGGGAATCAATGGCTAAGCTCCAGGAAGCAGAGTCTGCTGAACTGAGAACTAGTTTTTAAATGGCACAAGACTCTTCTGAAGGTGCATAAATTTTTTTTTTCCAGTTTATTCAACTAACTCAGTTCAATGAGTAGCTGGAGGTTGAAAAAGCAAGAAAGATTAGAAGAGGAAAACAGCTAAGACTGAAAACAAGAGAAGGGATGTGATCCATTCATTCTAAAATTTGAAGGACATGACGACCGGAAACCAAACAAATCATGTTTAGTAAATCATTTCTAAATGAAAAACATTTTCATCAACGTTTTTGTTATGCATCCTGCACATGTAATTATTTAACTAAGAAAGATTTAAAATGTTTTTGTGCATTTTAACTGAACTCCGATTTCCATCCAAATGTAGCTTGACAGTCACAAGTAAAATATTAATCTTCTCATATAGTAGTTTTTTAAGTTGTGGACCCCCTAAAAAAACTTCAAATGGAGTTGTGGACCTCTTTAGACATCTTAAAACATTGTAGATTCCTGTGGGTCTACAGACCACAGAATGAAAACCACTCTTCTAGTAAATAGGAAATGCATCGTTCACCCTTTTCCACCATAATAAAAGTACAAAAACATTTGGAATCTGAATAATGTAAATAAAGCTATGTAACTGCTTAAATAAATCTACATATGGTATATCCTTCCAGTGCATAAAGACATACCAAACTCAGTGTAAAGGCTGTACTTCGTTGCAATCCATCATGTTTTAGTGATTATCAATCAATGAGGATCAAACTCTCTTTAGTACAAATGCAAAATAAAATTCTAATTGAAGATCTAAATGAAGACACAATGGTGAATAATTATTTGTCTTGCAGTGATATCTAGGAGCCACAATCATGGACTGCAGGACCCACACAAACATAAAAAGCCAGTCCCTACCCTAAAGAACTTCCACCTAAGACAAGTGGAGAGGTAGAAGTCATGAGAGTTGGGAACGCTGAATTTGTGCTGAGCCCAATCACTACGAGCACGCTATTGTTATTTCAAAGCCAATGCTTAGCACTATGAGACATTTCTTCTCCAGTGGAAATATTTTAAAAAGTTAAGCATTTGCTCAAGGACACACTGAAAAAACCTTCATATATGCAAATAAGTAATGGCCCTGGGTAAAAGCTCCCCTAAATGGAAACTGCCATATGCAGAATTCACTACCAAGATGTCCTGTGTCTGATAAACAGACCAGCAGCAAAGACTGTCTACTGAAGCTTTTATCTTAAGCTCAAGCTGAAATCCCCAAATTCCATTTCACTATATAACATCAGATCGGGACTGTGTGTGTTTAACATTGTTCAGCAGTCCCATATGCTACATACTAGCATATATTCCATTACAGGGAGGAAAAAACATTTGAACATGAATCATCTGTGACTATGTTCTCATCGATCTGGCTTGAAAAGCACCAAAAACTATCAGTCAGCCCCCAAATAAGCCTCCCGAATTTTATTTGCCAGATTCACGGTGAAAGGATTACAGCTCACTTTTATTTAGAAGAAAGGAAAATGATTTAATCTAGGCAGTCAGCATAGTATTTGCCTCTCTCCAAGAGAGCCAGCATCACTACAGACTTTAGGTAATAAAAGAGGACATTATTCCAGGAGCAGATTTATAATGTCTGGCACTTATATAACACCTTTCACCCTCCCAGAGCCTTACATATTTGAACATATACACATGACATTCAAGGCTCACCTCCACAAACGTTGAAACACAGCCACTCTGGGGTGGAGCACGGCATCTGGCTAACTCTGCACAATACTTGGAGAAGTGGTGAAAAATACCCTATGTGTCTGAAACTGTAGGGGAATTTAGATAGGCAGAATGGAATTCCCTCAGCTGGAATTTGGCCAGGACTCTGCGGTCAATACTTCTGTTCTTACAAAAAGCGTTAGGAGATTTAAGCAGTTTTACATCTCTCTTTCCAAAGAGGGCACATCTGGCAGCACAGTGTTCCTCTCACACCATCAGTTTTGGTCAGACCAATTCAGAATAAAAAATGCCACCCACTAAAATCAACATCTCCTCCTCCTCCAAAGCATCCCTTGTTCTCCCATCCAACTCTACTGGGAAACATGAAGCGGGATGCATCCACAGTACAAGGGGTGCAGATCAAAGTTAATTTCAGTAGTCTCCACTACTCAAACCATCCAGCCTTAACAAAGTTGAGTTTTTTGGATGCCCTATATCCTCTACTCTCTTTAACTTTGGCTTGTTAAGCCTGGATGAACTATGTGGCCAGGTTTACTACTGCTATGCAGAAATGATAGACCTGAGATAAATACAGTAAATTATACAGGAGAATTCCCTAGACTACAAAGAGATTTTTGGATAAGGAGTAAAGCATGCATCCGCATGTTCTCACATAGCTATTGTTGCCACTAAAATTGAATGAAACCAGGTCCACTTTGACCTATTAAACAGAAGAGGTGGGGGGAAAAGTAACCCATCAACCTCACCTGTTCAACAGCATAAAGTGCTTAGGTTATAGCAGGCAGAGAAACTTGTTCTGTGAGCTCTGTATTAACCCCGGTATTTTCCTACCTCTACAAGTCAAATAACTAACCACTTCCTGGTACAGAGGGAGAATCCAAAAAGACCGCCCGGCTTCAAGACTAAGCACAGTAATATTGTAACACACGTCTCTGATTAAACAGGAAGAACTCTCCAGCTCAGAACTGCTCTGTCCCATCTTCAAAAAAAAAAACCACACCCAAAGCTCTGTCCGTAGGATCAAAAGTCAAAGCAATAATCATGGCCTCATCGTCCTGAAAGCAAAAGCTCTAATTCTCCTCACTCATGCTCTCTCATTCCAGCATGAGGAAGAGACTGAAGCATTTCACAGATGTTTAATCAGGACAACGAATGTAGTTCACACTTGAAGGGAATACTCTGCCTAAAACATAATGGTCTGAAATGAGACTTAGAACAAAGACTCACCATTTGTCTACACCAGCAGCTACTTCAGTACAACTTACATTGCTCAGGTGTGAGAGTAACGTACACCACTGAGTAACAATTACACCAACCTAGCTATTGGTGCTCATGACGCTATGTCAGGGAAGAGTGTCTCCTGCCTCTTGCAGAGATGGAGTAATTATGTCCACAGGAGAGCGCTCTCCCAGTATGTGAAAGTATCGTTCATCAAACGCTCTACAGCAGTGCAGCTCTGCCACGTTTACTGTAGAGTAGTTTTCAGAAAGCACCCTCCCAGTACCCTAAGTAACTACAACAGGGGCCTGGTCTGCACAAGAATTTTACATTAGTGTAGCTACCGCTGAGGGGTGTGAAAATCCCTGCCGCCTGAGAGACCTAACCCACGGGGTAGACCGCGCTAGGTAACAGAAGAACTCTTCTATCAGCCTAAGTATCACATCTCGGGAAGGTGGATTATCTACACCAATGGGAGAGCCCCTCCGCTCAGCACCGCTAACGTCCACACTGAAGCACTACAAATCTGCTGCTACAATATTGTAAGTGTAGACAAGCCCAAAGACAAACTTTGATCTACAAAAGGACACACTGGGAACTTGTCAGAAGCTTGAGGGCCACACCCAGTTTAGAAGGGCCAACTGAATGTACTCTCGTTTTTAATAAGGAATTGCAGCATGCAGTACAACATTTTGCTTGCGTCTGGCGAAGTGGGATTTTCTCCCACGAAAGCTCATGCGATAAATAAATCTGTTAGTCTTTAAAAGTGCCACAGGACTCTGTTGTCAATCAGATATTGACACTTTTTACCCAGTAAATTAAAACAATTCTCCAGGAATAATTTGCCCATGATAAAAAGATTTGTAGTGATTGCACACTTCAGTACCTTGCATAAAAGCCTAATTAGCAAACAGGCATATGGGACATTTTAAACAATTCTTATTACCTAGCACTGAGCCAAAAGCAACAGTTCATTCTGTTTTAATCAATGAGCTTTAAATAAGTACATCATGGGGCAAAATCAGATCTTTTCTTGCTTGTTTTTTATACTTCTTTAAAAACATGCCCATAAAAAAGGCGAAGTAGGGCATCTGAAAGTTGATTACATAAAAACCCTACTTCCAGAGTATATTATGTAAAACGTTCACTTTTACTCAATTACTAAAATTTTTATTGAAAAGTTTTGAACCTTTTGAATTATGAGTTTATAAAGTACACTAGAGCTCTACCTTAGAAGGATATCACCTGATCAAATTTTCCCCAAATTTAGTTTCTAGAAAATTAAAATAAATGGAAATAGGTTTTCAAAACAAATCATCCCCATCCAAAACACTGGGATATTCTTTTAAGAGGCAGGGAACGCAGATATAAAGGGGAACTCTGAAATAAATCGGAAATTGACATACTGATTAGTCTATTTTCATGGGCCAAGTCACCAGAAATGTCAGAATAAGCCAACGCCCTACTGTGAGCTAACACAAACTCACAAGCCAATATATCTAAGGGCACTAAACAACCACATGGATTCGGTCCTCTCCTTAGGAGACGAGTTATTTTTCTCTAAATAAGGGAGTCCATCATATATGCCTATATATTCATGGGGGGGGGGGGGGGAGCTCAAACCTCAGGCCATCTGTCTGAGAGCCACACATAAACAAGGGTCTTTCCCCTGAGCCAGGGATTCCTGGAGGAGCCTCCCTGTTCCCTGCTGAGCTCACAGCCAAATGTGCTGTTTGCTGGCCTTACCTCACCAGCTGGAAGGCAACCGATTAGTCACAAAACGGTTTCAAGCCCTGCTCCCTTAAAGCAGCTATTCCCAACCAGGGTTACACAGAGGTCGTCCAGGGGAATACATCAGCTCATATAGATATTTGCCGAGATTCACAGCAGGCTACATAAAGAGCTCTGGTACAAACAGACAATGATTTGTTTATATTAATGTAAATGCTGTACACTGAAATGTAAATACAATATTTATATTCCAACTGATTTATTTTACAATCCTGGTAAAAATGAGGAAGTAAGCAATTTTTCAGTAATCACACCACTGTGACACTTTTGTATTTTTATGCCCGATTTTGTAAGCAACTAGTTTCAAGTGAAGCGAATCTTGGGGTATGCAAGACAAATCAGACTCCTGAAAGGGGTACAATGGTCTGGAAAGATTGAGAGCCACTGTCTTAAACAATCTTCAAGCTACTGACACGGAATGAAAAGTAAATTAGATTATTTAACAAGTTCTCTTTTTTCAAGACCAGAAGACGCTTATTTATAGCATTGGTAAGGAAAAATCTCCTTCTTTTTAAAAGATGTTATTTACTTGGTAGTGTCCTTTGAACTCACAACAGCATGAAGATGTAATGAACAGGAATCAGGAATTCTGGCTACATGGACAGTCAAGTGAGAACAGTTTTGTGCACTAAGGCCCTGATGCTGAGAGAGAGGCGAGTTTCCCTCAGGACTGAGTCCCACAGGAAATTATATATTTGATTTGTGTAACAATTCATTACTGGTTAAACAAGGCACAAATATGAAGGAAACAATAAGGCAAATCTGAACAGTCTACTGAAGCTCCCCGCAATGTTCCTTGTAGATACCATACAAAGCACTGTGAAGAACCAGAAACCAGTAACTGATTTTAATTCAAAAAGGAAAAAAGAACTCTATAAAAGTGCCACAGGACTCTGTTTGTTTCTCTGCAATAGACTAACACGGCTCCCCCTTTGGGACTTTCTGTATTAAGTTATACTACTCTGAAAACTCAGTATTAACTGGCTCCCGCAGAAAAGAAAAAGTTGGAGAGAAAAACAAGAGGGAGGAAGAAGGATGGTTTACTTGTTTGTATGTAAAAGTGGGTTCTGCCCCAGCTCCTCACTGACTTCTGGAGGTTGTCACTGAATCTTGCTATACCTCAGTTTCCTTATCTATAAATCTGGGCTCATACTGGTCCTACCTGTCAGGGCTGTTGAGAGCCTTAAATGCCACTGGTGAAGCCACTATGTACATGCTGAGATTCCTATCAAAAGAATGGTTACCCCAAGCTTGCCATAAGCAAAATGGAGCTGTCCACTGACAAATGCAAAAAAGTGCACTTCATTTCGCTCATAATACATTTAAAGAAAGAACGGCAACCTTTCCAAAATTTTCCAAACTAAATAGGATTAGAACCTGTATATGCCACATGAAAATCTCCCTTGTTTTAAAGGCAATTCCATGTAAACAACTGTAATACAAGGACCGACATTCAATTATTTCTCTGTATTGCTCCAGACAGCAAAGAGCTGGTACCTGCCACAAAGCACACTGTTCCCTCCTCTCTATTCCTTCCCTTCAACCTCAAACTCACCAACAGTTATGCTAGTTTAGAGTCAACAGCAGCTACATTAAAGCTTTCTGGACTTTGCCAGGTCATGCTTCCTTCTCTGAAGCAGGGAAGATTTAAGATTTCACTTAATGAAGGATACTTAATTTTTACTCTGTTAAAAGACAACTACTATGAGAATGAAGCATCCGCTTTCACCTGAATTTCATTAGATCAATATTTATAATGGTAAAGTTATTCGAATGATCGTTTAGCAACAACATGTGGAAATACTTGATAGAAAGTAAAACCTTAACAATTTGAACTTCATTTATCCCAAACCTGGTCATGACCTCTCTTTTCTGGCAAGTGTAACTCAGTTAATTGTTCCACCCACTGCTGCGCCTGCTCTTCCACATTTTCCACCTCAGGCATCTTCTCTTCCCCTTGAAATAACCCTGTTTGTGTAGTTCTTAAGCAAGACATAAGCGTTCAGGACAACTCACCATACAAAGATCTACATGCTGAAGTCCTGCAAACGCTACAGAAGGCTTCAAGCGTCTGACGAAGTGGGATTTTCTCCCATGAAGGCTCATGCGATAAATAAATTTGTTAGTCTCTAAAAGTGCCACCAAATTCCTTGTTTGTCAAGGCTAGTTGATATCTATGGGCGCTGAGCAGAGTTCTTTCAACAAGAAGGTAGGTCCGTAAGTATGTATGCCTACATACAAGCATATAAGCAAGGTATCCAGCCAGGAAGTTGGAAGGCTACCCATAGGTTAGGAGTCCATGAGTGCACAACTCAAAGGGTGTTAAGTCAGTTACCCCAACTACCCTATATTTTCAGGTACCCCTGAACACCGGATAACCAAGGTTCTGCTCTGTTTTCTGATACTAAAATTAGTGTGATGGTAGTGATCAGCAAGAGATATGGACTTTTGACCAAATTTTGTAACAAACTGTAAGCGCTGTAGCTTATGTTTCGATCTGTGAATACCGGAAGATGCTTTGTTTTATTAAGTAAAATACAAACAAGAGTTCTCAATTCAGATGTTGCTCAGCACCAGAAATCTGTGATATCTGAAAAGCTACAGAGGTGCTGCTACCTATTATCAACACATATCTCTGAAGTACAGAACCAACTGAGGATATACAACAATAATTTTCTGAAATGTACAAGACTGTGTACTACATAACTTTGCCATTTCTCTGCCTCAGTGCCTCTCATCTGTTCAAATCTCAGCTGAAAACACCTGTCTACCTGGGTTTACAATACAATTCCTCTCCTCTATTACTGTTTAACCCCAACAATACTACTTAATGCCACAGCACATTGGAGAAAGCACTTCTGCAAAATACACTAAGTACCATGGATTTGCTAGTTGGAAGAAAAAACTGTTTCTTCTTTAAAAGTTCTTTTTCCTCGTAACACCTTTGTTTAATAACAATTGTACTTTCTAAATATTGCTGTACACTATGAAAAGGCTAACAAAAAAGCTAAATAAAAAGAAAAGTGAATACCTTTTCTTTGTGAACTACCATTCTGAAGTGGGGGGGGGGATGAATTCCTAGAGCATCATTCTTTTATGATCTCAAGCCATTTACAAACAGCAAAGAATTAAATCATGTGTACACTATGACTTATGTCAACAAAACTTACCTCCCGTCAGGGGTGTAGGAAAAAACACCCTTCTGAGTAACAAACTCTGCCAGCATAAATGGCCGTGTGCACAGCTGTATGTCTGCGGGAGCTGCTCATGGCCATGCAAGATCTCACAGCAGCTCAGCTGCATCAGTACAGCTGTGCTCCTATAAGCTTGGTAGTCTAAGCATGGTCAGCGTTCACAACCCCTGAGAGGCAGATTTTAGTCTCATATCACAGATGGGAAAACGGAGATAGAAGCGACTTCCTTAAAGTCACAGAGCAGTCTGGACAGCTCACGGCCTGGAGCCAGATCGCCCACCCCATCACTCTCCCAGGACACGATTCTCTGGGTCTAAATGGGGCCCCTGTGCTCCTCACCTTGGAGTTTAATAGCAGCTAGCCCACCTCCCTTGTGTATTACCTTTCCTCACAGCCTGCCAGGGAGGACCTGAGAGCCAGGAGGGAGCAGGCACAGCCGGACCCGGTGAAACAGACAAGGAGGCCTGGGGCACTTTTACAAGCGGACCGATGGATTTAGCCCAGGAGTGAGACAATCCCATTTGGCAGAGGCTTTGCAGAGGGGGCTCAGGGCGGGAGGAAGACGAGTGCAGGGAGGGGGCTCAGCAAACCGGAGCAGCTGCTCGGGGAAGAGGAAGGAAAGTTGCCGGCAGTAACGGGGAGGGATTTGGCCCCCGAGAGCTCAGGCGATGACCAGAGGGGCCGGGCTCTACAGCCCCGGGCTCCCGGCTCGTTCGGCGGGACAGGGCTCCCCTCCGGAGCCGCGGCGGCTCCCGCTCCCCGCGAACGGAACCGAACCGGGCCGGGAAGCCGAGAGCAGCCGCCGCCGGGACCGCCCGCTGGAGCCGGGTTCAGCCCCCCCGCCCCGGCCGCGGCCTGCATGCCCGGGGCGGCGCCCCCCGCTCACCTGCGCCGTGTCCGCCCGCTTAGTTCCGGCCCCGCAGCTGCCAGGCTCGAGCCGAGGGACGTGCACCGCCTGCCTCCCAGGCGCGGCCAATCGCTCGGCCCATCGGCGCTCAGCTCTCGAGTCTAGGCGGGCCGGCCGCGGCAGATCGGCGCTCGGCTGCGCAGGCTGCCCGCTCACACCAAGAGGGCCAATGGGGGCGTGGAACCGTGGCTGGCGTTGGGCTGAGCGGGTGCTCACGTGGACGAGGGAGAGGAAGATTGGCGCGCGACCAAACGGCCGTAGTCTCTTGTGATTGGCTGGACCGCTCAACCAGGAAGGGTTTGGGCGGGGTTAGATCGGAAGTCGATTCAGAACGCGGTCTCTCGAGCGATGTTTCGGCGCTTGATGAATCAACCTGATCGCTGAGAGCAGCTCGGGGCTAGGAGGGCTCAGGGCTCGATTAGAAGCCCTGGGGTGCAAAGGGAGCTGATTAACCCTTTGTGGGGGTGGGCAGAGCTCAGGTGGGAGCCTGCGGGTGACACCCCAGCACGCTCCTTTCACAAGTGTCTCGTGCGCGGGCCGGGCACGAGCGTTGCACACAACATGGGTGTGTAACGGTCACTGAACTCCTCGCACGAGTCATGTATTCAGATTAACTCATGATCAATAGACATAGCAGGCTTCAGAGTTCCCTTAATAGCTTTATTCAGCATGTCTGGCGAGGACTGCCGCAGACAAGGCATTACCTGAGCACTTTCCAACCCTCCCATTTATCACTATGGAAACCCTCAATGCCCCCAGCAACCTGAGGCACCACAAGCAGCTTTCCTGGGAGAAAATCCCACATCCTCATAAATCTGTTAGTCTGTAAAAGTGCCACAGGCTCTGTTGTTTCTCTGCAGTAGATTAACATGAAGGCCTCGGGGCAGCCCTGAACGCACTGACAGCCAGTACAACAGGGAAACGTCAGCACTGTCAGGAAATCCGAATCAACTCAAACCTCAGTAAAACTGGGCGGAAATCAAACAGATTGCATGTGGACAGTGTCGTGTTCAGAATCCCTTCTTGTATCACACAGCTACGCTGAGCGTGACTTTATCATTTCTGTTATTTCACATGACCAATGCACCCACTGGTCAATTAACAGCAGCTGAAAGAAGTGCACAATTCCAAATTCCTGTGTACAGAACATTGCAAGGGAGGATACACTTCTGTGACACTGTTATACTGTTTATAGTATTTTTAGTGATGTCAATAAAAAAAATCAATGTCAGTTCTTCATGTCAGGACAAACGAAAATGCAAGGTTGTCAACCCTGCGTAAATCCACCCTGCATTGCAGCTTGACACTGGGCCTGTGTCTACACCAGGACTGCTCTCAGTCCGAGCCATTTGTTGCAGGGGCCCTAGGGGTTTAGGGTGGAGGTTTTCAAACCAGGGGTCAGGACCCAATATTGGGTCACAGGCCCTCAGGCAGTGGGTCGCGGCGCCCCCTGCTGCCTCCACCAAAAAACTGAAGTGCTTTGCAGAAAGAAGTAATTTTTGGTGAACTGCTGGTGACACTGCTGAGAATTTTTCTTAAAATTCACTTTAAGTGACGAGGCCAATTAGGACTTTCACTGCCGAGTTGTTACTTGCTGACACCACTATTTTAAAATAGGTTTTGGCAATCTATATTGAACTCGCAACGCTGAAACTAAAACTACATTGCACTAAGTCACTTTAGGCATTATTTAAAGCAGTTTAAGTGCACCTACATTAGGAGTTTGCCCCACATAGCTAGGTCAATTTTAGTTACACTAGTGAATGCTTTTTAATATAGACAAGATTTAACTTAAATATACATGAAAAAGTGGAAATAGGTCAGGTGAGGGAGGAGAGATTATTGATGATATAACAAAGAGCAGAGAAACTGCTCAAAGAGGTGTGTTTGAAGGTGGAGCTCACAGGATGGAGACAGACAGTCTTCCAAATATAGAAAAGGGTGTGAGCGAAGGTGCACAGCCAAGAGTGGTAAAGGGACAAAAGAAACAATAGAAGTGATAGGATTATGATGAGTAGGAGCATGGCCAAGTTTGGAAGTGGGAGTAAAATGATGTAGGAGAGTCACAATGTCCTTTCTATTCCTCAGTTACAGAATTTTTTCATAGGTATCTCAGTAGAGTCTGTAAACAGATAGCCCTTCATTCTTCCTGGCTGTAAAAGTCCACAATTCCTCCAAACAATCTGCCACATTTCTAGCCATAACTCAGGCTTCTTTCCCAGACAAGAACTGATAACTACAGCAGTTTCTACTTTTACTTTCCCTCAGTACAAAAATTCCATGCATCCATTATCTCACTCACAACTAAGATGCTATGGTTTTTATAGGCTGTGTCTTCTCCCTTGCTCTCAGTCTATCATTACCTGGTCTTTTGGGACCAGAAGTCCCAGGATGCCTACCTTAAAGGCCAGCAGCAGACTATAACAGTACACCTGGCCCTTGAGATCAATTATGCTGTTAATTTTCTGTTTATAATCATTTTATTCCCATGGAAAATGTATAGAATCCATCTCTCTTTATAATCTCAGCTTCAACCTTGATAGACTGTTTTGTTTTTTCAGTATCAACGTGTTGATTTCTTTCACGTGGCTACTCTGACTGAAAATAGCTGATGCTGACAAGACACGACAAAGAAATCTTTCATCCAGTGCAGGGGTGTGCATAAACAAAGTAAGTGATGAAGAGAGAAAAGATCGTTGATGGACACTTGGGCCTTGTCATGTACAGTAGTTTGAATGAGAGGCATAAACTCTGAAGGCTCTTTGGGGCGTAGACAGTCAAGCTGCTGCATCTGCAAGGGAAACATGGCATTCCTTAAAGCTAACCCTCCTCCCTTGGGTTCCTACCTAATGCCTGAGAGAGGACAGCATGGGGTGTCTGCACAAGGCGCATGCTAAGCATGAGCAGTTTGGCATAGAGGGAGCACTACAGTAAGTGAGAGCTGAGTTTTGACCACAGAATGATCTAAAAATGTTTGCCTCGGCAATTACAGTGTACACTTCACTCAAAGGAATGTGTGTGACGTTATATCGGTAAACAGAGCCAAACTTTCTAAGATGCGTAAAAAGACAACTTCCTTCACCAGAAGAACTAATCTACCTAAGACAAAGGGCAATTGTTGAGGCAGTGTCTCACAGGGTGACTGACCCTTTAAGGGAGGCCTGCTTTCTCCTCCCACGTGTCTAGTTTACTTTTCAGTCTAGGAGTCAAGTGATTGGGGCATATGATTAAAAACTAGGCTTGCTGGGGGATGTAAGGGCATCGAGTGGTTAGCTTAAGGATATGCTTAAAGAAGTTGATTGTATGAATAGCCCCTTAGAGGTGGTCTGTGGAGTGTAAATTTGTAGGGGATGTATGAGTGGTGTAGGATGTGCCTACCAACCAACCAGCCAATATAAAAGTCTCAGCAGGGGCTGGGTTATGAATCCTATACCTAGAGTTGTCTCCTAGCAGGAAGCTAGATGGAAAGTGTCTTGTTTAGAAGTTTGTTAAAACAAAAGGGGAAGATTATTGTGAAGCTGTGATTAATTAGAGAAGGGAAACTGGGGTAGTGAATATACCCAGAACAGACTGAGTAAACTACATCTTACACATACAAAGTCACAAAGATGTTGAAGAGGGAGGATGAATTGGAGGGAGGTAGTATGATGTCTGACTCCTGGGAAGTATGAAGGTGTTTCAAGCATGAGGACAAAGGTATAATTCTATGATGACTCTATAGTAGTAATACTGCTAAGGGGGTTTTTCCACTTAAGATTCACAAAGTACTATCATATATGACAGGCATACATCAACATTGAAATATGGCCACTTCTTGATTGGAATGCAGCAGCCACACAGTGCACAGAATGCTGTGAAACACTAAGGCTATGTCTATACTTGAAAAGTTAGGTCGACTTTATGAAGTTGACTTAATAAGGTCGACTTTAAGTCGACTTAAAGTCGGCCGTATTAAGTCGACTTCATAAAGTCGACCTAACTTTTTAAGTATAGATGTTTCCCTTTTTAGCTTTATTAAGTCGACTTAACGTTGTAAGTTGACTTAAAAAGGTCCAACTAGGCATTACTCCACATCTCCACTGGCTTAAATCGACTTAATAAAGTCGACTTAAGTGCTAGTTCGAATTAAAACAAGGTGTTATTAATTCAAACAAACTTTTCCTTAATTCGACTTAAGGAGCAGCTTAAGTCGAATTAAGGAAAGCCCAGTGCAGACGCAAAGTAAATTAAGTCGACTTCAGCCTCCTTAAATTGACTTAATTTCTAAGTGCAGACGCACCCTAAGAGAGGGAAGCTTTAGCCAAGTCACAAAATGGCATGGGTTCTTCCAAATCCACAGAGAACTGAGAAGATCTGTTTTTAAGGTCTTGTATAAAAGAACCAGACATGGTAATCTGCACTCTATTTAATTTCTCTATCTATCCCAAAAGAACCAAAGGCTGAGTCATTGTTGCTAAATGTTATGAGCTGAGTGCAGGACCTTGCTAGTTTGGCTAATAATATTTCTTTACATTCTTTCATAAGAGTGGGTGCTGGAAGGCTACATTTGTTAATGTTCGCAGGGAGAAATCTTTGGCTTGAAAGGCACAGAAGAAGGGGTAAAGTATTACATGTATTAAAATTATAATACTCATTCTGTTCATAATGGATAGAACCTGATGACTGTGACAGCTTGTCAGAGTCCTGGTTTACTAGTTTTGGCTCATCCAGCAGGCTTTTATGTGCCATCCTTCCTTTCATTTTAGTTTCCCTTCTCCTGGTTGCAGGTTTACAGTAGTTGCATCACTGATATCTAGGTGACTTTGGGGTAACGTATTCTTGCAAATGTTATAGTAAGTGTTCAGCTGCAGCTTTGCTAGATGCTATACAAGTCAAACAATACATTTTAGGTGTTTTGTTTTCACATAAAAGGAGTAAACCAGATTAAATTCATTTTTATTTTTTGTCTTTCTCATGCTGATTGGGGATCAGAGGATCACATATGATCTTTAATCCTGCAATTAGCTCTTGGTAGGCCAAAGTGCCTGCCTGTGTGCATAGCTGGAATGGTGGGAAAAATGCTTGGTATATTTAGAAATTAGAAGGCTCTGATATGCTCAAGTTGCTAATAGTTTATAATGGATTAAATCCATGCCTGCCTGCATATATAGAAGCTATCATTCATAGATGTGATGTGGTTTCCTCAGTTAATGGATGTGACATCCAAACACACCATTAACAGTTTACCACCAGTGGAGGAGGGCAAGGGTGTGACTAACTGAAAAGGAGGAAAGAATGGGAGAGATGTCCTTTCACTTCAGCCCTCACTCCTCTAACACCTTGCTCACTACTTGTGTTTGAATAGCTGACAATGAGCAGAAGCAGATAATCCAAATCATTGTGGTTTGGGACATGGATGTTATAATAAACATCCACTAGGCTGAATGAGGTAATCACAGTCATTTTCCATTGGGTTGGAGGGGAGATGAACCTAAGCCTCCAGCTTTGAGAAGCTCTGCACAGATGTGGGCAGGAGCACTGCAGCCAGCTGACATGGGAAGTGGCTGAAGTTTGTAACCTGTGTTTTAGATGCTAGAACAAAAACCATTGATAGGAAGTACAAGGCCAGAGAATCCTTGACAGCTCTTCCGCGCCCTCTGGTGCCTCCGAGCCATAAGACTTTACTTTTAAGTGGAAGATGCTCTCCCTAAAGAGCCCAAAGCACTTCAAGAATTAGGGCTTCCCACCAGATAAAAGCTGCTCCTATTTACATAAAGTGATTTTTAAAATCATGTTAAAACAGTGCAATTCCCCTCCCCATGAAGGCACAATGAACTCTACAAAGAGATCTACCTTTAGTAGGTCCGTTACCAAATTAAGCTAAGTTTATATGATAGCTGTACAGCTACGGACCCACTGAATGGGGCTGCCCCTGAACTGCAAGCCACACATGGTCTGTTCTCCGTCTGAACTCCAGGCAGAAGACAGGACCTTCCCCACCGCTTTCCTCTTCTCCACTCTCCTGCTGCGGTCTCCCGTTTGTCCCAGGCCACCTTGATCGCTTCGCTTGATCTGCTTCGGTTGTGCACGTGGCGCTTGGGAGGCCTCATTGCCCCGGGGGCTACAATTTGCAGCGCACCTGTGCGGCTCCTTCCTCGGCTCTTTCTTTCCTTTTCCTTCCCGTGCGACGAGCCACCTTCACTGTAGCGTCTGCCCCTGACTCTGTGCCAGCCCCGCTAGAGACCGGGCCCCGGGACTGCCCCCCTGCACTGCTAGAGACCG
>ML685811.1:1228111-1244115 GCA_007922175.1 Pelusios castaneus
GACGGCCCCCCTGCACTGCTAGAGACCGGGCCCCGGGACGGCCCCCCCTGCACTGCTAGAGACCGGGCCCGAGGGAGCTGTCGCTAGGCCAGCGAGGAACCGGCCTGGGCGGGGCGCTGCCGGGGGGCTGGGGCTGCGGGGCTCCGCTTTCATTGCGGGGCCGGGGGCGGGGCCCGGCCGTGTAAGGCCCGAACGAGGCCGGGCAGGCGCAGGGGCCACGATCCCGTCAGGACCCAGCGGGCCGGGCGCCGCGCCCAGGCTCCGCCCCCCACTCGAGCCCCGCGCTGCCATTCGAATGATATCCCGCGCGCGCGACCTCGCCCCGCTCCTCCCCTACCAGGGGCGGGGCCGAGAGCTCCGACTCCGCCCCTTCCCCCGGATATAGGCGTCCCGCGCATTCGCCTGCTCGCGGCCTCGCCTGTCCCGGGTGCGTTCAGGCGGCGCGGAGGCAGCCTGTGGCCGCGAGACCCGGACCCGGAAGTGGGGCGCGAGGCTCAGGCCCCCTGTCGCTCAGCTGGAGTCCGGTCCGGCTGCGGGGCTCGGAGATCGGAGACCGGCCGCAGCGGGGCCGCCGCTATGAGCGCCGCCGGGTTGGTGTCTCCCGCGCCCCTGCCCCCGGCCCCGGTGGGGGTGCCGCCGGCCGCGCTGCCCCCCGGCCCCGACTACTTCGAGGAGGAGGAGCTGGAGAGCGCCGAGGAGGAGGACGGCGAGCGCAGCGGCCGCGCGCGGGACTCGGACGAGGGTCAGTGAGTGACCCGGCCCCGCCTCACAGCGAGCGGAGCGGAGCGGGGGAGGGGCTCACACTCGGGTACCTCCATGGATTGGGAGGGAGGCTGCTCAGCAGGTGTCTAGGGCAGGTGGAGTCACTGGAGCGGGGGGGCACTGAGCCCATTTTACAGCTGGGATGAGGGGAGGCCTGGGATCAAAGGCTGTGTGATGTGTTGGAGAGAAGCTGGGGGTTTAAGGGGCCCAATGTGTGGGGAGTTTGATGGAGAAAAGGATCCAAGGGACAGTAGTGTGAGAGGCATCTAAGACGCTTATAGGGGCGATGGGGTGGGAACAGGGTTGTAAAAGAGAACTGGAGGAGGGGACTGCAGTGTGATCAGGAAAGGTACTGGGACAGGGGAGGTGTTCAATGGGGCCTACTAGGGATGGGGGAGAGGGATCCTGAAAGGACAAAATAAGGACATGGCAGTGGGGATGGGATGGGGGCAGTGGTATGAAAGTAACAGGAAGGAGTAGTTCTGTGAGTGTTGAAAAGAAAGGGAAAGGGATGGGATTTACAGATGGGTAAAGTGAGAGTATAACGTAAGATAATGGGTCATAGAAAGTGAGGGGGGTGACTCTGAGGGGAAGGAGAGGGAGGAAGAAATGAGCCATACAGAATGTTGAGGGGCTGTCATGGGGACAATGGGGAGGAGGTAACCCTTCTCACTCACGCATCTACTTTGTGTTCTCTTTCCTTCATATTTCACTTTGTCTTGTTGTGGGAAACCATGAAAGCATTAATGTGTTTTTTTTTCTGATGTTCCAGACTAGTAGCTTGGGATAGGGAAGAGAGGATGTTTTTAAGGACTCCTCATTTTCTTTGAATAGTCCAACCCTTTTGATATTTAAAGTCTCCATAAATCATTTTAAACACAGCCAGTATGGCTAAAATGCCTTATGGTGTAAAGTTTCAAGTAAAATACCAAAGCGTCATCGGTTTGTCTTAGGCGCTATGCCTTCTAGCATGGTCTGCTGTAGCTAGGTTTCTGCCTGATACCTTATTTTTTATATGGAGTTTTATCTTAACACAAAGGAATCTGACGTGTGTGATGGTATTTTAAGGAAGAAATCTGAGAAGGACAGGTGGACTTAGGGACAGATGTTCCCAGTCCACACAATAGCTAATACATGGTAGTGCAAGCTTTCCTATTCCACACTTCCAATGTGTCCACTCCCTTACTTGATGGGATGAGCTTTAGGGGTGAGAAGATAATTGACTGTGCCCATTCCATCTTTGAAGAAAATTTGAAGCGCTACAGAGAATTTGTAGTTGAGAATTAACCTGTTTGATCAGTTCCTTGCAAAGCTTTAGTAGCAGTCTCTGCTCTGCTCTGCTGTACTGAATGTAGATGCTGAAGTACACGTGTGAAGATTAGGTCAAACATTGTCTTTTCAGTGGGCATCTTGTTTCCATTGCAAACCACAGTAGAACCTGGTGTATTTATCCCTCTGCTTTGGAGTGCTGCATGTCAAGATAGCGGTGTACTCTTACAGGTGGGTGGGAGTTAAGGATTGAAGCAGCACCTCAGGGTTGAAGCTGTAAAACAGGGGTGTTGGACTCGTTTACTATGGTGGGCCAGATTTGACTTAAGTGTACTTCAAGGGGGCCATACATTCCATAAAATGAAATAGCAGAGTACTGTCATGGAGCGCTGTGTATGTGAGACTGCGCTCCACAATACCACTCTGTGTCTGTCTGTCTCTCTCTCTCTCTTAGGGAGAGAGTATTGTCTCACGGAGCACAGTCTTGCATACCCAGTACTCTGCGATATCGTGAAACCTGACACTCATCCAGCACTCTTCGAATGCAAGACCTCTCTCTCAGGGACAGAATGTGGTCCCCCAGAGTGCAGTCACGGGCTGGATGGAAGAGGTTCGTGGGCTGCATCTGGACTGTGGGCCACATATTTGACACCCTTGCCATAAGGAGAAAGCATCCAAATTACTGCTGGTGTTCTGCCTGGCTCAAATTAATGATGTCATGTGTTTGCATTTAAAAGTGCTAAAATAATCTGATTTCATCCAATAAATGAAGGAGGTGGGAGTAAATCACAGGGGTATCCTGTGTCAAACTGTCAAATTGATTGTTTTTTTTTTTTTTTTTTTAAATATGCTACCAAGGTTTCTTTTAAATATTTGAACACCCAGCTTGGAAGCTTATGTGGGCAGGAAGCATGTATAGTGTTTTGAATCATCTCCAAAATTGGAAATGTCAAAATCCACCCTTTCCTTGGCTGCGCTAAATTCATTTGGAATAATTGCACATGGGACAAAATCACTCATTTCTTTAAAAATAATTTTATTTGCTTGGTATTGTCCAATCTCTCTTCCCCTTGTTCAGATACTGAGGATGCTAGTGAAACTGACTTGGCAAAGCATGATGAAGAGGACTATGTAGAAATGAAAGAACAGTAAGTAACGTCCCCCTTCCTCCTCAACCAAAAAGCGTTCTGGCGTCTGAGGGGCTGGGCTACACTACCAAATTAAGTTGGCTTAAATACATCACTCCGGGCTGTGGCAAAATTGCATGCCCTGCATGATGGTGTTAAGCCACCGTGACCTCCAGTGTAGATGCTGCTAGGTCAATGGAAAAATTCTTGTTTTGACTTAGCTACTGCCTCTTGGAGAGGTGGATTTACTACTGTGATGGAAGAATCCCTTCTGTTGCTGTAGGAAGTTTCTGCACTACAATGGTGCAGCTGCACCTGTGCCCTCGAACATTTTTAGTGTAGACATACCCTGAGTTTTTTACCCCTTTGAGGTAGGAGCTGACTTGCTCCTCGCCTGGATGGTTAACTATATTAGACTCATGAGGGTTTTCTCTCTCCCCTACTTCACTTGTTCAGGAACCTACTCACTCACTGGCTGCTACTATCCTTATGGGCAAAAAGAAGGTGCTGTGATTTTCCTGGAGACATTTGACTCTGGTCCAGATATTGTCCAGAAGGGCATACTTGGTACCTTTCAAACAGACACCCACTTCGTTCTCTTGCATAATACAGTACCAGCAATGCTAGCTTGCTAAGACAGACTTTTTGGACTCTGAGAGCCTAGTAAAACAGGTTTTCTTGCTATGTAAAACATTTGTAGCATTCTGTAGTCTCTTGCGTGTTGACAGACATTTTATGCATGGCAGGAAGGATGAACTTAGGTTTTCAAGGCAGGAGATCAAAGTTCTGTTTGTGGTTTTGCCACAGTTCTACTCTTAACTTCCTTTGCTTGGGTATTGGTGGTGCTTAACTTGTAATGAAAGCGGTGTTGTGGCTCAAGCAATTAGTTGCTGAGACTCGAGCAATTTTTTACTTAACTGACATGACAAGGCCACAAATTAAGCATTGGTATTGGGGTAGGCTTATTCTAACTCCAAGACTTACAAGGCCAGGAAGTTGCTGCTTTCTACCCATGGGGCACTGAGGCACAAAAGATTGAGACTTGTTGAAGGTTAATAAGGCAAAAACGATTCTGTGGTACTGTTCTTAATATCAGGGAATCACAACATCTTGCTGCAGTTATTTCTGAGGTTCCCAGCATAACTTTTCTGGTGTATTGTATAATTAAATGTTTTTTAAAATGTTTTTCAGGAGGGTCTCTTTACTTGGTGAGAAAATTTAAATTGATTTATTCATGTAAGCAGGTGGTGAAATAAAGAGTGTGGCTGGTCCTTTTTATGTGATGTTGCCCTCTCTTTGCAGGATGTATCAGGACAAACTGGCATCTCTTAAGAGGCAGTTACACCAATTGCAGGAAGGTAGGGTTTAAAATGAATAGCTTTTTTTGACAAAATTTTCAGTTTCCAAAAAGTATCTAAGTGGATGTGAGAAACGACCGTAGCAATGTCCTGGAAGGGTTGCCCATAGAAGATGGAAACACTATCTCTTTCTGTATGTAGTAGAATGAGGGCTTCAAATGATGTTTTACATTTTTGTGAGGAAGGCACTTTCTTCAGTATTTTCATGCGAGATGGTTTTCCATTAACTGAGGGATAGGAAACGTGAGGGCTTATGTTGTGGTAGGGTTTTACGTGATCTGTACCTCATAGCCCTCTTGAAAAATGCCCCTGGAGACAGAGACCACTAGGAAAAGTTGCTGTTAGAGCTAATGGGTTTTCTCATGCATGTTCATTTCACTGTTTTAATCCAGACTTGCTATTTATTTCCTTTTTTGTATGTGATGTGCCTTTTGCAACTTCCTGCCTCTTCAAGGTGGTATATCCAGCCTTCCCTTGGGAGACTGCATGGCATCTCTCAAACCGTTATTCTCTAGTAACACAACATATTTTGACATCTCCTGCCATACACACACAATGCATGGCGCTGCCACATAAACATTCCAGCTGCTTTTTGGGAAGCAGGATAGCAATCTTCTATTTAGACTTTCCCAATAAATGTATGCTCTACCTGAAGTGGAACATTTACCTAGGAAGTCTGGACTTTTTAAGATTGCCATTAGGAACATTGTTTTCTAATATTCAATCTGCAATTTATTTCAAACAGGTACTTTGCAAGAATACCAAAAGAGAATGAAAAAACTGGATCAGCAATACAAAGAACGGATACGGAATGCAGGTGGGTTGGATTTTTGTTTTTAAAAAAAGTAATACAGGCAAAGAACCTCCAGCTAATTCTGATCTGTGAGGCATCTACATAACATCTGAGGAACATGACATGGAGTCACGACTACGGGAACAGGGGCTGGCAGGAGTCAAAGATTCTCCAGTCTCTCTCTCTCTTTCTGTTGATGCTAAATGGCTGCTTTGGTGCGGATGTATAAAGCACAACAGAACCCATCGTGCTCTTCTGCAGCTGTATTGGCAACCTATCATGCTTTTATCAGTAAACAGTAGTCTTGACTAGGCACGTGTAGAATGTTAACACTTCTTCAAGTAATAAGGTGATATGGTCTAACTAGGACCTCACATAA
Organism: Pelusios castaneus; assembly: GCA_007922175.1. Classification (NCBI taxonomy): domain Eukaryota; kingdom Metazoa; phylum Chordata; order Testudines; family Pelomedusidae; genus Pelusios; species Pelusios castaneus. The sequence goes on from ML685811.1 coordinate 1,233,800, forward strand.
ATCTTAGTGCTGAACTTCTTAACTGTTCTTCCCATGCACTTTCCTTCAAATCCCTGTTGTACTGATTCCTTCTAACAAGAGGAGCCTGCAGTGTGGGCTAGGCAGCTTCCTGAATTGCTCACTGCTTGTGCTCTGGAATAGGTTAGGGGCTTTGCTCTAGGACAGCGTTATCCTACATGGCTGGGAGCTGGGTATGCTACTTGTTTATTACACCACCGCTTACTGGCCCAGGATCAAAGGACTGCGTTGGTCTCCAGATATCTACTGCCTGACCATAAGGCCGATAGCAGTGGTACTTTAATTGTGAAGCTGTTGCTTGGACACTCAGTCTTTCTATGTAAAATTTAGTGTATCAAAGCATGTTAATGTAATTCAAGATTTCCCACTGCTATTATGGGAAGTTGTCAGGAAACAGGCTGCCATATGGTCTTCCAGCATCTGCTTTCAAAATGAGTAGTCGAGAAATTAAATTAGCTCTTGTTCATTTGTTCCTATACAGGCTCTTTTTTTAAATCTTCCAGTACATTAGAAATGCTTTCTCAGAGGGGAATGTGTGGAAGTAAGAAATGAGAGCAATGAGGGATTAAAACCAAGTAAAGCTGTATTAATAGCCAGGGCATTTAGCACTGGAGTGTGTTTATCCTGGGTGGTCTGATATCACGGTATAAAAGCCAGTAACAAGTCTCGGGTGAACCCCAACTGTCATAGGAATGGTGCACAACCAATGTTTCTGGGACTATTTGTCATCCCAAAGAATTTTCTGATAAAACATGAGTTGGACCTATCTTTCCTCTTGCTCACATCAAGCATTGAAAAGGATTTGGATGCGGTTAGAGTTGGCCTCCAGCAGTATTTTTATTTTCCTATTCTGTTAATGTGAGCCTAAACAATGTGTACCCTGGCCTGGCGAGTGTAAATGAGATCTTTAACTGCACTGGCAGAAATATTCCGTTAGGGGGAACTTTTACCCTTCTGATCAAATTCCTGCTGCCAGCTACAGCAGTATTGGGAAGAGTGGCATTTTACATTTTCTTGCCATGTTTGCATTTTTCTTTGCATCTGTCAGTCTAATATGTACAAAATTCCCCTTGTTCAGAGACTTGCAGTTTTTAGTTACAACTGTAAAAGAAGCACCGGCTCCAGATCTAGCTTTCATTACACCTCTAATACTCCTGCTTTCAGTTTGAAGTTGATGGGCAAATTGCCATTGATTGCATTAGGCATAGGATTGCTGCACTCAGGGGCAATGCTGTTCACTCACCTCACTGTATTAACTGAATTCTGTAATTGAGAAATGCGTGACTTACTTGCAGTGGTGCATTAATGTGCTCCTGACCTGCTGTGGGGCAAGGGCCATTTCATGTCTCAAACCATGCGCTATGTTAATTAACTTAAATTGCTGAAAGGGCTTTTCTGCCAAAGAAGTGCTCCGGAACCAGTGGCAGCTGGGCCTAGTGAAATCTGTTTAAACCATGGTTCTTTGCAGAGTGTTCATCTGGTGGTGTCAGCTGCATCTTTCAAGTTTTCATTTAATTTGGATAGCTAAATCTGGTGCCAACTTAGTTTAATGGCAACTTAAACAGTGAAAACTGCCTTTTAAATGCCCTTAAACATGGCATCTCGGCCTGACAGAAATGGGTCATGGATAGGACACCACTCCACCACCTATGATATGAAGACACCTACAAACTGTCAGCCTGCAATGATCTTTTACAGAAATTTTTGGGGGGGTGTGCGCTTGAATCAACAATGTAGAACTATAAAATGTCCATCAAAATTGGATATGTATTTACACTGTTAATTTCACTTTTTTGGCTGCAACATGAGTTACTTAATAGGGCAAGTTGTCTGTCTTGAAAGGATGGTAAAGTGATGCTAACTAGATCTGTATTTTTTGTCTTTCAGAACTTTTCCTCCAGCTAGAAGTAAGTGTTCATGTGTTCTCAACTTCTAGAAATGAAAATACCAGTCCGTTTAAGCCTATTATTGTGTCAACTAGTGGCTCATGTTCATTTTTTTCCAGATCTGTGTAATGCTTTTCTGTGTTTTTAAAAATTGATTACCATAGCTGAGATCAGTATACACTGTTATCAATACTGCTAGTGAAGTCTCAGCTGAAGATTGTTTCAAAAAATGAAGCAGCTACCAAAAATAACCATTTGTGGACTTTCTGTACATTGGTTATGTGTTTGGGTAAACCACCTAACTTGTCTTTCTCTGTTTAACCTACATGCAAAATGGATACATTGTACTAATTGTCTACCAGTGGATCCCAGCCTGTGGCCCGGGGCCCAGAAATGGCCTGTAGGGCTTGCAAAGTAGCCTGCAGCTCCCCTCCTGTGGACTGCAGAAGAAAGTCACTGCCTAAGGACTCAGGCGGAGTGTGTTGTGACAGGGCTAAAAGACTGGGGCAGATTCCTTGCTGCAGCCAAGGGGGTGAGAGATCAGTGTTCCTTCCTTTCCCCTGCCCCCCCGTAGCAGGGAGGACAGCAAAGCGCTTTGCCTGGGTTCTTAATGCGCTAGGATCTCAGCTGGAGCCAGAGGAAGGGGAGATCAGTGCTTCCTTCCTCCGTCTCCAGCAGAGAGCAAAGCGCTCTGCCTGAGTCCCTAGGTGTTGGGGCCCCAGTTGGAGCCAGAGGTAGAGAGCACTGATTTCCCATTCCCTGATTGCAGAAGGGACCCACTTGCGGAACCCATGTGGAGCGCACTGGGCTACAGGATAAGTGTGATTTCCCTGAGGGACAGGAGAGCTTCCTCATTGAACTCCTATCTGGCTGCAGGAGAGGAGGAGGAGAAGGATTCGGACTACTGGTGGCCCTTCAGGGTAGCAAAAATTATATTGGTGGCCCTCGAGCCAAAAAAGTTGGGAACCACTGCTGTATACTGTTGAAGATTGCTCTGTTAAAGAACTTGGTAATACTTGAATTAGATGTCATGAAGCATTACAAAAGAAGGTGGATTTGAGTAACAAGACTATTGGCAGTGTAGTAATTTGCTTTATTCTTCATTGTCTTGTAAATATTGATATACTTTTAAAATGTAAACTGACTACGCCTGCTCTATTCCAAAAGTAATCAGTCTTTGTTTAGTATCAGCTCCTCTGCCAACCTGCAGTAGACATCCTGGGCATAAAGCCTCACTTCCTTAGTCCTCTCTCTTTTGGCTTGTATTAGACAGAGCAGGTGGAGAGAAATTATATCAAGGAGAAGAAGGCAGCAGTGAAGGAGTTTGAAGATAAGAAAATAGAGTTGAAGGAAAATCTGATTGCTGAACTGGAAGAGAAGAAGAAGATGATTGAGAATGAAAAGCTAACCATGGAGCTAACAGGAGGTAAAACAAGATAAACATTTGTTTTTGCACTTGCGTGTGTTCTTTTCTTTTATCTAAATAGTATTCCAGTAGGAAAACTAGTCCATATGGGAAGTCAGAGTATGGATTTTGAAACTTTTCTTTATCTGTTGGTCCATGGAACACTAGCTTTTGGCCTGCTGGTAGGCTAAACTCTTCGGAATAAAGGTTTTTGGCCTAGAGAAAACAGTTGTTTTGCTTTACATGATGACAATGAGAAGAAGGAAACTAACATTTCTTCAAAAATGAGAGCTAACCGCTTTTCTGAAAACTTAAGCTTCCTTTCACTCTTTGATCAGTGGCTAGGATTCAAAACCTAATTAATTTCAGAATGCTCAAACTAGTGGATTAGTATAGCTAAATTTGTGGGATCCTACAGATTCTTGTAGGATTATTTGATGGAATTTTTTTCCAGGATTTCTCTAGAATTGCATTGGCTGGGTTCTTGATTAGCAGAACACATTGCAAAATTTGCTGTGGTATTGCACCACTCTTACTACACTACAGTTCAAAAGCTTGGTCACCATGTAACTTGATCTGAAGGGAGCTTTAAATTGTTTGCGGTAGAATCTAGGAGTTATTTTAAGTTTAAAATAAAAAATAGTTGGAAATTTATAGGAGAGAATTAGTCCTTTGTCCCATTTAGTATACTGGAATGACCAAAGCTATTACTATCCAGAGGGGTGGCTGTGTTAGTCTGTGTACAGCAAAAACAACGAGAGTCCTGTGGCACCTTAAAGACTAACGAAGTGGGGTGGAGTCCACGAAAGCTTATGCCTGGAGAAATTTGTTAGTCTTTAAGGTGCCACAGGACTCAAAGCTATTTAGTTACAAGAGTGATCACAGCCCACATGGTTCTGCATCTTAGTCAGTTTCTATTCTCAAGTGTAAGAAGTGTTTTTGGTGGTTGGTTCAGAGCTACCTGGTCAGAGTTCTTTCTTGACTATGGAATTTGAGTGACCACCATCTCTGAAAGGAGCATGTAACTATTCTTAGTTTTATTTCCACATTGGAACTGGAGGCAGAGACTGGGACTGAGTTTGAGACTTATGGAGAAAAGGGATGACTCTTTCCCACATGCAGCAGCAGTGTGGTGTAATGCTCAAGGGTAACAATTTTTCTGCTTGTAAACTAAACTCACATTTGATAGAAAATCGTTTCGCTCTGAATCTGCTACAGCATCCATTTATACACTCCTAAGGCTCTTCCCTTTTATTTGTGTAGGGGGCAGATATGAAATTTTGGACTCCAAATTATTTGATTTGACAAAATTTCTGCTTGTGGGATATATGTGAGCAGACTACCATCTCCTTATTAGAATATTTATATTACTGTAGCATTCACGTCCCTCAAGCAGGCCCACGTGACTCAGCCGGTAACAAAACTTCAAGAGTAGTGTCAGCTGCCTTGCACAGAAGAGGCAAGCTGTTGGAAGCACAAGACCAGCAGCAGAAACTTTAACAGAATGCTTCAAATGGCCAAGTTAAACCAGACATAAATGAGACCGAGATATAAGAAGCTTGCTCCCTTTAACTTAATTTTTTTTAGATCTGTAAACACAGAGTCCCTCGGGCTACAATAGGTAGCTAGGGGAAAAACTGCCTGGTGGATTTTTATAGGGTTCTCTTGGAATCATGGAATAGGGGATGCTAATTCTCACTTTTTATCTGAAGTGTGGCTGGTTTTTCAGCTTTTAACAGCAGCGGAGGTTGAAGTTGTAGTTCTTAAAAAGTGGCTTTTTGCATGTTAAAATGCATTTAATCAGATTTGCAATAATGGCTACTTCACTGTAAACCGAGTAAAGTCCTCATGTGTATCCCTGTGACTTCTCTCATCACTTGCTGGAATATGGTGAGAATTGGAGCCAATGCATTATACCCGTCTTTTTTTTTTTTTTTTTTTTTTACTGACCTCTTCCAGCAAACACACACCAGATGGTCATGGCTTTTTCATTAGGCCACTGGGAAATGTCATCTCACGACTCCCACTCCATCTGCAGGGAAGGGACTGCTTCAGTACCTGTAGTCTGGCAGTTAAACTGTTGAGATGTGCCACATTGCTGCTCTAAGCGGCAATGGCAGGCTTTAAGCTGGCTTCTGGTTTCTTTAGTAACAGCTGCTAAAGAGCCAAACAATAAAAGTTGAAAAACACCATATGAAGCCATTAAAATCGATAAGGGGGAATTGCGTTTGTGTTCAGACTCTGGAAAATGGGCGTTAAGTGGCCAGATTTCTTTCATGAAATCATTTGGTATCCCTGGTGCAGAAAGCAGTTCCAAGGCTCTCAACGACACAAATTAAGGTAGGGGGATGGGTAATTAGCTTGCTTCACAGATGGTGCTGCTATGACTTTGGGCCAAAGGTCTGATCTCTCTCTCCTAATAAAGAGCAACGCCCTCGCCTTATGGAGAGTTGAGACAGTATTGGGCACGACACTTTTTACATGTCCCTACATAGCTTCTGTGCAAGTTTACAGACTTACAATTGCATTAATATTTAGGACTAAGAAATGGCATCTGTATGGAGAGATTTGAGCACCGGTAGCTTTGTGCGATCTGCTCAATCTAACATTGACCATTTGAGCACTTGGTGTCTCTGGTATTTGACACGTTAACCAAAAATCTGGACAAAAATCCAAAGTAAGAGAAGGCTTAGACCATAATGCATTCTAAAATTGTTAACCGAAGGATCACACCTTGCTGCTGCTTACACTGTATAGAAACTTTGCTTGCTGGGTATTGTCAACTTTGTTTGTTTGTTAAATGTTCTCTGTCTCCTATTTGAGTTAGCTTGGTGAGTGGTCTAATTGTAGCATACAGTAAGTGACTCTCTGTTACAGCTCAGAAATTTAGAAAGGTCGGTATTGGCTTAGCCAGAAGGAAGATTTCTTTCTGGCTCATCTGTTAAGTCAGGACCCATGGACGTGAGTTTCACCACTGACTTGAAGATTTCATGAATTGTTTTCTTGCTATAGTGGCAAGCCACATTGTATTGTACAGAAGAAAACTTTGCTTAAATCTACAGAGATAAACCTGGTATGTGAGAATGAGTTAACTTATCAAGGGATGCTCTTTAGTCTTCGATACCATCTACAGCAGGGGGATCAAACTCATTTGCTGTGGAGGGCCAGACTTGACTTAAATGTATTTCAAGTGGGCCATACATACCATAACTCAAAATACTACAGCACTCGCGCAGCATCGTGGAGTGCTGTGTATGTGAAACTGCGCTCCACCATACCTCTCGCTCTGTCAAGGAGAGTGTGTGGTCTCGCAGAGCAGAGTCTTGCATACCCAGCACTTTGTGATGTTGCGAGACCTGTCGCTCTTGTGGCACTGTGGAGCACTGGGTATGCGAGACCTCTCTCCGAGTGTGGTGCTGCCAAGTGCAGTCACGAGCCGAATAGGTTTGTGGGCCGTGTTCAGCCCGTGGGCCGCGTGTTTGGCGTTCCTGATCTACAATGCAAATATTTTAATCTAATTTGAGAGAAACCAAATCTCAAACTGAGAAACATGATTGATTTGGATTTTAATTCAATATATATACTGCTTAGATTCAAATAAACGGTTATAATCAAAGGTTTCAGTTCCAAAACACACAACTCAAGCAGTACAATATCCACAATGTAGACCATATGGAATCTGAAAGCAAAATAAAAGTAAGGGAGCACATGAATTAAATGCAGTTCAGGTGGGCCTGGAGAAATGCACTAGTAACATTACGCAGGTCTTCCTTCGTTTGGGGAAAACAATACATTTAATACGTGCAGTTACAAGATAGTAGCATCTTAACCACTCGACTTAATTGTTGAAGCCTGAGGGGCTCCTATGCTTATAAAATGAAACTGATTGTTCTTTCAGCTATGATTTTTTGGTGTGTCACTTTTGTAGGTTAAGCATATCAAACAAAACCGAAGGAGAAGTTTACGTCAAGCCTTGATCATTTTCAATTTACAAACTTTTTTGAGCAGTGGTAACCAAAATATTAGCCCCCGTTTTGGGTTAACTGCTTTAACTTCTCTTGGCTCTTAGATTGAAAGATAATAGACTGACAGATGTCAAGTGTATTTTATGTAGTTCATACTTTCTAACCAGAAAATCTGCCTTGGGGAATTCATAGATATCAAAATCAACACTCTCTTGTATGGAACTAATTATGTCACTCCTGAGTTCTTTTTAGCCACATGTAAAATATTCCATTTCAGTGGCTTTCAGAATTAATCTCTTAAATTCCCTCAAATGTTTAGCCATATTTAGCTGTTGCTGTTTATTACAATATACAAGGTAGTGACTAGACACAGGAAGATGCTTCTTACCATCTCAGATGAGTTAGTCAGAAGACTGGGAGAGGCTACCAAAATGCATCTGGTATAAATTATAAAAAGTAACTTGGGAAATGTCTACACCTCAGATATACTGAACTGTGGCCAACCAATACTGGATACGTTGAGACAATTTCTCATAGAAATTATAGAAGTGGATTTCATCAGGTTAGCACTTTGAGTTTGGGAGATTTGCTCATATACTAATTTGAGTTCCAAAGCCTTTCCATTGTATTTGGTGTATTTTGCTATCAAATAACCTGCTGACATACTCATTACTTTGAGTGGTATTTGGTTGAAGAATAAAAGCTGGTGAGCTGTCACTCTTGCTGTTTTTATTGAGCTGCTGCTTCTGAGATAGTAGCTGCTGTTGTATGTACTCTTCTCCTCTTTGAAGATGTCTGTCATTGGCTTGAAGTTAGCATGTTAATTTCAGCTTTATTAATTTACTTCCTAAAGCGTGTGTCTGAAAATGGTATACCAGAGAACACGGACTGTGGAGTAGTCTGCCGTTTGTGGGTGCTGCACAATGTACTTTGTAGATGTGGAGATCTCACTCAATATACTTTTTGTAAATATTTAGTATTTTTAGTGGGATTGGGAAGAGAGGAATCCTCAACTTCCATATTGGTATGCTGAGGATGTTTCTGTTCTTTTGACTTTACTGACTGCACTCTGTCAGTACTTTTGTGAGCACCCTTTTCCACGCAAAGAGGACTGGCTGAGTTTGTGTCGACACTGTCAACATCACTCGTTAATTGGCCCACCAAATGGCTCTTAAAAATCTTGCACCAGGAGGCAGGTCTGGGTTCTGTCATGAGCAGTATATAGTGTTTCTCAGGAGAGAACTGGATTTCTCTACTATATTCTGTCTTGTTCTGACTTGGGGTATCTTTATAATATGATTTTTATGTGGGGGCCATCCAGATTCAACAGATCAACTAAAAATAGCCATGTATTCTTAGCCGAATCTCAGCTAAAATGGTTACTCGGCTACCTAAAATGATCCATGTAGTTTCAATTGGATATATCTTTCCACATTTTTGTGCTAAAGCAGTTGTGTTCCATTGCTGTGTTCTGTTAAACTCACTCAAGAGGAGGCTGTATGTCTGCAGTAGATGAAGGAAACTTTATGTATAATTTACGATCCTCTGGGATTAAACGTCTTTGAATTTAAGACTAATTAAGCAGAAATTTGGCTCAGTCAGTAGCGGTATGGGACTAAAAGCTACATGGTGGATCATGTGCTTTGCTTCTCTTCATACCACCAATAGAACTTAATGGTAAAAATTGTTACTGGCTACGTGACTTGTCTGTTTGAGGCTGACAACTTGCAACCCTTTTTTTTTTTTTTTTTCCTTTTTGAATCAGGCTTTTATTGGTGCAAACGCTTCAAAATTTCCAGTTAAACCTGGACAAACAGATGTTTGATATTAATATCTCCAGAATGTATAAATGAAAATAGGGCATTAGCTGCAAAACCCTGGAAACAGGGTTCTATCATGCGGTGGTGGGATAGCTGTTCACGAGGCTGCATTTCATTCCGTAAGCAGGAGTAAAGCTGCAATTCTTTCCCAGAGATTGCAGAACTCGCTCTGCAGCTGCAGGAGACAGTGGTGGCTGGCCTGAGGGTCGCCTGCACTGGCTGCCTCTGGGGAGGTGACTTGAACAGCATCCCTGGGGGCACTTAGAAATTTAGGTTGACCTTATTAAGTCGACTTAGAGAGTCTACACTAGACTCTCTAAGTGGACTGGTTAGGTCCAGGGGGAGCCCAGGCTCCTTTGGAGCCCCTCGGCTTCCCAGGCTAGGGGGGCTTGTCCTGGGGCGAGCCAACTCCACATGGGGCTGGCTCTCCCTGAAACAGCAAGCCTGGGAGCAATGCGGGGGAGAAGGGAGCATGGAGCTCCCTTCTGGCCCCGACCGCTTGGATCCCTTCTGGCCAGGACTGCTTAGGTCCTGGGCAGAAGGGAGCTCTGCGCTCCCTTCTAGCCAGAACCTGAGCGGTCCCAGAGAGAAGGGAGCCCTGCGGCTCCTTTCTGCCCGGGACCGCGCTCTAGCTGATTGGGTAACCCCAGGGAGAAGGCAGCCGGGACGAGCCGCTAGTGGTCTGTCAGTCTTGGGGAGAACCAGCCCTGTGTGGGACTGGGTCTCCCTAGGACAAGCTGGGGATTCCCTCTGGCTGGAACCCTGGCTGGGGAGCCCTTCTCCCCAAGACCGCTGACAAGCCGAGGGTCTGGGGAGAAGGGAGCAGGGGCTCCCTTTTTCCCCTGCCCTAAGACCACTTATCTCGTAAGTCGATTTAGGGTGTCCACACTGGATTAAGTCGACTTAAAATGAGGTCTTATTATGTCGACTTAATTTTTCTTAAGTCGACTTAAGGAAACTCCAATGTAGACGCAGAGTAAATTAATGCTCAAGTCGACTTAATTTACTAGTGTAGACACACCCTTAGAGAGCAGTCCCCAGGGGCCTTGGAGCAGTGGGTGGGTGGGGTCAGTCAGCAGACCGTGGTCCCCCAGAGCAACAACCTCCTAGGAACAGCTAAAATTTAGTTTTTGCTTTATAGAAAAGTCAAGTCGTGCGCCATGAAGTTTTGCTTAGTGTGTGTGTGTGTGTGTGTGTGTGTGTGTGTGTGTGTGTGTGTGTG